>JAVDPK010002615.1:323945-340923 GCA_034780415.1 Cichlasoma orientale
GTGTGTGTGTGTGTGTGTGTGTGTGTGTGTGTGTGTGTGTGTGTGTGTGTGTGTGTGTGTGTGTGTGTGTAGTGGCGCTTTTCTCCGTGTCTTAACGATCAGTGACATTTCAATACGTGCACTGATGCTGGTTCTGTCACAGTTCGGGCTGCACCGGTCCATTCAACAGGAACAAAGCTCGTTTCTGAAGTTAAACAGGCGTCAAAGTTCTCCTCATACTCAAATCATCTTCTTCAGTTAATAACATCTGGACACATCTGTAAGCATGACAAACAAACTGTTAATCATGATTTTAATAAAGAGTAATCTGATTTCTTTTTTTTTCAATGATGAGTCAGAAAGTGCAGCATATCGGAGCTCAGCCACTGCACATGTCCACGCTTAAAGATCCCGAGTTTACAGCGATGTAAAGCAGAAAAAAGCATTTCCTCACATTTAAGAGGCTCTGACCTTTCTGCTTACACAACAGCCTGGACTTAATTCAGCTCTGTCGTTGTAGTGCGTTGAAAAGTTGTTTTAGCTCCTTCCCCCTGAGGCCAACTTTCTTCAGTGTGACGGTCCCTCAGCAGCCTGTGGGTGCAGCGTCTGTGCTCACACCCAGAGCTGTGTGTCTGAGATCAGAGAGCACAAGTAGAAAGTGTTTGAAACAGAGTGTTTAAAGCAGTCTGAATGTCACAGGGATTATTTATATACACACACTGACATCATAGTTTGAAACCACATTTAATATGGCCACAGAAGATGAGGTAAGGGTGCCTCTAATTTTGGAAAAATCATCCTATTTCACACCTGTGCAACCCTTCTGTTTCTGACGAGCAGCCAATCAAAAGAAAACTGGCTTAAAGAGGCGGGGCGGAGCTAAAAGAGCTTATTTCAGGCAGAGGATGAACTTACACCAGGGCCCAGGATGAGATAAAGAACTCATCCTGGAACTCTGACTCATGTGAAGTTAGTCGAGTCCAGTCAGAAGATGTTTTTTTGTAACCAGCTGTTCAAAACTGAAAAACATTTAAAACAGAAACGCAGCTCATCCTGGAAGAGAAGATATTTAGAAAATATTGTATGTTTTTAATGATTTGAATACGTTTCCACAGCATAACCAAAGAATCCAGCTCTAAAAAAAATCCTAACACTTTGTTAGATTTTCATCCCTTCAGAAATATGTTGCTGTGAAATTTGCTGCTCAAACGCAGTTTGGACCTGCAGAGATTCAGGGGCTGAAAATCAGGAACCGGTTCCACAAACAGATATCCTGACAAACGGCAGCCGCTCTTCCCTCTTTATTTTCAGATGCATCCCCAAAAGATTTTCTGTGTGCCTCCATCCTGCTTCACAGCTTTGCGTTGTGGTGCCATGTTGGACAGCAGCACTGAGGCTGAGTCAGAGCAGCCGACACAGACGCAGCAGTCTGCATCTCGCTGTCTTTCTGATCTGTGTGTGGGTGTGACTTGCAAATGCATCCACAGACAAACTACCAACATGCAAGCAAAGCATCGCACGCACACACACACACACACACACACACACACACACACACACACACACACACACACACACACACACACACACACACAGGTCTTTCTCCTTTTTCCCCACGTCTCCAAATATTACTCTGCACTCGCTGTGCACTCTCCCCACCCCCGCCTATTGTGGAAACAGCTGCCCGCTGTACTGTATTATGAATACTTGGAGAACCTCAGGGCACACTCCACCACCTTCTTCAATAAAAGATGAAGGGAATTATGGGAATGTCCTACTAACACAGCTACTGTACCACAAAGGATGGGCATCATGATGCACGCTCAGTACACAGGATATTCTAAAGCAGAGAGTGGAGATGTGACTCTCAGCTGTAATTCAAGGGCTTAAACAGAAATACTGCATTAACTGTCTATAAACGACAGTCGCCCATTTTCAGAGGCTCAGAGTTAATGTGATTTTACATTCTCCATCATCCATGTGTCACCTTCAGTCTGTTGCCCATATGTAACCTAACAGTCAACTAAATTTGTATCTGCAGCAAAATTCTGTCCGAGTCACCACCAAATACTCCCCAGGCCTGGCAGTCCAGGACATGTCCTTCAATGCACATATTAAACAAATGTGTAGGACTTTTATTTGTGCAATAGTATTATTGTTGGGCCTTTACCTTACGATATAAAGCGCCTCGTGGTGACTTGTTTTGAGTGATTGCTTGGAGAACTTGGTGGAACTCATCTGCGGTCAGTACCTGCCTGAAGTCCAGAGCTGATGGACATCAGCCAGTGCTGTATTTACTCCCCTGAGATGCTCTGCCAGGCCTCCTTCAGTTGCTGCTTGTTTGTGGATCTTTCCTTTATTTGTGTTCAGTGACTGAAAAGCGTGCTGTGTGTGTTTGAGGTCAGGTGACTGACGTGGCCTTAGAAACGTATCCCATTTCTTTGCCTTGAGACACTCTTGGGCTGCTTTTGGGTCGTCATCTGTTTGCACTGTGAAGTCCGATCGGTTCTGCAGCATTTAGCTGAATTGTTTTAAAATTGGCTGCAATTCCTAAACAGTTATTGTTTTTTTATTAATTATACTTTTCCTAAAACCTTTGAGTTAAAGCTGAAAGTCTGCACTTCAATCACAGCTTGATATTTTTGGTTTAAATGCGCCGCGGTGGTGTCCTCGTCCAAGTACCTGTGAAGCTAACGTTACGGGTTACCTGCTGCTGACTGACCTGTTTTCTGTCTGTGTGGCTGTTTCCAGGAAAAAGAGTATGTTGGTTTTGCGACACTGCCTAACCAGGTGCACAGGAAGTCAGTGAAAAAAGGCTTCGACTTCACCCTCATGGTGGCAGGTAGGAGGCTCTTCACACACTGAATGTTTCTCTCAGCTCACAACTTTGGCGCGCACCAAAAGTGTCAAACCAAGACAGGATGTCCTTGTGCTAAAAGACGCTCTCCCATCACACCTCCGCAACATCTCAGCTTTTGTTAATTTCCCGTATCCTGTGAAAAACCCTTTGAATATCAGCGGGCAGTTAAGGAAGACGAGTTAGAGGCAAAATGTTAACAGCAGTTTTCAGCCTGTTATTTAAAACCATTGGCTGTTTAAATTATCTGTAGATCAGGGAAAATACTCCATCACCAAAGGTCTTAAGCATTCTTGAGGATATTGGAGGGTACGTGGGAACTTGCCCAACCAGTCTACACGTGTTTTATGGACCTGGAGAAGGCATTTGACCTCAGTCCTCAGGGTGTCCTGTGGGGGGTTATCAGGCCCGTTGGGGCTCTCTGGTACAGTTGTAGTGAGAGTTTGGCTTGTGTTGCAGACAATAAGTCAGACTCATTGTAGTGATGTTGGACTCTGGACTCTGTCACCAGCTCTGTTCATAATTTTTTGGTGCAGCCAGGGTTGGAGTTTGATGGGTTTGGTGTTTCTGTCGGCTTCACTGAGCCATGATCTCCAACTTGTAATGGAGGGGTGAACAGCTGGCATGAGAATTAACACCTCCAAGTCTACGGCCATGGTTCTGGGCCGGAAAAGGGCGGAAGACCCACTCTGGTTTGGGAACGAGTTGCTGCACCAAGTTGAGGAGTTTCTCAGGGTTTCTCAGCAGTTTCAGATTTCCTTCTATGTCACCTGCTCTGACCCCTGGAATACAATCGACTATGGTTGCTGGTGTCCCTGGTTTCATGTGGTATACCGGGGGTTCTGTTTAAGGCTACGCTTCCTCCTCTCCATCACCCAGCCGGCCTGATTTCCCAGCTGCTCAGGTTCTGCTAGGGGAGAGCTAACGGTGGCTAAGCTACCGTGGTCCACACTGACTTCAGGGGCCTGGCTAGCTACAGGATTGTGGACGTCTCTGTGTAGACTGCTGCTGACCCAGAACCAGCAGAAAATGGATAGTTGTATATATGACCCACAACCCTGTTATTATAAAAACATTACAGAAATGGCCATATATGGATAAGAGGCTTAAGTGCTAGATATCAGCTAATGAAAGTAAACTGCATCCATACACTATACTGCTGCAACCCACTGATGATGATACCTCCTATGTAATAACAGAGTAATAAACCAGAATTAATTAATACAAATCTTTTGCTTAAGCCCCTGAATTAAAGTCTGCATTTCAGTCACACCTTGATGGTGTGTACACTCTGGTGGTGTATGGAGGCAAAAATACAAAAAAATGTGTCATTTTTTAAAAATGTGTGGACCTGACCGTATTTCAGCCCTGCTGTGATTTACTGTGTCAAAAGCAAACATGGCACATGGGCTCTGAATCTCATTTTAAGGAGGAAGGAAAGGTCATGGCCTTTCACCTCTAGGTGAGCTACAGTGAGACTTGCCTTAAAGAAAAAAATCCCAGGTTGTGTCACCTTGCAGTTTTTATCCGAGCCTCACAGCAGCAATAAGACGTGTTTTAGACTACAGCTGGACAATAAGCAGAAATGTGTCTTTCCTCTTGAGCCTGTTACACTGATGAACTAATCATATCAGTATATTTGTCTGTATGTGTCCTACAGGTGAGTCTGGACTGGGTAAATCCACCCTGGTCAACAGCCTTTTCCTCACTGATCTTCATAAGGACAGAAAGCTGCTCAACGCTGAGGGTGAGCGTCTAATCTGTCGTCTTCGTACCACCTCCTTATGCCTTACATCAAACTTATACAGAGACTACAGAGATTTAATATCCACATCTGTTTGTCGTTTTTGCCCTAAAGAACGCATCAGGCAGACAGTGGAGATCACAAAGCACACAGTGGACATTGAGGAGAAGGGGGTGAAGTTGAAACTCACAATTGTGGACACCCCAGGATTTGGAGACGCTGTCAACAACACGGAGTGGTAAGGGTTCAGTTGCAGAGGACCTTTGCCCCTACATGCCTTCATCTGAGCCTGCCTCTATATCAGCTGCACTGCACTTCCTGTGCTGCTTTGCTGGCCTATCATCTTCATACTCTGTTTCCAACAATCAAGTCTTCTTTGACTGAAGTGGGAGCATTAATGGTTTCTCTTTGTCTTCTTATCTGTTTGTCTTCCACTGAGATTATGCAAAAACTCCCTGGATGAATTTCATGAAACTTGTTTGAGAGGTGGAGCAAAGATGCAGGACGTTTACTGCACATCTGGATCACTTCTATTCTTAAAGACTGGAAGCTTTGGGCTCTGGAGTTGGCAGAGGATGCCATCCTTATTCTGTATGTTTCATAGACTGTCTATAAAAGATATCAGTAGTTTGTCCACTGAGTTTGGACAGATCTGGAATCTTTTTTTGTTTTGGAGACAGAAGTGACAGTATCTGGAGACCAGGTTGGTGTTAATGGGGACTGTTTTCACCGGCTGAATCATGCGTATTTAGTACTTCAGTGAGTATTTATGGCAGCAGGGTGGTGTTTGCTGTTTGTGGGATTAAGTCAGATTAAACTGCAGTTTGTGCTTGTGGCAGTGGTAAGCTTGCTTTGGGGACACACCTTTGGATCCAATGAAGCTGCAGGTATTTAATAAGCTCACATAGCTGGAAGCAGCAAACACAGTTTAAGGGGTTGCTAATGTTTTGTCAAACCAGGCTTGGGCCACATTCATTGGTGAGTCTAATTGTTGACCTCTTACAGACAGGGTTGTGTACAACTCAAACAACTGAACTGCATTTTATGTGCTTACATTTTTATGGACCACAGCTGGTGCTGAAACATGGAGCAAGCCTTCATTTAGCATTCCAGCATTCTTCATCAGATCTGATCCAACTGCACCCTGGGCCATAGTCTGTATGCTAATAATGCTTAATAATAATTAGCCACTAGCATTTCATTCCCCTGCACGAGTCCTGTCTGAACTGTGCATAAACATGTCAGAGCCGCCCAGTGTTTACTGTTAGACCTCTGGAGCTTCAGCACAACCTTTCTATGAAGCTCTCACACTGTCCTGTCCTGTGATGGATGTGATGTTACATTTCTTTGCCTGCTCGGTTCTCTTTGTGTTTGCTTTTGCCTAGAGATGAAATACCGATGTTCAGTAGGACTCGTTAATATTTGCATTGTGTGGACTCACTCTGTCTTTGCTCGACTTTAATTGTCCTGTTGGTGAAGATATTTGTCTTTCTTAACAACCATTTCCTTCTTGTTACTATGTTGTAACATCTGGATTAAGTGAGAAAGGAGTTTTTGTCAGTGGGGGTCAAACAGGTTGTGTGTGAAAGCATTTTTCAAAGTGAGCTGGATCAAATTCATCCTCTAACTCTGGGCAGAGACGTGATGATGACAAAGATTACTGGCCAAATGTCAAACGACTCCTCAGAAAGGCAAAGCACACCAATATGAACTCGTGCTTCTGTTTTCCAGCTGGAGGCCCATCACGGAGTACATCAACCAGCAGTTTGAGCAGTACTTCAGAGATGAGAGCGGCCTCAACAGGAAGAACATCCAGGACAACAGAGTGCACTGCTGCCTCTACTTCATTCCCCCGTTTGGACATGGGTAATGTACACATATATTACCCACACACACACACATCTGTACACACACGTGTGCATCACGCACAGATTCCTGAGTGACGTTCATATCTTCCCGCAGGCTCCGTCCTGTTGATATAGAGTTCATGAAGGCCCTGCAGGATAAAGTTAATGTGGTTCCTCTCATCGCTAAGGCTGACTGCCTCACTCCCCTTGAGATAAAGAAACTCAAAGAGAGGGTAAGATCATCAATAAACACGATCACGTGATTCAGAATAAAAGGTGAGTTTAGGTGCTGATCTTTCATTAGGGCCGTGTCTCCTCTGGCAGCTGGGCCTCTGGTCTTTTCATGTCTATTCCTGCACAGACACATATATACCACATATATGCAGGATGCAATATTAAGGTGGAAATGCTCACTTATGTTCTCTGAGTTCACAGATCTATACAATCACCTCAGTTTTAAGGTAACCACCATGTATTTGACCCAATGTGAAACAAGATCTGTCCTTCTGTTCCTGAGTTCTGGATCAAATACCAGTTTATAAACTGTGTTAATGGAACAAGTAAAAACAGAGTCCAATAAGTTACACCCCCTTTCCTATTGGTGGAAAAATGCCCCACGTGAACCAATCAAAAACTGATATGGCAGCGCGTGGCGTGCGGTTGCTGAGGAACAGGTGAAACAGTGCGTTTTGACATTTGAGAGATTTTAGCGTGCTTGGAGTGTGTAGTTAGTGTGTAGTTAGTGTGTAGTTAGTGTGTAGTTAGTGTGTACCAGTGTGTTTAGTGAGTTGTGTGGTCATGGACAAGGCAGGGCTGCTAAAAAGGTAGACTCAGGTGTGAACACTGTCTGCAGGTGAGCAGGAGGAGCGGCACACCTGGAAGCGTCAGGCCTGTGATGGCTCCTCTGATGCAGCTCCTGCATTTGGATGTAAACAGTTCTACAGAACTTTGTTGTTTGTACACAAGTTCTTGAAAATTACAACTTACAAATTTGTATTTTAAATGATAAAAATAGTTTATTAAACATTTATTTTCACAGTAAAAATATACTTTTTTCTACTTGGATTTTGTGTTTTTTGTGCGATCCATGTCTACTTCCTGTTTCACTTTGGCGGTCCTTTGCATCGCGTGCTTTGTGTTGTGTTTTGCTGCCCTTGTCTCGGTGCCTGTCTCCCTGATTACCTCGTGTGTGTGTGTGTGTAGATTGTCTGTGTCGTCCTCCTGTTCTTCGTCGTGTTGTCGTTGATGGCTTCGCCCCTCGCTAAGAGGGTTGTGCCGAGCGTAGCTCACAACAGCTAAAATATCTTGTGAGTGTGCCTTTGATGCCTGAGCTGGATGCTTTATTTTTTTAACACATAACAGAAACGTATAAAATAAAGATTTTGGATTTTACAGGTTTTGGAGCCTAAATTGTCCTCCAGTCTCAGCGCGATGAGTTCTTGGGTTCTTTTTTAGCACCTTTTAGTGCAGGATGATTCATGCGTCTCTCAGCAGAGATTTAAAGAGAGTTCTAAAGCGTTCATATACAGAAGGGCACTGACTCCCTGCTAAATCTGATCATTCTGTGGGAGTGCGTATATGCGTGCTTCTGCCGCTATCATCACATCACTTGTGTGTTTTTTCCTTCCAGCTGAGGGAAGAGATCGATAAATATGGGATAAAGATCTATCAGTTCCCTGACTGCGACTCGGATGAGGACGAAGAGTTCAAGCAGCAAGATAAAGAGCTGAAGGTGAGCAGCATTCAGCCTGAAGGAGCCCCAAACATGGTCTTTGTGTTCTCTGAAAACAGCAACTTTATTGATACTTTATTGAACTGCATAAAATGATTCCACCTGTAAAGATTTGATCGTTTCTCTGATGAAAATGTTGCTTTTAGCTGAACATAAATGATTCTTCCCTCTGTGGTGATACAGGAGAGCACGCCGTTTGCTGTGATCGGCAGCAACACTGTGGTGGAGGCTCGGGGGCAGCGGGTGAGAGGGCGGCTCTACCCCTGGGGCATTGTGGAGGGTAAGGAACTCTAAACTGGACCTCGCAGCTGTGAGGCTGTCTTTCCCATTTCTGTCATTTATCAGCTTCTCAGTATGGATCAGCGCTCTCGCTCATCTGTGTGCAGTGGAGAACCCGTCTCACTGCGACTTCGTGAAGCTGAGGACCATGCTGATAAGAACCCACATGCACGACCTGAAGGACATCACCGGTGACTGTCACTACGAGAACTACAGGGCTCAGTGCATCCAGAACATGACCAGGTGTGTGTGGAAATGAAACAAAATGATTTAAGTGCGATAAAAATAAACAGAAATCCAGAAATAACCAGGAGACACGAGGAGCCCGCGGGGTGAACGGCCACAGGCCGGCACACTGGAGTTACCCTCCATAAAAATGACCTCGCTCCGGTTACCCTCTGCATTCATACACACGCATGGCTGAACATAATAAAAACCAGACGGAAGTAAAAGTACATGCAAGACACAAAAGATGCAATCTAACAAAGTAAAACAGGAAGTCATGAAATAAACACAGAGGCAACACACTAACGTACAGTAAAGTCAGCACAGAGGAACAGCGGAGACTCACCGGGAAACTAAACTACAGGAACGCCGAGGGACCAAACTCAGATATTACCTGATAATAATCAGTACAGAGAATAATGCAGGGAAAAAAAAACTGTGCGATAATTACAAAGTAACACTTTGACTTGTTCAAAAAGTATGTGATTAAAAGTTACTGAACAGTACTGTGCAAAAGTCTTGGCCCACCCCTCACTTCTTTTTATTACGCTTCCAAGGAGCCGGACTTTCCTTTAAAGTCAGCAGTTCTCCAGGCTTTGTCTGCCAGACACAGCACTGCCTCATCCCCTGAGTTAGGCGCCTTTTTCATGCTTGAATGGGTCATAGGTCAGAGTTAAGTGGCTGAAAATGGTCAGCTACAAGGACTGAAACTGAGCCAAAGAAAAACTGCTGCTCAAGACCACTTTATAATTTTATGGAATCAAAAAATAAACAGGTGAGGCTCAAAACTTTTGCACAGCACTATAAAGTATTTCATAATGTTCTGTAATTTTTTCTGCCATAGTTTTGTGATTAAAAAACGTTCAAAGGATCCTTTTCAAAAATGGAGCTGAAAGACAAACTTTGTGAAGTCAATATTTTATTGTTATCTCGTGATTTTGTGTCATTAGTTGCAAAGTCAGAATAATAAATGGTTTGGACATTATGTTGTTACATAATATCCAAACCATTTTAGCCAGGATATTCTGACTTTATTATTGCTGCATCAAACGTTTGACTCATAATCTCATAATTGTTTCCATTTTCGTCCTGATTTCTGTTTGTGGCTAAATTTAAATGAAGCTGTTATCAGCTAATAATCCTTAAAATAATGTTTTTTATAATCTGGCTTTATGAGCCAGAAGAAAGAGTTGGCTCATTTTCCAGCCTATCATGACGGTAACTCAGACTGAATGTTCACTGCGATGGAAACCTGTGAAAGAAATGACAGAGCAGAGGCCCGTTAATCTCATCGTCATGTTGTGTCTCCTGCTACAGTAAGATGAATGCAGATAAGCGTGTGGAGAGCCCCATCCCCATCCTGCCGCTGTCTACACCAGATGTGCAGACAGAGAAAATCATCAAACTGAAAGACGAGGAAGTGAGTGTGGAAAACACGGCTCTGTAATATACCTCAGATGCTGAATAATGCATTACAGAAGGTGTTATGTAACCAAGACGCTGATGTGAATTGATGACCCATATGTGTTGTTATGTAAGCTGTCTTTCATTCTCTCCTCTTGCTCCCCTCTCTCTGCCTTGTGTTTATCCTGTGCCTCCGCAGCTGAGGAGGATGCAGCAGATGCTTCAGAAGATGCAGCAGCAGATGCACGAGCAGGAACTGTGACGACTCACCTCTCCCGTAGCATCTCTGACCCGCTATAGCTCTTACAGAGGCGGCACTAATCCCTCACCGATGCCATGTTTTTAGGGGATGAGATGAAAAAATCTTTAGTGTTAATATTTCACCCAATTCTTAAAGCACTGGTCACATAGAATACAGTAGATGAATGACAGCATGTTTTTGGCATTTCATAAGTGCAGTCATTAGCCAAGTGTTAGGCAATAGGGACTAGCTTCTACTTTGTTACCTTTAGATCACAGTAGTTTTACTTGAAATACTCAATGTGACTGATGCACCACGCCCTCAGTTGATTAGGTAGTTATTGCACTGAGTGTTTGGAAGTGTGGACTGACAGCTGCTGATAGTGTGTCTTATTATGCTAGTTCTGAATCCCTGTAACTGTCAGACTTACTGGATGACTGTGTGGAAATGAAAGCTGACCGGGGAAGCGTGTTTGAGGCTCAATAGCTGCTTAATCAGATCTAATATAATCAGTGTGCTGATCAGGAGTCAATTTAGCTAATGACCCGGCAGTCTAATGACTAGTTTCCCATAAGTACTGTAAAAATACTATAAAGTACCGACTTAGTATTTAAGTGGACAAGCTGATGCTTTTGAATGGGTTTCTCCTAAAGGCAGAGACCTTTGGAGCTCTGGGGAGGAGATGCTTCTGCACTGGCTTTCCTTCCTTTACATACTCTGTAGTTTGTGAGCACAGCAGGATCAGCAGTCGAGGTGCAGTGTGAATAATTTGGCACCGAGTTTAACAAGCAAGAAGAATGTGCAGAGAAAAGATCCGTCAGCAGTCCGACGCTGTCAAAGGGGACCTGTCATTTTTGTGTTACAGTGCTGGTATAGTGGTCGATGCTCACATTAAACACGAGCTCTACTCTTGGCTCTGCATGAAGCCACTGAGAGTGGATATTCCTGATGTGGTCATCTCTCTCACACAGCTCTGTGAAGCAACACCTACCTGGCCCACCTGTGAATCCTGCACAGCTGCAGCAGCTCTGGCAGAGTCCTATAATAAAAACCGAGCTGGAAGTAGGGTCTCTTTTAAGGGTTGCATGGCAGAATTAGCTGGCGATATGCAAACAAGGTCATGCTTTTTAAAATGCATGCATCTATTTAAAGGGGACATAATATGCAAAATTCACTTTTTATGTTTTTGAATTTAATAAAGTGCATCCAGTGTTTCTACAGACCCCCAAATAATGAGAGAGGACCATCTCCCCTTGTTTTCCTTCTTCAGATTCAGACTGAATGATGAGTTTTGATTTGCAGCATCAAAACAAGCTGAGCTCTTCAGCTGAGACCGAGTCTGAAATGTCTCAGGCGCACGCAGAGCGCGACTGCAGTGATGATGCAGTGCTGAGGGACGTTCACAAACGGACTCTGAGACCGATTTGAAACCAATAAAAAATAATGAAATACAAAATAACTGCTTTGGGTTACCAGGTGAATTCCTTTTGCATTTCAGTGCAAGCTCGTTTCTGTGTTATGTTTAATATGACTGTTGCAGGTTTGCATTTCGTGGTGATTGTGATACCAATGTTGCAGCGTCTATAGAAGGTGTCACAACAATGGTAATAATAACAGCAATAATGCTATCAGTCAGATTCATCTGGAACCTTGTTTTATGTGTGCTTTTATGGGCAAAACTCCCAATTGGAGTGCACGGGCGCCGGCGTGGCTCCGAGTGGTGCAGCCGGCCCTGTGCTGCGTGTCTTCCCCTCTTTGGCAAAACGGCCAAAAAAATACAAGTGCATGGAGCTGGTGAGAGCTTAACCACAACTATACAGAAGCATCAAAAAAGCATCACGTGAGAGCTTCTGACGCCCTGTCCCTCACAGGTTTCACATTATGGGCTAAATGTGTGGAACAGCGAAATCCCTGCAGACGATTAGAAATCAGCTCACGCTACCTCACTGTAAACGGTAACATGTAACTAATTCTTATAACAAAAGTAGAGCGAGCATGAGCGAGGCCAAAGGACAGCGTGTGGAAACATTACAGGAAGAGGTCGAAGAAAAACCGAAGCTAGGTTTCTATCCAAGAGAATATAATTAGAATGAAACATATAATTTGGTAAACCTCAGTCTTTTAAATCTAAAACACTAATGGTGATGTTAAAAAACTAAACCTCATTGACCAGTTGGATAAAAGAAGTGATGGCAAACCTTCCAGCAGGAGGAATAGCATGAATATTAAAGGAGAGGTCGGGTTAGGGCGGCATTATTTCATTGGTTATGTCTCCTGAACTGAGGATTTTTATGCAAATGAGTTTTTGATTTTGGGGAATGCTGTGTTGTTGTTGTTGTTGTTGTTGTTGTGCCTGTTTTCCTCTTTGTTTGTACAACTATTTATAATACTGTCACATGTGCATTTTATTTAACATGATTATCGTCCATACAGGGTTATGGTGACACCCTTAGTGTGTCATTAATGCTTGTTGCAGTCACCATGTCAGGGTTTGGAAATGCAAGACTGTAGAAACTAGTTCCTGATTTAACATTGTTCTAGATCCCGTTTTTATAAAGAAACCCGTAACGTGAAAACCCCACAACGTGTTAGCTTTATTATTATTATTATTATTATTATTATTATATGATACATTTTTGTTTATACACACGGCCCTTTTCAGAAATAGTGTGACATAGTGATCTCCAGTAAAACAAGGCCACAATAAAGTTATAGCACAAATAAAATTATTCTTTTTGTGTAAAAATCTTTTTGTGTGTCTTCTTATGTCGACATGGAAACATCGTAGTGTTATCACACACACACACCGATGTAGCT
This sequence comes from Cichlasoma orientale, assembly GCA_034780415.1. NCBI lineage: Eukaryota > Metazoa > Chordata > Actinopteri > Cichliformes > Cichlidae > Cichlasoma > Cichlasoma orientale. Next base: position 337,071 of record JAVDPK010002615.1, read on the forward strand.
CATGGATTTATTGGTGCTAGATGTGAATAGCCAGAGCAACACGCTGCTGTGACTGTATTTTTAAGCCAGTACGGGGGGTCACTTAGCATCTTAGAGAAGCTGCCCATCAATGTGGGAAGGGTCAGAAGGTCGTTTCCAAACAATCTGAGTCATCATTCTTCAGTGAGGAGGATTATTCACACGTGGAAAACATTCGAGACAGATGCCGATCCTCCCAGGAGTGAACGTCCCAGCAAATTCACCCCGAGCTCAGACCGTGCAATGCTGCAGAACACCAGAGAGCTCCAACTCAGCCTGTACAGGCCTCAGTTAGTTAAAGGTTAAAGTTCATGACACAACAATTAGAAAGAGTCTGAACAAGTATGGAAGGTTTGGAAGGGCTGCAGGAGAAAGGTTCTTCTCTTAGAGAACAGCATGGCTGCATCTGAACACACCAACAAGACTTCTGGAACTGACGAGACCAAAGTGGAGATGCTGGTCCAGAATGCACAGCAGCACGTTTGGAGGAAACTCAGCAGATCAGCACAAACACCTCAGACCGACTGTCAGCACGGAGGTGCAGGGAGGAGGATTTGGGCTCCTTGCAGTCACTGAGTGCACCGTGAACTCCTCTGTGTACCAAAACATTCTAGAGTCAGATGTGAGGACGTGTGTCTGACAGCTAAAGCTTGGATTTGCAGCAGGACAGTGATCTCACGCACAGCAGCAGATCAGTCACAGTCCAGACCTCGACCTGACTGAGGTGCTGTGGAGGGACCTTCAGAGAGCTGTGTCTGAATGAGTGCTTCAAGCCTCAGTGAACTGAAGCTACGCTGTAAAGAAGAGTGGGCTCACGTTCCTCCACAACAATGTGAGAGACTGATTTTTTAAATTTTAATTTTACATTAATTTTAAGCCAATTAATGTAGTTACAGATGCAAATGAGAAAATCAATATTAGTGTTCACCTGTTCTATAAATGTCGGACATCATCAAACAACTTTAAGTCCTGAAGATTCCTGCAAGGACACGGAGCACAGAGGGAGTCGGGATCAGTGGACGCTGTCTTTGTAAGCTGGAGCTTCATTCCCTGCTCAGCTGTGACAGTTTTCCTTTGCCATAACATGGGATGTCTCTTTTATCCAGTTGCTTTGACGCTTGTATTCGGTGCAGCGTCCTCATCCGCTGGCTCTCAGAGCACCCACTGACCCATAACTCATAAGGCTTAAGTTAGTCACTGAACTGGACCTCTCAGCCCTGTTTGTAGTGTTGCTACCTGCTTTAAATAGAATCATCTGACCAATAACATGACCTGCTCTGAGGTCCGGGTCATTGGAGCAGTGTCAGCTCCACGTTCTGGGAATAAAATCCCACTCCTTTCTGAGCACAGGTATCTGTGTGCTGCAGCCGGCTGTGACGCTCACTCCACCCTCTCAGCCAAATACAAACAGACAATGATGGCATTAATGCCACAAAACTGAGGTCTACAAACCAATAAGGAACATGTGTTTTCCATTCAGTCAGACTGACGTACAGCCGGGATAAAGGGGTCTCTAAGGGTCTAATGTGGATCTAATGTGTGGTGGTGTGTGTAGGGTTGGGGGCCCCGGGTCGTGCGTTTCAGGGCTTCAGATCAGCTAAGTACAGCCCTGCTGGCTGCTGGAAACATTTACCCGACCAGCAGCGAGCCGCGCAGCCAAACATGTGCAGCGTTTCGGCGCGTCTGTCGCCGCGTACGGCGGCTGAGTAACGGAAACGGGGATCGCTTAAGTGTGTCGGGAGATCAGCAGTCCTGTGCACCGGTGTGACTGCCTGTCGGAGCTCCGAGCACAGGCGGGAATGGAGCGCAGCGAGGCGGACGAGAATGAGAGCAGCTCGCCGCAACAAAACACGATGTGGAAACAGTTTCAAGCCAAAGCGAAGCCGCTGCTCAGCCCCAAGCTGGGCGCCAGAGACCCGGAGGACAAGAAGGAGCGGGGCATGTGGATGTTCAGGAAGATGAAGCGGAAGGAAAATGTCGCCCTGGACCGGGTGATCTCGTCCTCGCAGCCCGACCTGCTCTTCTCATCTCCCGTTGATGTGGAGACGAAGGAGGCACAGCTCTGCGGCAAAGCGGCCGGGAGCGGCTCCGGGCTCGGGCGGGAGAAGCTGCAGTTTTCGATCAAGCACAAATCCACCAGCCCCAGCAAACCCACGGTGTCCCAGCTGGTGCAGTCCCACCACAAGAGCTCCTCTCTGGGGTCTGCGTGCCTGGAGAGGCTGGCCGAGCCTCCGGGCAGCTGCAGCGGGGGCGACGCAGCAACAGCAGCGGCAGCGGCGGAGGAGACACCGCCGGAGAGCAAGGATGATCAGCAGGTGAGCCCCCGTCAGTTACGCAAAGATCTGTCTTTTTATTCAACATTAATAACACGTTAATGATCTTTAGATTAACGCTTCATTAATATTCAGAGGCTAATGGATGATGGGCACATGTTTTAGGAAATAAACGTGTCAGCAGAAGGCGGAAGCAAACAATAAACACACACATAGATTTGTAACACAATAAGTGACAAATGGCATGTGCACCACAATAAGGATGCAGTGGTCAGTGATAGGTCCAGCTTGGTCTACTTCTTTGCATCACTTTATAAACTCAGCACAAAAAGTAAAGATGTGTGTTTGCGGATTGTTGTAACAATGTTTCTTGGCAGTAAATCTTATATCAAGCCTGTTTATTTCAGTATGTGTGCTGTGCTCATGAAAAACCTGCCAAACAGCTGGTTCTGCTGCTGACTCTGGTTTGGTGATGTTTGTTGGATCGGATGAGTGAAGTCTGAAGAACACTTTATTAATGTAACAAACAAACAGGGGCCTCAGCACCAGCTTGGTCACACTGCTGTGGGATGGCATCACATTCTTCAGCCAGCATTTGTTGCAAGTCAGCCAGTGTGGTTGTGTTGGTCACTCTGGCACAAACAGCACGCCCAAGCTGATCCCACAGTGTTCAGTGGGTTGAGGTCAGGACTGCAGGCAGATCGTTCCATCCTCTCCACTCCCAGATTCTGGAGGTAGTCTCCGATAAACCCGCTCTGCCATCTTGGAGGATAGAGTTCGGTCCCAGACTGTGGAGATACGGGATTGCCGCTGGTTGCAGGATCTCATCTCTGCAGTGAGATTGCCTCCAATGATGATGAGCCTGATTATCAGCACCTGGAGTACCAGAGGCTCAAAACCAGAATCAGTAGCAGAATCAGCTGTTTGGCAGAGATGTTTTTCATGGGCACAACCCACATACTCAACTCTGCTGCTCAACCCACCAATGCATTTTCCTCACAAATGTGTAAATAAATGAGAGCTAATATAGAACAACTTCTTATGACGAAACATTTTAGCTAGCATGCCTGTAATGTGGAACTCTTGAGACAGGCGGCACAGGGCAGCGCAGACCACGGCAGACACACTGCATTGTGTATTTATTGAGGCTCTGTTGACACTGTGCTTAGTGATGTTGTGCTTGTTGTTAAAAGGATTCATCCAAGTGTGGAAGAACAGTGGAGGAAGTATTCTGGAGCCTGCCAGAGTGACCCAGAGTAAAGGCATTGCTTGTTGTGTGGGTGTAGGAGAGAAAAATGGGTGGGATTACTCAAGTCTGTTATACTAAAAGGACAAACCGGCAAAAAATGAACTGCAGAGGTGTTCTAATGGATTTAGGTCAGGCGAGCGTGTGGGTCAGTCGGTGATATCAGTTCCTTCATCCCCATGAACTGCCTGCATGCTCTCCCCACATGAGGCCGGGCATTGTCGTGCACCAGGAGGAAGCCAGGACCCACTGCACCAGTGTAGGGTCTGACAGTGGGTCCAAGGATTTCATCCTGATACCTGATGGCAGTCAGGGT
>JAVDPK010002615.1:349149-364858 GCA_034780415.1 Cichlasoma orientale
TTCCCATTTGCCTGTGGGATTCCAAGGTACTTGTAGCTGTCCTCAGTGTCTGCAGTGTTGCCTTCTGGTAGTGCAGTTCGGACTACCTTCCTTCTCATTGTTACGATCCAACTACACCCCTCCAGTCCGAATGGCATTCACACTCCAGTGAACACATCAAAGAGCAACTTGGTGTTCAGTCTCTTGCCCAAGGACATGTGGTCCAACTGCCACTATAGGAGTCTCAGGGCGCTGTGGTGCATGCAGACCGGAGCAGTCGGGGATCAAACCACCAACCTTCTGATTAGTAGATGAGCTGCTCTACCTCCTGAGCCACAGCCACCGAGTCTGAGAGTGCAAAAATTAGCTCGATGCTTTTTTTTCTAGTGTTTTCTTTCTTCACCAATAACTACATTCTGTATGGCCTGCCTGTTACATGTTAATTAAAGCAGTCGTTGTCACTGAAGCAGTGCATTTATAACAGACTTTGGTCTAAACTCAGTTTTTACTTGAAGTTTCGTTGATGTCTTGTTTTTGATTGCGGTTCAGCTGCCAGTTGGACCTTTCCACTCTCGCCAAGGAGCACACTCATCACCTGGAGCTGCCGCTGGAGGAGTCTCGGGGCATTGTGGTGCTGCTGGTCACCCTAACCGCTTCGGCCGCAGTCTCTATCGCCGACCTGTCTGTCACACCGCTGGATGACCCACAGGAGCGTAGAGAGATAATCAAACGATATGTAAGCAGCACTCTGAGGACAACTCAGATCAAATACCTGCAGCATTTTATAAATGATGTTACACTGTTCACTTTTCTTCTGCAGGGCGTGATGAAGTCATTCTGTAACTTAAAAGATGTGGGCATAGTGCAGGTGAAGGTGATGAGAGCAGAAGGTCTCATGGTCGCAGATGTCACTGGTAAAGGAAAAGAAAATCGTGCCTTCTCTGGCTCGTCATACTTTTGTGTTATTATTCATGGATGTTGAAGCGTTGCACGCATTAACCCGATTGGTCTCGTAGGTAAAAGTGACCCTTTCTGTGTGTTGGAGCTGAACAATGACAGGCTGCAGACGCACACCGTTTACAAGAACCTCAATCCAGAGTGGAACAAAGTCTTCACCTTGTGAGTCTGCATTCATCTCTTCCTGTGTTTTGCTGTTTTTCTGGATAAAGGCCAAAGAGTTCACAGAGTCCCTCTGCTGTAGCTGCCGGTTGGGCTGTTCAGACTTTGATGGATGAAAACGGAGTGAAAGCTTTATGTGAGAAAAGACGGCCCTCCTGCAGTCAGTGGGCTGTGCATGTTCTGACGTTCCTGTGTGGGTTTGTGCACTGTTAGAAAAACTGAGGATTCAGATTCCGGAGCACTAAAGCACCGTCAACACGTGCTTCTAATCTGTGCTTTAAGATGCGTAGTACAGAAACGCTGAACTGCATTAAGGTTTGGAACAGCTCAACCTGTTTCAAAACCTTTAATGTATAATATTAACAACATGCGATAGCAAACCAGGCTAGTTCGTTCCCTACTATAGCTGAATGAGTCACCATTGCCCGGAGCGATGGCTGTCTCATTGTTCGGCTATTTGTCGGTGCTTCTTTACAGTCCTAAACCTGCCAGAGACTACAAATGGCATTTAGGACTAAATCTGGCATGTTTGCATGACGGACCTAAATGCTCATATTCATGCACACCGCCTCTTCTTAAATAAAATAATATAGAAATGATGGCATTTATGATACTTTACTGTGAGACTGAGCCACAGCCGGTGTAGGGGAGCTGTTCCTATTACTGCCATGGTACATAAATTGACTGCAGTCCATCCAGGTGTGCAGCAGAGGGCGCTTGTGAGCTAATCTGTAAAGAGTGTGTAAGAATCAAGCTGAATGCCTAGAATAGCTGTTTATACCTTTTTCTAGACTAAAAGAAAGAAAAGCTGACACCACTTTACCCGTAGACATTAGGAGCATCTTTAATCCACAGCAGAAGTTTCCCTGAGCGCACAGGAAACAGCTGTGTCACTGCAGGTGCACGTACAGGGTAACTGAGACGCTGCACGTGCTCGTGAAACTAGAAATAGATTATAAGAGTGTGGTGTAGCAGCTTTGTGAAGTTTCCTGCAGCTTGACCAGCTTGGAGTGCAGGTGAGCTGTTACGTTTAGGAATGTGTGACCAATCAAGGCCATTAAAAAGCATTAAATTACTGATTAATGTAATTATGCAGTAGGTTGCCTTTTGTGATGTGTGTGTGTGTGTATAGAGCTTCTTGTTTGGACCCTAAAGAAGGCTTTTTGAAGAGACGTTCATGGAATGAGTAGAATGAGCATCTGCGTATGTGCTCCTGCTCCTCGAGCGATGTTTAAACTGCAGCCCAGCACGTGAGTTTTGAGGCCAGTGCCAACAAAACCTGGAACTGGCGTCATTTCTGAATCAGAATCGGGGCAGCACGTCTCCATCACTGCCGTCAGCAAAGCAAGATTTGCAGCCAGACGCACCAAACAGCAACGTGGCAACAATTTCAACTTCCTCTGTTCTCACAAAGCTCTGGTTACATAAGCTGTTGTTCTGGCGTGCTCAGAACTGGGTGGTACACAGCAGTGCATGGAATGAAGAGGTTCTTTATAAGGAAAACAAGAGCGATCAAAGCCAGTCTTTCTTTAGCTGCAGCGGATTGAAATCTAGATTCAATTATTGAATAAATTTCCACATATGAGCAATTCTGAGCTGTTCTTCATATTCCTGCCCTCTCTCCCCAGTAATGTCAAAGACATTCACTCTGTGCTGGAGGTGACAGTATTTGATGAAGACAGAGACAGGAGTGCGGACTTCCTGGGAAAAGTGGCTATTCCAATACTGAATGTGAGTGCAATAAAAGTGCATGAAAGACACACAGTGTGCGTGTGCGTGTGTGTGTGTGCGTGTGTGGGTGTGGGTGTGTGTGTGCGTGTGTGTGTGGGTGGGTGGGTGAAGTGCTAACATGTTTAGTTGTGAGTTGCATCCAGCTGTCCACATCCACAGACCCTTGCTAAAAGTAACACAGTAAGAAAATGTAATTAATCAAACCTGAAGCACAAATTGTCAGTATTGTGTAACGAGCCATATTATCTGTTAGATCATTTCATTAAAAAGGTTTAAGAAACCACCAACAGCATCGACTTGGAGGCTTCGAGGACAGCAACAGGCTACAGTTACAGCTGCCCTATATTTAAAAATTAATCAAATTCAAACAAGATTTGGGGGAAAAAACACCCATAAACAATAAGCTGTTAAGAAGGGGGAATTGGTCTAAAGTCAGGGTCAAAGGGCAGCTGGAGCCTGTCACAGGGTGAGAGGCAGGTTACGCCCTGGACAGGTCACCAGTCTGTCTCAGGGCTGTCACAAAGAGACAGAGCACCATTCACACTCACACCTACAGCCAGTTTAGAACCACCAGTTAGCCTGACAGAGTGCTATCACTATAAAAATGCATCATAGTGGATAGCATTACAAAAGTGTAAAAAATGCTTTGTGATAGTAAGCAATATGTAAATAGTGTGCTCGGGCATTCTCTTGTATACTAAACTGATTGAGAACCTCTGCAAATGATCAGATGGTCCCCTTCAGTATTTTAGAAGAATAATTAGATCTCAATGTACACAATGAAGGAAACTTGGAATGAGGAGGAGCATGCTTCTTTATCTCACAGCCAGCTAGAGCACCGTTTTTATCAGTAGCTGCAGTCTGTTATGACTCCCGTCGTGTCTGCAGTAGCAGAAAAACTAAAGGACCGAGACCAGTCCTGACCCTGACCCTCTGTGTAGCACCTACAGACTACTGATGCACTGCCATGCTGGGACCTTTAGCCAGCTTGTATTGTAGAGCGTGTGTAACTTACTTTCTCAGCTCTTACAGTATAAAAACTTGTGTGCAGCACCTTTAGTGGCAGCATAAAAACAGAAAGCATGAGAGATGCTAAACAAAGAAAAATTACCCATTAGATTGGTCTTACATGCATTCTTAGTAAGCAGGCAGACAGACTTTACTTATCCCCAAGGGTAAGTTCATTTGTCACAGCAATACAGATATGTGCAATAAATACAAATCAAGATAAGTAACCAGCATAAAAATGAGGGTACAAAGAAACGAAGTTGAATGGAAGCAACAGTGCAGGGAAGTAATACGCAATCAAAAGACTCATGCAGTCTGGATGAGAATAGATTCAAATATTGTTTACATTTCCCTGAAGAGACAAAGTGTGCAAGTGTTCACAGTCAGTTTTGTTAAAGTGAGTTATTATAAAGGTTTATGTCTTTTTGCATCCAGCAGAAACAGTTAAAGCAAGGAAAGCCAAACCCGAAGCATTTTTTTGTGTGCTAGGTCCGTAATGGCGAGCAGAAGGCATACCTGCTGAAAAACAAGGAGCTGACAGCACCGACCAAAGGATGCATCTACATCGAGATTGATGTCATCTACAATACTGTGAGTGTCACGCTGTGCTGGAACTAAGTAAAGCAAGACTTTAGGCCGGCTCTTGTTGTGGTTCTAAATGGTTCTTTAGGACATTTGTCGTGCCAAAGAAAGCTTTTGGCCTCCAAAAATAATAGATAAAACTATAAACATCTACGATGAATAAAAGCTGGACCAAACAGTCTAAAAATGTTACGCTTGACCTTAATGTGTGCTTCTCTTTTTTAAGGTTAAAGCTGCTTTGAGGACTGTGGTTCCTGCTGAACAGAAATACATTGAAGAAGAACCAAAAGTCTCCAAGCAGGTATGTAGTTATTTACTGCTAATGTTTTCCAAACTGAAGTAAGGTGGATGCAAAGCTTTTCACTGTTATATCACCTCCAATGGAAAGGATTCATTACAGTGATTGAGGATGGTCACAAACGCAGTAGTGCGAAAGGAAAGTGAAGGTTCAGTGATGGTAGGGTTACCACTCGTCCCGTAAAATACGGAATTTGGCAATCAAATGTTGCGTCCCGTATTGAACCGATACGGCACGCGATTTGTTCCATATTTTCAAAAATGTTCAATACTCATCTCTGTCACACACACATCAACACTAAATGTAACAATTAAGCCCAAAATAAAATACAGGAAGTACAAAGGCCAGCAAAATTGTCGTGGATCCTCTTAGCCACGCGCACTACGTTTGTGTGTGTGTGTGTGCGCACACACACACACACACACATACACATATACACAACGCACCCTCTCAAGGTTTACTGTGTTCATGTGTGCAGATCTCACTTATTCATGGACTTATAAAGTACAAGACTTCTATTGCAGGCTTTCTTCCATCATTTCTATATCCATCCATCCATCCATCCATCCATCCATCCATCCATCCATCCATCCATCCATCCATCCATCCATCCACTTCCGCTATTTCCTGTTTAGGGTCGCGGAGTCATTTCTATATTTTTTTATATATTTATAATTTCTATAATTTCTTCTATAGGGTTAGGGTCACTGTTAAAATGAACATTCCGCCACGTTTCCACTTTAGAGTGAACATTCTACAATGTTGCCACTGTGGACACGAACATTCTGCCCGGTTGCCATGGTGGACGTGAACATTTTTATCCTCCTCCCTCGTCCGTTTTGTGCCCCGGAGAGCTTTCTTTTTTGCACCTCCATCTCTAGCTGCCTGTCGTCAGATGGCAGCACGGTTCAAATGAAAACCGTCGCGATCGAGCGCGTTCTCAAAAGCCTGTGCTAGAGCACCGTTTGTGTGTGTGTGTGGGAGGGAAGGTGATGGAGCACAGGGGCGCCTAATCAGCGCCGTGCCTCTGCTATTGATCACATCATATGCACAGCTCTTAAATACAGAAAATGCCGACTACAGAAATAATTTTCCTGCATCGCTTTGACATATAAAATGTGAGTCAGGCGATGGGGCCGTGTTGGTCACGGCCCTGAGAAGCCGTGGTGGGCGTCCCTTATTTTCATCTGTGAAAGGTGGCAACCCTAATGATGGGAGATGTTGCAGGGATGGAAGTATGCAGATTGTGTGAAAATGTTATGTTGGTCACAATATAAGGTGCACTCCAGGCTGTGAACCACTGTTGGTGTTCCTTCTAACTACAGAAGATAAATCTGACCCTCTGTATACAATATAAAGCGCCTCAAGGCGACTCTTTGTTGTGATTTGGCGCTAGATAAATAAAACAGAACTGAATTGAACCTTCTGTAGCATTGCCACAACCAGAAGCTCTATATTGTTGCTGTTTACTTAGTAAATTGGAGAGAGATTGGAGGCTGCTGAGCAGAGGGTTTGATGGTGATATAGAGCTGCTAATCATCTGCATAGAAGTTAGGTCATGCTTGAGGATTAACTATGTTAAATGTTATACAGGAGTGGTCCAAGCACACATCCCTGGGGAGCACCTCAGGTGTTGTAACGGTCAAAATGATAGAAATGTCTTTGTGTCTTTCAGCTGCTCCAGCAGAACTTCAACCGAGTGAAGCGGTGCATCATGGTGCTGCTTAGCTGGGGAACTTTCATCAACAGCTGCTTTGAATGGGAATCTGCACAGAGAAGCCTCGTCTCCTTTGTGGTATGAAAAGCACTGATGCGCACACACACATCCCTATACACATGACTGATGAATGCTCTCCTGAGTGTCATGTTGTTTTGCTATCTGTCAGCTGTTTGTGGTGGTGGTGTGGAATTTTGAGCTCTACATGCTGCCACTGGCCTTGCTGCTCCTACTCGTGTGGAACTACTTCTTCTGCTCCAGCAGGGATACAGCTGATATGGTGGGAAAACATGCAAAATGCAATATTTCTATAAACATACTTCTTTCCGACAAAGTTATTAGTGCTTCATTTTCTGTTGCAGTCCATGGATGCCATGTTTGAATGGGAAGATGATGAAGAGGACAAAGAGGAAAAGGTAATGCTTCTTTAAACCAGTTGCACATTAATGTGTAATATTAACCAACAGACTTCTTAATGTAGGAACAATTTCAATTCAATTTTATTTATATAGCTCCAAATCACAACAAACAGTCGCCCCAAGGCGCTTTATACTGTAAGGTAAAGACCCTACAACAGAAGTATTCAAGTCCAGGCCTTGAGGGCCGGTGTCCTGCAGGTGTGTTGGATCAGGGACACATCTAAAACCTGCAGGACACCGGCCCTCGAGGCCTGGAGTTGAATACCCCTGCCCTACAATGATACAGAGTCAAGCCAACAGTCAAAACGACCCCTTATGAGCAAGCACTTGGTGACAGTGGGAAGGAAAAACTCCCTTTTAACAGGAAGACTTCAGTGTGACATTTAGGCCTACAGAGATGGAAATGTTTCTGTTTATCTGCATGCTGACTGTTAATATCCTGAAACTTGCAGGCAAATGTGCAAAACAGAACATTTTAAGTGACATTCCTGTGAAAATAATAACAGCTATTTGATAGAAATTTGTGCATTACAAGAAGCTTACAGCTCACTGATATATTTGGTTGGGTGGTTCAACCCCTTGGTCCTAACACCACGGCAAAAAGGAAAACACACTGGCATTTTAGGACAAACGACACGCTAGCTGTGTCCGGGTCATCCGAACCAGGAAAAGGACTTATCCAGACTTCTGAAGTTTTCCTGCACAAACACATGGACAGGATACCTCACAGTCATGACCCGGATACTCAGGTCTATGCACACACACTCACTGATGTTTCTCCCGTCCCTGTCAGGACTCAGAGCCCAAGGGCTTCATGGATAAACTGTACGCCATCCAGGACGTGTTCATCAGTGTTCAGCACGCTCTGGATGAGGTGGCGTCATTTGGAGAGCGAGTGAAGAAGTAAGTGTTACGAGCTTGCAGCTGTTTCCTCCTACCTTTTTTTTTTTTTTAGGGATTTTTCAGATCCAGCCAGTAAAAGAGAATCAAAGACCTTTTTTTAATGAAGCTCTTCTGTTGTTTTTTTCTGTCTGCAGCACTTTTCACTGGACAGTGCCTTTTCTAAGCTGGTTGGCGATCACTGCCTTATGTTTGGCCACATTTCTTCTCTACCTCATACCTCTGCGATACCTCGTGCTTGCATGGGGTGAGTCCTGAATTCACAACACAGATGACTAAACAAATGGATAGAATGTGAGTACAGATTCAGGAAACTTTGTGGAGAGCTGGTGCGCAGGAAAGGAAGGGTCTGTTACAGTGTGGTGAGGATCACTTTCCATAAAATGATGAAATGTGGTGCTGGCTTTTAGGGGATAAGCTCTGTCTAGCCATTCTAGTTTAATCAAATGCTTCGTTCTTATATTTTTTGTTTACTTTAAGGTTGTGGACAAACTAGTAACTGCACAATGGAGGCTAATAGGAATCCAATGAGACACACAGCTTATGTATGTTATTACAGACTGTACATAAATGATGGAGATAGCCTCCATGATGCCACCCGCTGGTTTCTTGACTCTGTTTCGAAACGTTTGATGCTCCAGTGTGTTTCTTTATTGGACCCAGAAGTGATGATATTTGGATGAGAGAACGGAGTTCTCACCTAATGCTAGAAAAACATTTCTAGCAAGCAGTTTCCTGAAACAAATACCTGCTAATTATTGCCAAATAACAGATTAATGCAAAAAAAAAAAAAAAAAATACTAATAAAATTGTTTATGGGGATTGAAACTTTTTTAATGCCAGGCTGCAAACATATTAGTTTCACGGTTGAAACTGCATTTTAACACAGGAGTTTATGGGGATTGAGCCAGCCTCTGGTGGCCATTACAGAAACTGCAGTTTTGGACACATTGTGTTGGTTTAATTTTTCAGCCAAGGATTTTTGCAGATTTTCGATAGCTGAAGAATTACCAAGATTGCTATAAATCCTGTGAAAATCCCGCAAAGATGTGTCGTGTGTTGCGTTCATACCTTGTCTTGAATAATGTAGTTGTAGTTCTCAGTTTGAACAGAGGGGTCTCCCTTCTAGTTCTTAAACGGTACTCTTGTGTTTCTGCAGGTGTGAACAAGTTCACCAAGAAACTTCGCAATCCGTACATGATTGACAACAACGAACTTCTTGACTTCCTGTCCAGAGTGCCCTCTGATGTCCAAGTGGTGGGTAATTTTGTAATCCATAAAGGATACACATAAACAGTTTCTGTCAAAGAAAGAAAACCGCACAATGGTCACTGAAATAACTACGGGTATGAGACGCGCTCATTCACACATGCATCAGTGACACAGCTACATTAACCTCATTAACAACAGATCAGTAAACACATTCTGACAGGTGAGCAGTTAGATTCAGGTTTATATGGTGAAACAGTTTTTAATAAAGCAGTTTTCTGGATTTTCTTGTGCTCCATCCAGAGAACTAATTAGCAGATTAGTTGCATCCTCATCAGATCTGCTCATTTACTTTCGATTGCATCAGTCTTTGCTGAACTGGAGTTGGAGTCAGCCTGTCATCATCATCATCATATTGTTATTGTCTCTGTTTGTGCTGATGGACAGATGCAGTATCGGGAGCTGAAGGCCGATCCCGGACAGAGCCCCAACAAACGCCGGAGGACAAACCTGAGCTAGCTGTAAACGCTTTAACTGTACACAATGTAAACTATCATATTTATATATCTCTTGTATATTTTAATTATTATAAAAAGTTGTAACGGTTGAGTTTTTTTTGTTACTCGGGAAGGGCACGGACTTATTTTCTAAACCTTGTAAAGGACAACAGAAAGCTGTTCATCTTTTTAATCTTTCCTTTCTCATAGCAACACTGCACACGAGCCCAATCAGCTGTGGTCGTAATGATGATGTCATGAATGTACATGTGTAGCGTGTTCCAAAGAGTCTGCATGTAATGGAGTCATTACATTCCAGCTTTTTAATTTCTCTGAACATTTTTGTGCTATTTCAAACCCCTGAGAAAGAAAGAGCCGCATGCTTTTACTGCCGCTGGTGTTCTTTTTATGCCTGCACACAGTAAATAATATCTCCTGTTTGGAAATATTCTCTGCACAACTTTGCTTTATTCCAGGAACTTATAATAATAATAACGTCTCACCTCAGTGTTTACTTTATGCTGAACCTTTGCTTTTTGTTGGTTTCACTTTCTCCGTTTCTTTCTGTTTTCTGCCTTTTTGGACCAAATGTTGTGTAATTAGAGTTTTTATGAATATCATCGTCTATTCTTTTTAATCAGTCGTGTTTTTGGGGATGCGATCCTATGCATGTCCGTGTAAGCTGCAGTTTGTGTGTGTTTTGCATGACTGAACAGAAATTATATGCAAGTAGATTCATGGGTGCTGAATGTGAAGTTCATCTAGTGCGTCTGCAGGCTGCTGATATACTGTTTACTCTCACCGCCTGATCACCACGTCTGTCGCTTTGCACATTATCTCTCTCTGTTTCCTGTTGCACTATCTGTATCTCCTGCTGTGGAGTAATTACTGTGGTTGGAATGAAGCCAAAAGCAGGACAGACTGTAACGACTGTGTAGCATTTATCTGACAAAATATATTTCTACACAGACCCGCATGACTTTGTGTCTGATATGAAGTTTAAAAAGTGAGCGTGAGCAGATCTGTTAGAAAGGGTCCCGTAGACTTTATGAGGAGGCTTACTGGGAACGGGCCTGGGGGAGCCGGATTCTCTCTGATCCGTGAAGAAGCCAGATTTACACTCTTCCTGTTCACTTCTCGTGAAACAATCTTCTGGGCCTTATAGTTACTTCTGTAAGCAGTCTGTCAGTGATGATAACGCCCCACCCTCCTCTCACAGACCAAGCCTGCATGTTCAGTAACTGACAGTTCCACACTCACTGCAAGCGTGGACCTGAGAGTGTGGTCGTCTGTCTCTTTGTGTAAATCTTGATCACTTTGTGATATCAACGTGAGGTCTACCAGTTCTTCTTTTGTCAGTTGGATATGTATTTGCCAGCATATGATGTAAAATGTCCAATTTTGTAGCATCTCACAGTGGAAAGGAATCATTAATCCCATCTCCTCTAAGCTGGACCAAGCCCGACCTCTGGTTATATCTTCATGACTTTCAGAATAATCCTTCTGACAAACCAAAACAGGCGATCACATAACCTGCCGGTGGGAGCAGTAATAATGGTTGTGCATTTATTCACCAGCAGGAGGACCTCTCGAGACATGCATGATGGAGGAAGTGTTGGAGTCCGTTTCTCAACTAAAGCTATTCTAGTTGATGAAAACTAAACTAAAAAGTAAAACAGGATGTGTTAAAAAAAATGAGAGCTAAC
Source organism: Cichlasoma orientale (assembly GCA_034780415.1). NCBI lineage: Eukaryota > Metazoa > Chordata > Actinopteri > Cichliformes > Cichlidae > Cichlasoma > Cichlasoma orientale. Next base: position 360,315 of record JAVDPK010002615.1, read on the forward strand.
TGAACTGCAATAACTCTGCTACTGAAAGTATTCAAGGCCTACTACAGCCTGCATTAATAAAGCATTTACCGTATTCAACTGGCTGCAGAAGGCACGCACTGCCCTTTATACAGTGGCTCTAAACTGGCCACAGGTGTGAGGTAGATGAAGTGTGCTGAGCGTATGACAAAAACATGTAGTCTAAAGCTCTGAAGTGGTCGGAAAGACTAGAAAAGAAAAGCTGAATATGAATGCCAGTTCAAGCAAACCAACAAAAACACTGCAGTGGTTTCCAACAGCACACCATTATTTTTAAATGGAAGAGGTTTGGAACAGCCAGGACTCGAGGCGGTGGGGAGGCTTTGGCAGTGGTCTTAGTAAGATCGAGAGCCAGATGACGGCTGAGATTGCAGATTGTGTGGATAGGACAGGAGAACCTTCCAGAACCATCACCAATGCCCTGTCAATGGACTTGGTAGCAAAGTAGCCGGACGGAAACCTCTCCTTCCTCAAAGCTAAAGGCTGGGCCTGAAAAAGGCAGACTGTCATGTTTGAGGAAACCAGGAATTGAATTATTTTACTTTCACCCTGCGTGTCATGTCTGGAGGAAACCACCTGAGTACATTATTGAGGGAAGAGTGTTCAGAGTTCAGAGCCCGCCCTATATTACTAAAGATGGATGTCCTTACCCTGAGGAAACCCACCAAGACCTGAAACTGGCTGTCCACAAAGGGTCCAATCCAACCTACTAAAGTCTCAATAAGGTAAGTGATAGAAGTTCCAGCTCTGCAAAGCCTGCTGCATCAAATTGGATTGCAGATATGATCACTGCCACAGTAACTGAACTGTTGAGTTAAAGTGCTGACTACAATATTATATTGAACCATATGTTCTTTGTTTAAAGGCAAAGCTCTGCCTTATCTGAATCGTTGCTTTTAGCCTTGATTTTCTGCAGTGCAAACTTTGAGTTCTGTCCTTGTTTTTTTTTTTTAAGTTCTGCGCCTTCAATTTCAAAACCTTTTATTTGCATGGAGCCTATCAGGGGATTTTGGACTCAGTCAGTAGCCATTTATCTTCATTTTTCAGCCCTGGATTTTGATACTTTTCATTTCCTTTAAACAATGTGGCATCCTTTCATTACTGACATATTACCCAGTCCATTTCACTATAGTTATAGATACTTTTTCTCCATTAACTATCAAACCCATCCATCCACCCATCCATCCATCCATTTTCTTCTGCTTATCTGGAGCCCCCCCCCCCCCCCCCCCCCCCCCCCCCCCACCGCCTAAGCTGAAAAACTCAGACCACCCTCTCCCCAGCCACCTGCTCTAGTTTATCTGGGGGAACACCGAGGTGTTCCCAAGCCAGCCAAGAGATAAAATCTCTCCAGCATTTCCTGGGTCTACCCCGGGGTCTCCTTCCATTAGGATACGCTCTGAACACCTCACGCAAGAGGCGCCCAGGAGTGCGATGCCCAAACCACCTCAACTGGTTCCTTTCGATGTGGAGGAGTAGCAGCTCTACTCTGAGCCCCTCCTGAATGACTGCACTCTTCAAGGCCAGCCACCCTTTGGAGGAAGCTCACTTCTGCCTCTTGTATCCGTGATCTTGTTCATTTGGTCACTACCCAAAGCGTGTGACCATGGATGATGGCAGGAATGTAGATCAACCAGTAAATCGACAGCTTCACTTTTCTGCTTAGCTCTCTTCACCACGATGGACCGATACAGCGTCTGCATCACTGCAACAGCAGCCCCAATCCATCTGTCAATCACCCACTCCCCTCTTCCCTCAGTCATGAGCAAGACCCCGAGATACTTAAACTCCTCCACTTGGGGCAGCAGCTCATCCCTGACCTGGAGTGGGCACTGCACTGAGGATTACGGCCTCAGACTTGGTGGTGCTGATTCTCATGTCGCTTCACACTCGGCTGTGAATCGCTCCAGTGCGAGCACAACTTCAGTCCCTGCAGATCTACAGGTACTGAATGGCCCATAATAATGAGCCAGGTACCCCATAATCCTGCAGCACCCCCACGGGATATCTCAGGGGACGCTACAAAACACATGTCGACTGGAGGGGCAAACTCCCACGCACATTTGAATATCCTTGAGAGGATAATCAGCTGGTCCAGCATTCTGCAACCAGGATGAAAACCGCTTTGTTCCTCTTGATTCGGAGGCAGACCTTCCCGAGGAGGCTGAGGAGTGTGATCCTCCTCAGGTTGGAGGAGGATCACACACTCTGGTCCCCCTTCTTGAAGATGGGAACCACTACCCCAGTCTGCCAATTCAGTGGCACCACCCGAGATCTCCATGTGATGTTGCAGAGGCGTGTCAATCAAGACAGCTCAAAGATATCCAGAGCCCTCAGGAACTCAGTGTGAATCCCATCCACCCCAGGGGCCCTGCCACCAAGGAGTTGTTCAACTATCCCAGGGACCTCACCCCCAGTGATGGGTGAGTTGTCCCCCCTCGTCTCTGGATCTTGATCTTCCTCTCATAAAGGTCATCTTAATCACTCTTCCTCTGGCCCCTCACCCAGGACCAGTTTGCCTTGGGAGACCTTACCAGGGAGCATAGCCCCCAGACAACATAGCCCGTGGGATCACTGGGACGCACAAACCCATCCACCATGATAAGGTGGCAGAGAGGTATCACACCTGGGATAACTGAATCATTCTCACTGACCTTTATACGGTTGGTTCAATAATGACAAAAAGCAGAATTTCTGCCTCGTGGATGTTTGCATCTACCAACCAGTCAACTTATATCCATGTGTACTGCAGCTAAGGCCAGAAGCATGTGTTGTGAGGTCACAGTGCCGTTTGAACACCAAAATCAAATCTGATCATTTTGCAGTGTGAGAAATGTCTCTAGGGTTACCAGCATGTTTTACAGTGTTCTGGCTGTAATCTACAACAACACTTTCTTACTGAACAAAAACATTACAGTACTGCGCTGCATTTATGCTGTTATTTCACTGTAATCTCTATAAACAGCTCATTACTGTAAAATGTATTAAAGCACCTTAAGTATAAAAACACTGCTCCTTGTGCTGGACAGCGCCTCAGTCTGCTTGTTCTCATCCAGGTATTCATCCGTTTGGGCTTTAAGATGATGTAAGATTCTGTTGATCATATTCATGCAACCAAACCATAACACTGTTCTTGGAAACACAAACACTGAAAACTGTACCACACATGCCAAACATACAATGAATGAAACAACTCCTGAATAATCATTTCAGCTTTAGCATTTCTGTTTGGGGTGGCTGTGGCTCGACAGAGCAAATCATCCAGTTATTGGAAACTTGTTGGTTCAAATTGCCAACTGAATTTAAAAGCACTTAATTGTTGTGGTTATTTAAGGCCCAGCATACAGAATACGCTGCTTTAGAAGGGTCACTGCCGGCAGAAGCTGCTCCAGGACCTTTCACAGCTGGACACGTGCGCATTGAAATTTCTGCCAGAAAACAAAGATTACTGCCACAGTGCGGTCACTTAACAACCAGCATGAATAATGATGTGCAGACAGGCCAAGGAGGCAGAGGACGAGGTGCTAGGATGACACTAGCCTTAGCCAACGGGCTCTCCAATCAGTGCTCTCAGCCATCTTTGTGCTAATTGTGCCATTGACTGACTGCCTGTCAACATCAGTGACAGAATCAGAAAAATATACGATTACGGGGCATCACCGATCAGGCTTAGACCAGCTCTAAGGGTACCTTACAGCCTTCTTACTTGCCACCATAGAGACTTTTAATAGATATCTGTCATATTTAGGTCAATTTATGTAAAGATTTCCCAGGTAGAAGGTCAGACGTGAATTCAATATTGTGGCACAGAACCTCCCTCACCGCACTAGAGCCAAACCGCTGCGGGACGGCTCCAGAATACACGAGAGTGGTCGGCCCAACGATGATCGAATCCCTGCCAGCGTTTGAGTTGAGAATGAGGCATGCAGTATACAGACTGTAGAGTAGTGCTACAATCCCTCCATGTACCGTGTGAGGCTGCAGTAGTTATTATAGTTATCCAGTCCTCAGAGGTGATTTCAATAGCCAAATCTTTTTCCCATTTAGCCTTTATATATTTTATTGAATGGGCTCTTAAATCCATAATTTACCTGCATAATTGCCTGTATAATTCTCCAGTTATCCTTTGATAAATTTAACATTTCTGTCACACCTGATATACTTAATGAGTCCTTTGACATTCTTGTCAAAGTAATGTGTGAGTTAGAGATACTGATAGAAATCGAGCTAGTTCATATCTGTCTGACAAAGTTTTAAAATCTATAAATTCTTGGTGATCCATCAGCAGACACCGTGCCGCCGCTCCTCTCCTCCCTCACTGAATAACCTATCAGCAGTGTCACGTCTGCAAGGGGTGAGTGTGCAGGTGTGCGCTTTGTATTATGCTGATCTGTCTGTGCAGGTACCTGGGTGTGATTGGTGCGGTGTGCTTTCTGCCTGCGGAGGATTGGCTGCCGCGGCGAGTCACGCCCTACTTAGGCTGGTCGGACAACGCGGGGAGCCGAGATCCTCATTTGTGTCCCCGG
>JAVDPK010002616.1:0-29216 GCA_034780415.1 Cichlasoma orientale
CATAGATTTTCTTGTGCGCTGAGAATATGCGAGCAGTGCGCGATTGCGCAGGCGCGCAGCTTAGAGGGAACATTGGTCAGCAGTCTATTTTAGTTTCATTATTCCAGTTTGTACCAGATCTATGTTTTTGAAGATCATCATACAATTTGAATACCAACTCGCAATCAAATCTGATGCTTCTTGTGGGGTCCTGTTCCAGTTCCTAATTTACCAGAACACCCAAATGGCCAGTAGTGAAGTTCCTTTTCCTTCAGCCTGGTGAAGGTGTTCAAACCTTGATGTAACCAATTTGTTTCAGGAGATTGGGGGGGGGGGTGGGGACTTTGATCCTCCAGTTAAAACAAAAGGAAACTCCTTCCCTGCCAGACAATCTGTCAACAATTACATTTACTTTTCTTTCTCTATATGTACGAGTGTGTTGCTTCTCACCGCATCAGCCCTGCAGATGGTGTTGGCTACATGGCGGCAAAGCGTTCGCAGCCAGGCGCTTTTAACCGTTTCCTCTCCAGCCAGCTGGAAGCTGAACAACAAGTTCTCCTGTTCAGTCGGAGGGCGAACCACCAAGGCAAATGCATTCACACACTCTGAAGGGAGGAATTGAGAGAGTGAGTTCAGGACAGACAGTGACACAGCACAAGAAGGAAGATAATTAACAGTGACAAAAGTAAGAGGGGGAAAAAAAAGGAATCAGCCAGCGAAGAGACAGAGACAGAAAAGGAAGATCAAGGGAGAGTGTGAGATAAGGAGATGGGAGAAGAAACTGTTGAAAATAGATGAGCAGAAAGAAGTGATGGTGAGACTGCTGGGGGTGATGAGTTACAAAAGCCAGAGTCCTCTTGTGCAAAAGAATATTCAAAAGTTCATCTAATGAGTGTTGAGCAGTCTAAGCTAGAGTGGATTTCTTCTTGTGTTTCGAGCTCTCTGCAGCCGGGGTGTCCTTGTTTCGCTGCAGTGGAGGTTACCAAAACAAAGAACGCTCTAAAAGCTTAAATGAAGAAAAAGGACGATAAAGGCAAACAAAACCCGACTGTTCAGATGGACCGTTTCTGGAGAAAAACAAACTTGAAATATTCTCAGTGTGTTTGAGGCTGACAGTTTCTTTAAAAACAGCTTTTTTGTTAGTGTCCAGAAAACCCTGAAAAACCTTTTACTGAGCTACAAACAACCACAGACATGCATGTAATAGCACTGATACAGGGTTTTTCAAAAAATACTAAAGAATTCAATTATTTTACAATCTTCTGCTCCACTCATACTTGGAAACAGCTTTGCTATCAAGTCTGTTCCAATAAAGCACACGATCGGCAACATTAACCAAAAAATAAAAAATAAAAAAAATACTGAAGAGCGTTGGCCCTCTTGCAGCAACAACAAAGTGCAGACTGACACTCAGACGATATGCAAAAATGTCAGGATGTAACTTTCACATGTGTGCATGTAGCCAGTTTTACCTTCAGTGTCTTGCAAGTCCAGCACTCGTCTAATCTGAGACAGCGGCATCAGTGCTATGTGTTTCAGTGGGGGCGGTGGTCTCGTCTGTCCCAGCGGGCTCTTGAATGTATTGATCACCTTGTGTCGCTTCCGTGCAATCTGCAGAGATGCAGACAGGAACTTTGGAGGCAAGTGTGAACAAAGTCAACTTCAAAGTAATATCCCTTGAGTGTGGGCACATTTTGCAGTATGTGGGTGAAGCTGCTATCGATCGCTTGGCAATAAATCAATGATGCCTTCATAGAGGTAAACGATGCAACTCATTAATGTCACGTTAATTAGGAGATGAGAAGGAAGATAGAGGAGGTAGAGAAGACGGGAGAGAGATGTGGGAGAGGATAAAATACAACACAACACTACAGGTCAAGAGTTAATCAATGGCTGCTGATGAAAGAGGAGAGTACCGAGGCCACCCATGACAATAGTCATTCTATATATTAAAGAACACACATGCAGTGTGTAGCTGCTGAAACCACACACACACACACACACACACAGGCTCATTAGGAGGCGTCGCTGACACTTCTGAATCAGTGCAGACGCTAACCTCGTCTCTTTCATGATTGCCTGCCATGTTCTCATGCTGACCCTCTGCTAATTAACACACACACACACACACACACTAGACTGTGCATTCCTGATTTGGCAAGAGACTTGCACAGCACATTCTGAAACACATGCTGAGAGTCTTCCAAAACCTCTGAAGCCTTTTCCTTTCATTTTTGTTCTTATAATTTTGTTGGGAAACTAAAATTCGATCAATAACAGCTCAGCATTTGTAAGGCCAGACTAAGCAATCTTGGGTGTAATGGATGTGGGACATTTGTGAAAACTTTGAAATGTAACAAGCCCTGTGAAAAGACTAAAGTCACAGTCGGAAAGGACTAGTTAAAACTAATAATAATAAATCTAATTAGTCTCCTGCCAGACAAAAATTCTACATTAGAGACCACAAAACAGCAGCTTATAGTTGAAAGAACACATGAAACTACCATAATTTGAGTTCATCGTTATTCCTGTTTTTTGCCAAAAGTTCAATTAGTTATTAGCGTGCACAGAACACTGTGCAACATTCAGATGGACTTTTGCCAACTTAGGACATGCTGTGAAAGGTCTTTTGAGACAGCACGCTCTGTTCTCGGTGTGATCTTTGCAGGAAACTTTGCAAGACAAGGAGCCTCAAGTTTCCTACATTTGTAGACATTTTGGCTTAATACGGACAGGGTGTACCCAGCCTCTCGCCCTACGACAGCTGGGACAGACCCCGGCGACCCTGAACAGGACAAGCGGTAGAGGATGGATGGACCAGTGAGCACCTGGGTCTGGAGAAATGATTTTGCAGTATTGTCTGACTTCATACACATCTATAGTGCTTCTTCTTTCCTGTGAAAGTTATGACTGGTGTCAATCTTTTTTTAAGAGAACCCTTTGTATGCCTTCATTATTTGATGTAACCCTTCTAAAACCAACACAACACCTTAAATGGAGTGCACGACTCCATCAAGAAGTCGGTAGGAAAGAGGTTCATCAAGTCCAAGTAATTCCAAAAGATTCATTGTTCTTAAAAAAGTAGTTATGTATGCAAGAACATGTTTCCCATCATCCAAAAGTGTACTTGGCAAGAAATTTTCTGCTAAAAACACACAAATATATTTATAAAAAGTGAAGAATAACTTCATTTTTCCTTTTTTTTTTTTTAATTGCAAACCTCTTGTGAGAAGATCAAATTGAAATGAAGGAAAATGAGACCTTTTGCATGGAAGATTTAACATCCTCAGCTGTAAACAGGCCAGAGTATTTCTTCCTCGCCTTGTATGTCAGAAGTTCTACTGTTAAATAAATAAATATTATTTATAAGTCATAAAGCATTTCTTTCATGTTCACAAAAAGAACATGAGTGATTCCCATTGTGGACTTTTAGGTCTTTCTCTTTTATATCAGTTTCTAACAAAAAAATTGGAAAAAATATTATCTCCAGTTTCTCACTACTGTGTTTAAAACCTCTGCTCCAGAACTGAACCTGCATCCATCAGCTCATGAATTGTAATAATTTCAAAATCTCCAGGTCACCGTTCTCTCAACTGTCAACACCATCAAGATGGATTTTTATTGGCATTTGTGGTCTTAAAGTCTCTGCAGATTAAAGCAGATTTACTTTGTTCTGCTCAGCAAAATTACCAAGTGTGTCAATTCTACTTGAAATGATTGATTTGGCTGCAAAACTGCTTCATCAAACAACATTTAGAGGAAAGAAATGGTTATACATTTTTAGTTAAGCCTAAAGCTTGGTGCAGGCTGAAGATTGTTTCAAGTCTGGCCTGTTAAAGGTAACCTGTATCTAGACTACAGTTACAGAGGTAAATAAGTGTGAATGCGTTCTGTGTTTGGGCAAAATTTTAATGTTTTCATGCATCTTCACCTCGAGGCAGTCATTGAAGAGGAACAGTGTGACATTTTCTCCACGATCACATGGCTGATCTCCCAGAGCGATTGTTTCTACGCGGTGAACCAGGCTACGATGGGACGACAGCAGGTTGGCCTGCAACGAGAAAGCACAAAGTAACAAGATGGTGGGTAAAAGTTAAAGAGGGACGCTGGCTGGCACATCCAACAGCTCTGCTAACTCAGTTTAGATGGCATGAGCCCATCAAGCACAGAAAGACGACCCGTCACAGTCCCATTTGCACTTCCAGGTTATTTGGAGCTTCCAGCAGTTTTCTGTTTCTGAGTGCAATAATCTCATAAACCCATTTTATTCACAACACAGAAAGCCTATTGCATCTTTAATGTTTATAGAATGATGACTGAGAAACTAACATTTTAAGAAAAGTATCAACTTGTTGGCAGCAACAAGTCTTAAAATAAGTGAGGAGAGGGCATCCCAGGACATAATCTAAAACCTGTACATACCTTTCAGCACTGATGGAGCCTTTCAGGATGTGCAGCTGCCATTTTCACAAGCACTGATGCACCCCCACACCATCAAAGATTGTCCCCACCCTCCTCTTTTTTCCACAGCAGTAAAAGTCTGTCCATGTTTTCGAAAAAGAATTTCAAATGTTGATTCGCTTGACCACCGAACAGTTTTCCATTTTGCCTCAGCCCACTTTAAATGAGCTTTGGCCCCCAACAAGACGGCAGCATTTCTGAATCATGCTCACAGATGGTTTCTTCTTTGCATGATCGAGCTTTAACCTGCATTTGTGGACGGCCCAGCAAACTGGGCTCAAAGATGATTTCTGGAAGTGCAGCTCGTGCAACGGCAGAATCCGTGACAGAGTAATGTTTTTTTTTTTTAATGCAGTGCCGCATGAAGACTCAAAGATTGCGGTCATACAGTACTGATTTTTGGCCTTGCCATACATTTTTTCCAAATTCCCAGAATCTTTTGATAATATTGTGAACTGTAGATGATTGAGGAACATTATTCTGAAATTGTTCCTCAATTTGAAGATGCAATTTTGTGCAGACTGGTGAACCACTGCCCATCTTTACTACTGAGAAACTATGCAATCAGATTACTGACTTGTTGCCAATTAATTTAATTTGTTGCAAAATGTTCCTCCAGTTGTTTCTTTTTAGCATCACTTACTCTTCCAGCCTTTTGTTGCCCAAGTCTCAGCTTGTTTGATTTGTGTTCCTGCCATCAAATTAAAAATGAGCCAATATTTTTATTAAAATGCGACATTTTGCTCAATTTAAACATTTGATATTGATTGATTTTAGTTTTCTTTCTTCTACTGTGAATAAAATATGTCTGAGATTTGAAAATGACACTACACTAAAATGATCACAGCAATGACCGAGACGATCGCAGACATACAAACAGCAGCAATCCTCAAACTTACAGGACAACCATCAACTTCATAAACTACATCAAAGATCTGCTTCTGGCCTTCAGTCTTCCTCTTGTCCTCATTGATGTGACTAGGAGAAAAGACGTTAGAGAAATGAATGTTAGTAGTGCTGGAAAAAAAAAATCCAATTAATCATTTAGTGGGCCACTGGAAAAATAATCAAAATTAGTTCATTATTTATCAGCTGTCTTAGTCTTCTAAGGATGATGTTTATTTCCGTTTCAATTATTGATAATGAAACAACCATTAAAAATCCATCTGCTTTGACTGGCAATTCACAACGGCCATTTTCAGCCAGTGCGAATTAAATATTTGATACTTTTGTCAAAGTAAAAAAAAAATAATAATAATAATTAAAAAAAAACAAATCATAAAAAGGCAACAGAAAAATAACTGTTACAACAAACAGAGCTTCATATTACAAGAACCATGACCACAACAAGAAAAAGAATCAATTTAATTTCTCTAACAAATTAGTCACCAAAGAAGTCTTTACGCTCCACTTTCAGAGTTACTAATGACTGGAACAAAAAATAATCATGTGATGTATGAAATGAGCCTTTAGTTGTGATTAGACGGCCTCTTTAAAGGATATTAAATCAGCGATATCCGCGTACTGACAAATACAGAGTCACTTGAAGCTGGTCATGGCTAATAATAGTCTGCTGTGTTGTATCGATTGTGCATTAACTGGATATTTAAGAATGGTGTAATGAGGAGGTGAAGGACTTTTAAATGGTTAGAAAATGTCTCTTCCTTGTGTAACAGGGGAGTACAGAATCCAAAATTAAAAACCCTGTTGGCTGTTGGTTAAAATGCTGTTGTGGGCATTAAGAGAATTTCCTGTTTTAGTGGTGGTGGTGGTGGCACTCTAACTTCTACCTTGCTGAGCACTTCTGCTAATTTCAGGGGAAATTATTATAGCCAACTGTTTAGAACATTCTGACCCAGTTAAAGCTACACGAGAATGTAAAATGAGATTGGTTATCACAGATGTGAACACCGTTGGGTAAATGTGTCTCCAGCTGGAGATGATCAAAGTCCAGGAGTGCGACCTTAAAGTTAAACTGCCAAATCAAATTAATTTGAGCAGCACAATCTTTGACTATACAAAGTATTTTATTGTTCTCTACAACTGCACATTTCATGCTTTATAAGCATGCATCTGTATTAAAAGGTGCAAGAATATCTGCAGCCAAATTCTGGCCTCGTGTGTGTCGAGAATTAAACAGCTTCAATTATTTCTCTTTTTTGTGGAATCCGGAGTGAACAATGGCAAATTATTACAAGTTGAATATGCATGATGGTCAAGACTCATTATGATAGAAGAGAATTCACAAAAGTGTGAGAAAATGTATAAATGATCAAATAACGTTAGCTGGGAGATTGTCACAAAAGCAAGGTTAAGGTCACGCCAACTCACGTCATGACTTCTTTCAGAGACTCAATTGCTTTCTCCAGTGTTATCTTGTCTGGGTTGTCATCTGATGTATGTTTCTTTATGTCTGCAACAGAGCAGAGAATGGCAAAAAGTTTCATACGAAGTAGACAGGAGAGAAGAGATGAAAATCACAGAGAAAGGTGAACGGAAAAGAACAGCGAGGAAGAGAAACTACAAAGAGGTATCAGCAGGAGATAAAGAAAGAAGGTGGCAGACATGGAAGGGGAAAGATAAAAAAGAAAAAGACAAGGAGGGGATGTCATAAAAAGTTCATCTTAACTGGTTTAACAAAAGGTTGTGTATGTATGCGTTACCATTGAGTAGCAGGGCCACACTGGGCAGTCTCTGTACTGGTCTGATGAGCAGCTCCACCAGTGTCTGCCTGCCACACTCTGGCTTGGCCTGGTTGATCTGCAGAATGAAAGCATGCAAACCTAAACAATCTGAATCAGGAGACAAGCAAAAAAACTTCCTGCCTACTAACGTCCATCATCAAAATGAGTTTATTTACTCTGTATCTGTATCCCAACAAACCTCCCTTTTAAACAGGAAGAAACCTCTGGCAGAACCAGGCTCAGGGAGGGGCAGCCATCTTCTGAGAACCGTTGGGCTTAAGGTAAGGGAGACGGGACAAAAGTCGCCCGTCTCTGTTGCTTATACATTTACATGAACTCCAGAAAGCCAATTTATTAGGTTACAGAGCTGTGGGTCGTCTACCATTCAGAAGGTTGGTGGTTTGATCCCCGGCTCCTTTACTTCACATGTTGAAGTATCCCTGGGCAAGACACTGAATCCTAAGTTGCCCCAAAGCATCTATTGGAGTGTGAATATTAGGTTAGGCGCTTAGGCATAGAAAAAAAGTGGTTCTGTTTGTGTTTGTGTGTGTGTGTGTGTGTGTGTGTGTGTGTGTGTGTGTGTGTAATGAGGCTTGTAGTAAGAAAGAATTTCAAGTGCTCAAACAGAATATAGAAAAGCACTAAGTACTAATGCATTCAATAATTACCATTTAGATAATGTGAGATGGTGTTTATATGCACTTTATTAGCCTGTATTCAGATTTTTTCAAGGTCATCTTCTCATGCATGTCCAGCCAGCTTCCAGTGTGGAAGCTCCACTCTTGCACGGTTTGCTCTGCCATTTCACCGCAGACCTCAAACTTGCACAGAGAGTGAACATGAACTTCTGTTTTAAATTCATGAGATGAAGTATTGCTGGTGATGACACCCTGGTCTCCTGCTACAACCACAGCAGTCTTCAGTTTAAGAGTCCACAGTTTCTAAGCCTGAGGGCAGCACATTACATGAAGCGCGACACTGGGAGCATGCTCATTGTTTTTTTTTTTTTTTTCTAGCGTTGGTTGTGCACTGTGATTTCGTCCCCCAGGGTCAGACTGTCAACAAGAGATCCTACTGTAACGTCCCCGCATGTGACAGTGAGCATTCAGAGCAAACAATCTAAACTGTGGGTGCGCGCCACGTTGTGTGCACACTGAAAATGCATAAGCCTTTTTTGCACACACACTAACACAATCTTTGCTCACCATATGGCCCCACTCACCAGATTTGGCAAGTTGCAGGGAGGACAAAAGGAAGTTGCCTGCCCAACACTCAAAATTAAAAATCAAGTTCAAGGAGCATCATTTTGATAAATTGGAGAAAAGTCAGTGTCAGTCATAGATGGACAAGTGCTAGAAGACCTAATGTGACTTCCCCTGAAATTTTTAATATTTGCAGTTGTAAACAGTCCAGAGGACCATGAATGTGAAATCTGTCAAATTTAAACCAGGTGAGGCTTTTGTTTCTTATGTACCAGTTCGCCGAATTCTTCGCTCATACCTCACATAAAACCAAGTTAGTGCTAGTTTCAGTTGTAGTCAGACTTGTAATCAAAGCCTCTTAAAAAGTCATTAGGTGTAATGGTCACACACAGAGCTGGAAAAAGCCAAAGGCAATCTAAGGGCCAAATATCAATATTCTCTGGGAGGAATCCAACAGTTTTCCTCAGTTCTGCTACAGATTTAAACCTGTCACACACTTCTGATCCTAGAAGTCATGAAATCCACTAGGTAGACAAACATACACACCCACACACACATATATCAAAGGCAAAGTTCATACCTTGAGAAATGCATGGAAGCGTGGCTTTTGTTTCTCACACCGAACAATGGTCTCTTTGCTCATTTCAAAAAAGTTGACAAAAGGGGGATAGGCCTTCACCAGCTCTTTTGACTACAAGGAGGGGAAAGAACAAGACAGATTCAGAAGCGTCAACATGAAAATCCACACAGACACAGCAATGAATTTTATTTTAGAATGGAAAACAATTCTTTAAAACTGGTCTCATTAAGTAATTTGATATGCCACCATACTGATATTAATTTCTCAAACAGGGACAGCTCTCTGGCTTTGAGCAGCTGTTGTAAGTGATCATCGATGACAGTCACTTTCAACAAACCTGCACAGCTTCAACTGTGTTACAGACTCTGACAGACCAGATCAGACTAACAGCAGCAAGCATGTGCGTACGTTTAGATCACGTATAAACACTGAACTCACGTATTTTAGAATGATGTTTCCAACACTTCTGCTTTCTGACCAGTCTGTGAGAAGCTCCTCAAGGTCACTCTGATGAACAAACCAGCAGGTCAACAACAGCTCCTCAAAACCTTTGTCAGACTTGTTAATGACACAAACATTAGGGGCTAGACTACCTTTATTCTGGTGTGAACTTCATAGATGTCTGGGATGCTCCCAAATATTGTCTTGACCTCCTCTTGGGCCAGGATGGGTCCACCCACCTGCCCCTCTTTTTCCAAAGGAAGCTTGAAAAGCTAAAGATGTAAAATAAATATGATAAATATATAAATATACGCCACTAAGAACTTAGAATGTTCCACAAGTCAAAAGATCAGTGTTTTCAAAGCTTCGGTATCTGTGATGAAATTTGGTCTGATGATGATGTATCAAACTGCACTCAACCCAGCCTGGAAAATTAGTCCTGCGATATTCTCTTGGAGTTTTTACCAATATGAAAACCTGAATGTAACCAAATGGACTCGCAAAACCAGTCACACCCAGAGAGATGGGGATTCTTTTCTGGATATTCACTTTTCTTTTGATCATACGTGAAGAAAACGGCTTGAAATTTAAAAACTTTCAGGCTCTTATGGCATCTGGGTTTCTTCTAACTCATTCGTGTAAATGTGAACACGCTCATTTGTGAGAGGAGACAGAAAAGGTATGGCATAATTTAACCACCCACCCAATCAACCGTGCTGTTGGTGTTTCAGGTTGAAAAATGAAAACCAATTATCAATCTGTCATTCTGAACACGGGTTTATACTATCTGCTGCAGTAATTCCCTTCTCTGTGAATACGAAGGAAAAAGGAGCATGAACTAACTATGAAATATGTAGTAATCAACAGCACTGCGGCTTATGCTAGGCACACATCAAATACTAAATGTCTGGATTATGGAGTCAGTTTCAGCTGTGTTTTCCTTTGATAAATGTCACAGTAGAGGAGCCACAGAAGCAGCCTAAAAGTAAGCAACATCAAAATGGAGAAAATCCAAAACAGATAAAGAAAAGAAAAGAAGCAAAGAGAGTAAAAGATTCTCAAGCGCAGACAGAGAGAAATGGCCAGGCAGGTCATTTTCTCCCTCACTGGTCAGCTGTCTGACTCTCTGCTGGGACCAGCTGATAAGACGGGCCAAGTTGCAGCTTGCAAATACACCTACACACAAACACACACACCTTTAATGATTATAGTTTAGCCTCCAACTGTCGTCAGGGACAACACTCTGGCCAACCTGAGGGGGAATATTAGAACTGTGCACACCATGTGAACAGACTCACACCTACCTGTAGGATGGTGCTTAAAATGTCTACATAGTTGCTTTCAGTTTGGTAGAGCTCCTTGGAGACCTGCCACCTGGCTGACTGCTTGGAAAGAACCGGAGTCGAACTCTTGGAAGGCTTCGAACTCTCTGGAGGAACAAAGAAGCCAGGCAGGAAGGCATGAGGTTAGAATAGTGCACTGAAGTACAGGCAGGCAGTGCCAGGTGTCCATCCACTGTTATAGGCCTTTAATAAAATATTGTCTGAAACAAAACAGCACATTGTGCTGAATTATTATTCTGAATGTTTGTATTGTACTGTAAGTGAATTCTATGGTATGGGTTGTTGGCACATTTAAAGTAATGGAACACAAAGTGTGTGTGTGGAATCATTTTCACACAGATGGGAACACACCTCTCCAGTTTTGTTCCTTAAATTTTGTTTAAAGAAAGCAAAACTGTAAAAGAGTTAGCCCTGCAGCAAACAGTGAACATGCCACACAGTATCAACAATGTGCTCGTATTTAAAAAGACACCGTAGGTCTATCGTCTCATATTTGCTTCATATTTTTGCACAGTTGGGTCTGAGTTTCACAACACTTTACCAGAATAACTTTTGCATAACCAATTTAAATTCCTTTAAACCTGACCCTGAGATTTGCCAAATCAAGAGTCGATGATAGAACTACAAACAAAACATTCTCTACATTGCTCTGTGCCGTCTGCAAAGACGACTTCTTTGAGAAATTTCTTGGCACCTTTTCTAAAACGAAGTTATCAGAAGCCAAACACACCAGAGCCAAGTGGTTACATTTGCCATGTTCTGGTTTGAATATATTTCCATTTAAGCCAACTTAATGTAATAAACTATGGTTGGAGTATTTTAATGCTCTTTAGAGGAAGCTACTGTGTTGGGTGGAAGATAGGGAAGCGTTTTCTTATATTTGGTGCAGAGACAGTTGGATGCTCAGATTTTCAGTTTGTAGACAACTGCAGTGATACTTGTTTCATTATTGGTTGTTTATAGTAGAGCCGTGTGCAGTCACGCTGTCCGGTGTCCATGCGCTGAGCTCTACAGAATTTAAACCTTGGCTTGTGTGAGGCCAGGTGACAAACTGGCACACTTCACATTTGTACTGAGCTGGCCTGAGAGTGATTGAGCACTTCACAAAAAACAAAACAATTCAGTTCTTTTCCAGTGAAAAAAAACTAACTTGCGACATTTTTTTTTTTTTTTTAAATCACTGTAACAGAGTTCTTTCAATCCTTCAAACAGCAACTTTATAAAACCCTGATATTGATGTCAGACCTGCTAACAGTATCATCACAGTCCTACTCTAAAGCCAAACCTCCATGAGCTCCCTGCTGCTCTTCCTCTGGTTGCTGACAGGCATTTGTTCTCAGGTGGGACGTTTTGCTTCTCTCCTCCCTGTCTGTCCTACTCCTCTCCCTGGTTTTCCTTCTTATTCTATTCCTGGTCACAAAACTCTCTCCTACTCTGTCCGCTGCAATGAAGAGAATTGTGTACAGTTTTCATATGAAGAAAGACTCAACCAAATAAATAAATAAAATGCTGTCTAAGGAGTTCCTTTAATATTTACCAAAAATTAAAGAGTTGTATAAAAGGCAGAGTTTTGCATCCCATCCTGTCTCTTACCTGCCAATGCCTTGCATGTCTCAGGAGTGTTAGAGATGTCAAGCAAAGAACCAATGGACAGTGAGTGCTCTGCTGATGGTCTTTTGCATGGAGGGAAGGGAGAGATCTCCGTTTCCTTGGTGAGCTGAGCCAATGTGTCCTTCAGACGCCGCCGCTTACGGTTACTATTTGGCGTGGTGAGGGACAGGAGGGACACGGCTTTCTTCATAGCCGGGCTGTCGTTCTGAAGCGTGGAGAGAAAAAAGAAAAAAAACAGATAAGGTCACAGTAACCACAAGATAACTTACATAAAAAGTAAAGAAAAAGGAGGCGGGGAGTCATTTCTTGCAAATTATGAAATGGATTCAACTATGAGTACAGCAGTTGTTTCCTCGATATTGTGAGGTGTCCAAAACGCAGCACTGATTGCTGTGTAGGGTGGTCATGTTTTTTTGAATACTCAAATAGTGAATATTTTTTAAGCACAGTTTCTGAAACTACTTAATTTTTTTTTTAGATCATATATTTTCCCTTGTTTTCAGCAGTGGAGGATATGACAGACAACTACAATCAGAAGGTGGCAGAAACGTGTCTAAGATGTTTGCCAGTCACGCAAACTCTGCCAGGTAAGGTTAGGATGTCACACGTTAGCTAAATCTTCTTCTGGTAGCCCAGGTGCTGACAATCAGGCATCATTGGAGGCAATCTCAATGCAGAGAGAAATTGAGATGAGATTCTGCAACCAGTGGCACTCCCATATCTCCACAGTCTGGAACCAAACACTATCCTCCAGTATGACAACGCTCGCCCTACAGAGTGGGGTTTATCAGAGACTACCTCCAGAATTTGGAGAGGATGGAACAGCCTGCCTGCAGTCCTGACCTCAACCCTATTCAACACTTGTGGGATCTGCTTGGGCGTGCTGTTCAAAGTGACCAACACAAATCACATTGACTGACTTGTGACACATGCTGGTTGAAGAATGGGGATGCCGCCCCACAGCAGAGTGTAACAAGCTGGTGACCAGCATGAGGAGGAGGTGACAGGCTGTTGTAGCGTGTATGGTTCTTCCACATGCTGCTGAGGCCCCTGTTTGTTAAATGAATAAATTGTGCCAAATATGTCTCGTTTCTTCAGACTTCAATCATCCAATACAATAAATGACACAAAATGAGCCAATAGCAGAATAAGCTGTTTGGCAGAGAAGATTTGTTTTTCATGAGCGCAGCCCACATACTCAACTCTGCTGCTCAACCCACAAATGAATCTTCCCTACAAATGAGGTTCCATTTAAGGGGAAATAAACAGGCTTTCCAATGGTATAAGATTTATTGCAGAGAAGCATTGCTGTAACAAAGAAATCAACCAAACACAAATTTCCTTATTTTTGTGTGAAGTATAGATACACAAATAACTATACCAATTATGCACTCACCTTCTCATAGAGGTACATGGATTCTCCAGCTCGGGCATCCATCTGAATGCTTCCCCAGAACCACTGAGTTAGGACAAAGAGAAACGGATTAAAAATGCTTTTCACTAACAATAAACCGAGTTATGTATGTTATTTAACGTCTTCATCCACTGGAAGAGGAAATCTATTATCATCCCTCTCTGACAGCATCGAGGGGAGAGAGGGAGAGCAGACAGTATCGACTGAGATTTAACCTTAACAGAATTCTGATCAGATAGTTACTTTGTTTCAGACGATTCATTGTTTTACTCTCATCCCTTGTGTGTCCCTGTCCACTGAAACAATACTGTGTCACAGATGCTGTTCTGAAGGTTTATTGCAGTGTTTGCTGATGTTTAGGAGCTTTAATAGCAGATCAAACATAATAATAAAACCTGTGTGCATTTTGTAAACATTTAGCAAATCTTAAATGTGAAGTTTAGATCAAATCGAATGCATACTTTAAAGATGGATATGGTCTGACCCATGACAACTAGTCATAGTGGAGTAATGACTTCCTGTTACCTTCAGTAATGGCTATTTATGGGTCACAACATCAGTATATTAAAGAGCATCACACCTAGTGCGATCCCATCAAGACACAGCCTCTAGTCTATATTTTTCATTCCCTAATAACGCCAAAAATGTTTTAGCCAAATATATTTTATGTCAAAAAAATGCCCTACCTCTTGTTTGACCACAAAGAGGTTCTTGGAGGGAGAAAACGGTAGGTCCTTTACAGAGTTTTCCTCCACAACCATGTGGGTACACTTTTCATTTCCAACCTCAAGGTAAGTGCCGCCTTTCACAAAGAAAAACAAGGAGACTTAAAGTAATTAAATAAAATGCATGCAACAGTGAATTCTTAACCATCAAACAGGAATTTGATCAATGCCACATTCATTCTGAAGCATGAGACAATAATCTCCAAAATACAGCCAGGGTCAGAAGGACTCAGAGAGCTCTCAGCCCTGTGGAGTCAGTGTGGGATCACAGAGAGAGAAGAAACTGGGGGGGCAAACTGTACAAAGTTTCATGTACTGTGGCACTGACCATGTTTAAGTGTCCTCTCCTCCATGTTGGCCTTCTCTTCCTCTGAAAACCCCAAAAAACTGAGAACGCAGTCCTGGAACGGAGGCACTTTGAACTCAGTTCGAAACTCCTCGTCACCTGCATGGAGATTTCTTTAAAAATAATAAAATTAATAAAAAAAAAAAAATTAAGGCTGAAAAACATTCTACAGTTCTACAAATGCGCTCGTCTTCAGACCTCAACTTTAAAGCTATCTGGACATTAAACATATTTTAGTGAAATCTATCAATGATTAGACAAAATGTTTTTATTTACTGAACAGTAGTGAGCTGCATGGGCAAATTAACAATAGTGTGTAATCCAATTAAATATAAAATAATTATCTAATGGTTGCTCAAACAATTTAATACTGACATTCAAAGTATATAATAAGTGATATGAACCATGAACAACAATAAGTAAACCAGGCAGTTTTACAATCATCTCCTCTGAGCACAAACAGAGGTAATAACCATCAGAGCTTCACGCGCTGACATGGCTTATTATCGTCCAATTTGAGCTCTTGTCGGAGTTGTGATCATGTAGGCAGTGACAGGACACGCTCGAATTAATTCAGAAACAAGAAAGTTTGCTAACACTGATTTTATTTTTTCGAACCTGAAACGGTATAAATTTAGATCTTATTTTGTGGTGGGGGTAGGTACATGTGCATGCATGTGGCTAGTTTGGTAGCACATAGACTCTCTTACATGATTAAATACCGTTTCACTTTTCTTAAGTGCAAATATTTGCCAGGGATTCTGCACTGCAAGTTCTGTTTAGAGAGGCACCTCCACCTTAAAGCAGGAGGAAGACTATTTTCACCAGCAGCGTCTGAGTCCAACTGCAGGATGAGATTCTCTCTCTCTTTTGGGCAAGCAGCTACTTTAGTAAGCCAGCTGATTGCCAAAAGATAAGACAGGATGGGCTGGTGCTAGCTGGTTAGCAGCTACTGAGCTTTCAAAATAAAAAGGGGTGGGAATGCCTACTAGTAAATTAACCCCATAAACTAAAATAAACTGCCAAATGTACCTGCCAGTCCAGTCTGTGCTGGAAACAAGTCCTTAAAAAAGGTATTCAACATTCAACTTACACATCATCTCTTCTTTCCCAGGCCTTGAGAATCCATGATGGAGTGAGGATGGGGGTCCCCATGCATACTGCCAGCTGAGGACAAGATGCAGCAGAGGAAATGGATAAATGTGAAAACAAGAAATGAGGCAAAAACGACAGAAATATCAGAAAGAAGGGCGTGACATTCATCGAGGCACAATTTTGCAACTAAAAGATCGTCAAGTAGTTCTGCTGTCACTGATAACACCGTAACTACCTCTCCAGTCTGTTTTCATTACTCCTGATGGCCCTGTCACTCACAATCACAATACAAAATGCGACAGGTACAAACATTTTCTACTTCAGGCACAATACAAAAAACAAGTGTCTGGGGTTGAAACAATTCCGTTTTTTTTTTTTGTTTTTTTTTTTTAAAGTTAGCATCACACTTTCAAATGGAAAACAGCCTTGACTGCCTCTCACAACACCAACAAGTTCACTGCATTTTGTCTTTTCTGCTAGAACAAAATACACCCTTCACAATACTTTGAGAAGGAAAAGGGCAAAGTGCTGAATAAAAAATAAAAAAAACCCTGAAAATAGGAGGAAATAACAGAGAAGGAAGAGGAAAGAAAGAAACAGATTAATAAGAAAATAATTGCGAGGATGACTAAAAGCAGAACAGCATCAAGCATCTGTTCATCCACGCAGAGAAATGACAAGAATGACGAGTGTCAATCTATTCATCCACCCACCCATTGATCTCTATTTATCCCCATGGAGGAGGGCACAAAACAGTGAAAACTGCTGGATCCTTTTAGAACTCGGTTTAAAAAGGACCCAACTGGGAATTAAATTACAACTTTCTGACAGACCCAGACATTAGGATTCAAGCTAGGTTGCAGGGGGGCATCACATCAGTCCTGCTCATTCTATTTATTCAAGCAGAGCGGAGTGTTTCACAGTCAGGAGGAGGGTGTACAATAAAAAGCCAGAAGGAAAAAAATAAGTCACTCAAGTCTTCCAACTTTCAGAATATGACAAAGTGTTGCCTCCCATCGTTTTGTGTGTATAGTTTTGCAGTGTTTTAGGTTACATTTTTATTTTGGTGGCTTGACTTCACACCTTTCCATGCCAGCTCTGCTCTGACCCGATGGATAGTTGACATTTTGGGTAATGCTGTTCTTTATGCACGGGTCCAACATCACAGATTAAATACAGCTGAAATACTAAACCAACATTCTACAAACCTCCTCAGCAAACATGATCAAATGTACAACAGAAAAACGGGAGCTGTTGCACCCAACGGCTAGGCTGACTGAACGATTCTGACAAAAGAGAAACTTTTTTTTTTTTAATGTTAATCCAATGAAACTGTGACAATTCAGCAGAAGGGTATGATAACTTTGGGAGCTTTATCCATCTTCTAAACATGTATTCCATTAGAATACGTGTTTAGAAGATGGATCATTTCCATGCAAGCCTCAATGCATTATGGTAGCATCACTTTGCAATTCGTACACCAGGGTGTTAAGTCGCCCGCTTTGAGGCTACTTAATGCAAATCAGGAGCATCCAGAAGAACACAATGCTGCCGGAAACTCACAATAAGCACTGAAGTTAGACTGAAGATTGATTCAGCAACTTCATCAAGTGTTTCTGAGTATTTTTTGTTTTGTTTTGGTGTTTTGGTTGGTTTGTTGTTGGGTTTTTTTTTTGGGGGGGGGGGGGGCAAACAAGTTGTTTTTGGTTTAAAATCTCAGGAGACAGCCCACGAGAAGCATTTGGATAATCAGGAGGAGCTCAGTGCTTTCTTCTAGCAGCCTGTGGGAGAGCAAAACCACTTGCCAATTATCTGTCCTGACACTGATTGGTGGTTCAGTCAGTTTCCAAAGCTGGAAAGTGAAATGATCGCCCTGGAAGTCCTGCATTTGCCTTAACATTTTAATTTTCTTTTTTTTACACAGATTATGAAATATGTTGAAGAGATAACCAATATTGCTCATCACTACAACACATTGCTGTCAATGTCGGACACAGATGGAGTAAAAAGACTCGTGGATCAGAATAAATGTAAACATGTACAAACCCTGTATTTCTCTCCACGAGTGGAGTAGGCAACGAGGTGAGTGACCTTTGTGCTGAAGTCTTTCCGGATGGTCCCACCCATGTGATGAACCAGATTCACCAGGTTTTTCTACAAAGACAAAGAAAAAGCAGAAGCTCAGCAAAAAGATAAATATCAAGGTGGAACAAGCCAATGTTCATCAATCCAGTTTATACCATAATAGTCATTATGCACAACAGAGACCACTTTGGCCCCAAATTGGTTGCTTTCCAGACTATTATAGTTAAACAGCAGTTTTGCTTTTTTCTATTTTGGTGATCAATACATAAACTGAGTGGGACGGTGTCACCACTGCTGTGTTTAGCAGCAGGACTACGAACAGATAACATTGTGTATTTTCTTCATCAGCTCACCATTTCCTCTTTGTTCCTGAAGCCAGTGAAACACAGTGACAGGTTTAGCATGGTGGTGGAGTAGAGAGGACGACATGAAAACTGGAGAGGCTGTGGGGAGGAAAGACTAAAGTTAAAAGTTAAATCAAGAACAAATTTATATTGTTGTAAGTTTTCTTTCAAGAATATTTATGCATTATCTGCAAAACAAATCAGGCCAGGGCATGCAGGATGCAATGGTTGAGTAAAAGTGACTCCAACAACACCTAATTGCAAATAACAGCCTCACATAACTGCACAATGGCTTAACACCATTTCGCTTGTCATGAGGTACACCTCCTTCATGCTCTGAATTGTAGCCATGCATGTGTGCACTGTCTTCAACTGACAAATGCACCGTCTTCTTGATAGCAGCCACAGTCGGGGCATATCGTCCAACAGCAGTATCCTGTGTGAAGTCTGTCAGACAGACAGCACAGCAGGGAGGAGCAGCTCCTGCTCATCATCCTGTTCTGAGTCACAATGCAATTTCTGCATCCTGCTTTCTTAAATCAAGTTTCATTTCAGGCCCACCTCTGCTGGATCCCCCCCCCCCCCTCCCCTCCCAACACAACAAACAGGCTACATATTTCCCTGAGCGAGACTTTCAGAGTGAAGACGTAAATATCTGCTGAATTCTAGAAGCCACGTTTTTAGATGAAGGGGAGATGCTGTGTTTGAGTTATAGAGAAAATGAAATGAATTGCTTCTTGATTACATAATCTTGTCTGAAAATCTAGACTGATACTTTTTATGCCCCACAACCTTTGCATAAAATAAATCTGTTGTCAATCAAAGACTCACTTCATCCTTCGCAGCACAGTGCAGCACAACAGGAGGCCCAACAATGCGGTGTTCACGTTTGTAGAGGTAGTTGTACTCAGGAGAATCGAAGTCTGTGAGAACAAACACCGTCTCGAACTCAGTGTTCTCTCCATCCCCAAAATCCTGGACGTTATCCGTCATTATGAACGGGGTGTTGATGTCCTGAACAGGAAGAAGAATATGGGGTTACTGATCAGTGTGTGGCAGACTGGTAACATTCAGAAGCACAAATATCAGCACATGTAGGCTTGTTAGTTTTAAGGCCCATTAGTGATGTGTAATGAGTCTCATCGTTTTAGTTGCGTTCACTAAAAGTAGATATTATTTATTTATTGGATCAGTTAACTTTTGGTTTTTGTGTTTGTTGGCAGTAAGACAAAAAGCAGCCACTAAAAGTTTTGGTCTTTACAGCTATCCTTAGATCTAATATTGGCACAACTGTAACACCAACCCTTACTAAGACTCAGGCCTTACCAGATCTATGGCCTGATCTATGAACATCACACATCCCAATCTGATGGAGCATTTGCATGATGCCCCAGAAGAAACTCAATCAACTGAAAACTCAAAAGATCCACGTCCAAAAACCACAACACCCCCAAATCTCAAGTGTCCATACCCTGCTGACCCTGATGGGTCACTGGTGGGGCCCTATAAAACATAAGGCAGGTGTTTTTTTTCTCATGCTATGGCTAATTGCCATAAATCAAAAGGTACACTCTGTCACAAGAGACAGAACTCAACAAAAATATGTTGCCAGTGCTCTGTTTTTACAAGGATTTTCTTTCAGACTCTGGTTATATTTTTACTTTTTATTTCCCCTGTTAGCATCAGGGGAGCCGTTATTACCATCTTCAATCAAAGAAAAATATGTAGAAAACACTGAAATATACAAATCAATTCTGCTTTAAACATCCATTACAGTATTTTATGAAAATATTTAATTCTGTCCTTGTGAAAGAGAGAATCTGTTCAGCTGCTTTAGTAACAGAGAGCACAAATTAAACCACAAGTTAACTGTTTGGCTGCCTAACATAAAATTACTCATGCTACTGTTAAACCTGCACATTACAGAAAATCTGGGGGAAAAAATCCTGTTGGTGCCAAAGCCAAAGCGGAGAGGCATCAGCAGAGTGACAGTTATTTCTCTGTTAAGATGCACCATTATGTTAAAAAAATATATTTTTTGGAAAATACACATATTTGCCTTCTTTCTACAGAAGAAATGAGCAGATTTGCACAAGGACATCTACAAGGTTTAGCTTTGGGGGAGAGAAGCAACCAGGGAAAACAGCTGGCCTGTCTACATTTTAAAAATACAACTAAAATGTCTCAAATTATAAATCGACTTGCTAAGTCAAAATGCGGCCAAGACTCTGCAGCCATGCGGGTAGCGGAGTGAAGATGCACAGAAGAACCTTACTGCTAGCATCAGCATAGAGTACCAATTTGCAAAAATGCTAAAATGAGCTAAACGGCACTAAACAGAAGCTGGCCAGTTCATCTAAGAGCTGAGACATTTCCCTGCAAACCATGAAATGATGGCCAGAGGGATAACTGTCAATTGTTACTTCACACAAAACTGCATCCTGACTCGAGCTCTATAAAGACACGAGACTCCCATCTATTCATTTCATTCAGAAAGAAAGCAAACTTAGATGTTTCCGAACTTCTCAAACCATTTCTTTAACAGACGATGACACTCAAGAATCAGAGCTTCTTGGGCACATTAGTATTAATGTCCCTGCGAGGCACGGTCCACTTATTTTCCTCTGTGCAAACAGATTTTCGCAGGACCATTTGCAACTCTAGCCTCTCCATTAACAGCAGTAAATTAACCATTTTCTAATACCATCGAGGTAAATGGAAAGCATTTGAAATTACTTATCTCTCAGCCGAGAAGTCGGAATTGACACTTGAGTGCAAATCTCTGTTCCAGTCACTGATCCAGATATCAACTATTACACCCTTTAGTTTTTACTCTTCACCAACAAATCAATTCCACATTAGTGAGTTAGGCATGCACCATGATTAATTGATTACCCAGTGTGAATTAAGACTCATGCAGCACTTCCCCAATTTCCCATCAAAGTGTCACACAGATAGGCAGACTGTACTATACCATATTGACTATAGATTTTATCATCATTTTCTCCTCGGCACCCGCCTCGCCTTCTCTTATCTTTACCACAGGTACCTCCATTACTCTGATGGCCTGTAAAAACCAACCAGTACGAAGGAGATGTCAAACACTGGCATTTGAAAGAAGAAGAGCATTTATATATAAAAAAAAAAAAAAAACATGGGAAGGACAGAAGGTTGAGACAGAAGACAAATGCATACAAATTAACCCCACATGAGGGAAAAAAAAAGAGAGGAAGGCTGAGTTTATGGAAGCAGCAGAAAGCAAGTGAGGAAAAGACGGGGCGGGGTCTGTGTCCTTGCAAAGACAGTGGCTTCAAACAAATATCAGGCTCCAGAGGGGGTAGGCAGGGTAGAAGAAGAAACTTCAGTTAAAAATTAATATAAAGTTCAAAGCCCTTTGGGGGAGGAGGAGAGAAAAAGGAGGACAGAAACAGTAAAGACATTGTGGTGGTGGGGGCCTTATTCTGTGGGTTGACAGAGCGATGGCGGTAGGCGGTCAGGCAGGCAATCGAGAGTGCTCTGATGGAGCTGTTGGCAGATGTCTTTGGATGTGGCTGCGCTACAGGATTGGCAGGGAGAAATAGATGATTTAAGAAAGGAGCCTTCAGAAGTGACAGGGCTCAGGAGACCAGGGAAGGAAGTCATTCTAGCAGCACTTAGTCTGCCGCCACGCCTCCAAATCACCTTCATATGGCGCTACTCAAAGACTCTGCTATTTCAACTATGCTGCTTACTGAAGCAGACACAAACATGCCCTAGACTCACAAATATTCCCATCTTCACATTTTTACAGGGCGCTATGTTTTGTTTATTGAACACATTTTTATTTTGTTAAAAAGAATTGGGATATGACTCTAGAGTCTCCTTGGTTCTGCACACAAATAAAAAAAAAAAAAAACAGAATCTATAAATCTAATATGGAGAACCTGATCACCCAGAGGCGTGCACGATAAAACCAAGATGAATGGCTAAACCGGGTATGTGCGATGAGCTTAATGTCGCCACCCTCTTAAAATAACGACTTATTTTTTCAGGGTTTTCAGAAAACACACAAAAATACTGAACCAAATTTTGAAAATATGATGATATAGTCAAAAAAAAAAAAATTATTGAGGCCGTTATTTTAGGAGGGTGGTGAAGCAAGAGTTTTCAGTGTCATTAAGGTGGCTTTTTTATATCCAGCAAGATTACCATGGCAACTTACATTGAAAACATAACCTTGTCTGACCAGGTTACGTTCAGTTACTGTTTAAATCGACTGGAAGCCAAAAATTTCCCCGATACATTTTATTTTTCCTTCTGTGTGCTCCAAGTGTGACACAGATTCTTTCCTGAGGGAACAGCCCACATTTTATACAAAGATCAACACATTTCCACAGCAGGAGAAGTCAAAGACACAACATGTAAAATAACTTTTTTTTGTAGTGAAGTGAAAGCAATGGAACTGTCCACTGCAGCCACGGTCTCTACTTGTTTTGGGTTTTTTCTCTGAACTTCTCCCGTTTGCGGGAAACTCCAAAGTTGCTCCCTTTCCTGTTCAGGCGTCCATTGCATAGTGTCATCACAATCAGGCTACACACTGCTGTTTTTTGTTTTTTTGGAGGACTGCACACAGGCATGTCTGCATAGGTTGCATACACAGAATCCAAAAAGAAAGCCCAGCTATGCTGTTTCACAGCACATGCCTCAAGAAGTCATAAGAAGTTGGCAAGTCATTCATAAATGCATGAAAGGGATCAGAACACATGTATTTCTAATATAATTCTAATATCTGGACAAATTGCAAGGAGATTCTGGCAAACACTCCAGCAAAAGCCGAGAGGAGTCAGTGTCGTCCCTCAAAGGTCTGTGACCTACTTTAACACAGAACAGTGATGTTGACCAGCTGAGATCATGGAGGGCGGCTGCTTTAATAGATGCACAGTGGAAGTTTGAGGTTAATAGAGAAATGATGTACCTGTAGTGCTTTGACCAACCCTCCATTCCTGCCTGCTTCTCCCACCAGAACAATCCGGGTCTCCACTTTTGGCAGCATATCTGACAGAGATGAACAGAACAGAGCCAGAGTGAGCAACAGGAAAACGCAAAGGGGAATGATGCATACACGGACACACACACAAAGAAGAAATGGCATAGAACTGATCAAGGCAGCAGGTTGTCTCTTAGGGCGGGGGGTCTCTTCTCATTTTGACTGACAGTCAAACAATCCTAAAATTAATTCAGTTGCAGCTTATTATCAGGTCTGATCCAAAGCCTGACACCTCCCTGTACCCAACCTCCACCCATAAGATCAACCAAGAAATTATTCATTTTCATCACTGCAAATTTTCAAAAGAAAGACCTATTTGGCAAAGTAATTAATTTAAGAAAATCACAGTCACTTGCAGAAGCCAAGAAATGCAAATCTGTATGCATCAATAATATTTGAATAGTCTCAGACCTTTTTGGTTATTTTTAGCACACTTTAAAATTAATTTGTGCAACGCAACCAACAGAGAGTCAACTTCTCAGCATATCATCTATCACTACTCACTAACATCAACATGATGCCATGACCATTTATACATGCCCTGTGGTACTCGCTGCAGTTTCCTCCTAAATTTTATGTGTTGCTGCTAAGAAAAAATAAACACTGGAATAGGAACACTCTCCCTCTGTGCCTACATCTGTTTCTGTAGACATCTTAATGCTCTGGCACTGATATATTATAAACATGCCTCAAGTATGTCCTTACCTACTTATCCCAGGTTAGAAAACCTGGGAGATATACCAAGCACCAGCAGTGATGAAGCCACTTTTAGTGCCCGCTGCCATGTGCAAGGCTGACAACAGCAAGTAAACAGTAATAAATGGGAAATGTGAACAGACAAGTCACAAAAACAGCGAGCAAAAAAAGAAAATCTTGAAAAACCACAAGTGCTTACTCCCAGTGAAGTAATGCTGAGGTTCCCTGACAAATGTACAGAGTAGGCCAGACACTGTTTAACTGCACTGAAGTTGTCGGGTGTGGTTTGACACACAGCTGCATTATAAAGAAAATCAAACACAGATGTTGCTTCAGTCAGTGGTTTAGAGGAAAGAAGGTCTGATTTCTTCCTCAATTCTTCTTTCCAAACATTTTCAGAGGGAGAATAATATGTGAGGACAGGACTCAAGTGCTGAAAATGGGCAGATATTTAAGACAAAAAAGAGAGAGAGAGAGAGAGACCTATCCTGTGTACACAGTGTCAGACGCATAATACAATACCCCTGTAATCTGTTAAGGAGGTGTTCATTCAACATCAGTTATTTTAAACTGTGACTGGTGTTTAATTTTGTTATGCTGAAAGGTATTTCTAATATTTGTCCATGCATTTATCATCAAGTAGGACAGACTAAAAAGTAGAAAAACTTTAGATGGGCTCAAACTGCAGGCAATGGGACTATTCCATGTTCCACCTAAAAATTACAATTTACTTTCAGGTACACTCACTGAAACTAAAGTGACAACTAAGTAAAGTGAATGCAGCAAGAGTAAGTCTGTTAGGACCAATGACTTTGGCTTTGTTTTTCTGAAGCATGATATAAACCGTAAGATTGATACTGTATGGATTTGGGGAAATCCTGATTTTTGCACACTAATAGCCATCAACACTGAAACTAAAGGTCACTTAGCTGCATTTTGACTTTGACAGTTTGCTTTAGACAGTTAGGCAAAAGAGTTTAAAAATAAAAAAAAAAAAGCAGTATGGACTGACCTTCCCCATCTTCACATGCTATGCCGAGAAATACATGATCCTTGGTGGTTTCAGCAATCCTGGAATCATAGACCGAAGAATCCACCAACAGACTCCGAGCTGTCCCTAAAGTCAGTATGCTGCTGTCAGCCATGGCAGGAACCTGAGGAGGCACCAAACTGTCCAAACTTTCAAAAGTTAGAAGGGCACACACACACACACACACACACAGGGACAACACAACGAGGCAGAAAGGAGAAAGAAAAAGTACAGCAAGAAGCAAAATAAGACAGATGTCAACTGAAGGCACTGACACAACTTGTCACGACTTCAAACACTAGTACTGCTTGTTAAACTTTAAACTTCAACTCTAGGCAGCGCAACATACTTGAGAAACGTGATAACTTGGGCAAAACTGGCTTAGAAGACAGTGAAACCTAGAATAAGCTGCTTGTGGTTATAGCAAAACAGGACAAAAAGTATCGCAGCAAAAAATACGACAAACACATTGATTTATAGATGAAGTAGCATTATCGTTCTATCTCTTGCGTTTCTCAGCACCTGCTGTGGATAAAAAAGCATTACACAGACTGCAAAATTAGCCAAATAAACTGATAAATATGTCCAATAAGGCTAGCTCAGTTAACATTTAATGTTTAGCATGGCGCCTCTCAAACGAACACACAAAAAAGAGACAAACTTACCGATTGTTCTGATGCTCTGTAACAGGTATAGTGGAGCTGGTGGAGCTAGACTGGCCGCTAGACCAGTAGTTTTTAAGAAGTTTTCTAGGTAACTTAACTAGCCACCAAGCTAGTAAGTGAACAACACAATTAAGAATTGGTGATAATTCCTCTTCGGTTTAAAACGCTCGTTAAAAAATCTGTAACATCGCTCCGTTAAATCCCTACTATCGATGCATTTTGTTCGCTGTGCATGAAAATAGTCCAAACTGACTACTTTAGTTTGTTGACAGCTAACTTCTCGACACTAGAGCAGAGACGGTATCAGTGTGCTATTACAGCTCAATTCAAAAAGCAAGGCAAACAACGGGGCAGCGCGCTGATTGGGTAAGAGTGACGGGAAGCCGAAAGCTTCCGTCCAGCGAGGCCCCTGATTGGTCCGTTCATTCAAATCACGATGCGCGTAATATGGAGACTGTACGCACTGCGCACGACGCCCGGTGATGGTGCATTCAGGTGCCATCGGAAACACTCCATTACCTCCCAAAACGAGAGTTCATAATAATCCATCCATCCATATTTTTCTGCTTTTATTTTTAATTATTTTATTTTACTTTATTTAAAGTCTGACAGTACCACTCAGTGGAATGGCCATGTCAATATATATAAATAATAAACTACTTGCATAAAAGGATTTTCATTTTATAAATGTAGGTATATTTCAGTGTAATGTAGGTTATATGTAGGCCTTCAGACTCACCTAAAACCTAATCATGCTTACTTCTCCTCCAGCTACTTAAATCTTTAATAGTCTTCTTACTTACTTTCTTCAACAAAATGTCTGAGTGGTTCATGTGAGTTTGGATGACTGCCCACAGGGCAATTAGGGAAATGCACACGCGCGCGCGCGCGCGCACACACACACACACACACACACACACACACACGCACACACATCAAATCAAATCTGTATCATTGTTTACAAAATGGAAAAATAAAATAAAATTCTCTGCAGACCCAGCTCATTTCTCCCAGCATTTGTTAATATTCCAAAGCAGAACAAGGCATATGTGATACTGCTGACCTACAAATATTAATAAAACATTATAAAAAAAAATATTCCAGTAAAAAATATACTACAACAAATTCTAATCTGAAATGGATTTGCATTGATGTGCATACCTGCATAGAGGCTGGCATCTGTAATACTTTCACAGGGACTCGTGGTATATCATGTGCACTATAATGCCCGTGCAGTCCTACAAACGCTGTCCTAACATAGCAGGATGATATAAAACTGCACAGCCTGTTGCATTTATGCAGCTGACTATAACCCATGGGTGTACCTTATATCCAGATCCAGTCCTATCAGTAATAGAATATGTGTGAAATACTTGCAATTCACCTCTCAGACTTTTGTTTGCTCTCCATTGTGAGAAAAAAAAAAAGCTGTGTAAAAATGTTCACACTGACATGAACTCTTCCCAGGCAGACACTAACCCATATGCCTCAGGTTAGGCACGTACATATGCACACACAAACAAAATCCATTCTCATAAGTACACAGTCCAACTTTTTATTTATTTTATGCTTGTATAAATGTGCATTATATGTGCATCATGCCACACTTTTTATAGTTTACACTTTTTAAGTTGTTTTTAGAGGAATTAACTTATTTCCATAATTATTCCCGGATAATCCAGAAAGTTTTCCCCGCGGAAGTTTTCTGGAGAAATGACTTTACTTTCCAAACGGTCCTCACTCAGGGAAAGTTCAGGATCTGTGAGCGCAGGATTTGTGCGGTTTGTATAGCCATACTCAAAAAGGTGGTGTGAATATTTGACCAATCTTTGTGAGTCTTTAGAAAACAGCGGAAACAATCTGAAGCAACTATTTGGTACCTGGATAAAAAATAAAAAAATGTCTGCTTGGAAAGTAAATTATTCCCTTTTGAATAAATGCCATTATGTGGAATGACTTTTCATAAGCATATTGACATTTCATTAATTTAATTAAATATTACTATTTAGACCTGATCTGCTTATATCTGATATATAAGTTTCTGGAGGGAAAGAGCAGGATGATTTGAAGTGAGCCTATAACTGGTCAGAGCAAATCTACAGATGATGGAGCACACGTTAAATATAAATACAACATGAAAAATGTCATTGCCATCCATGGGTAATCTGACACTATTACTTCTTGCTATAAAATATACAAAAGAGCCATTAGCTAAGCAGAAATAAGTAAAGCCCAGAGCAGTACTGATTCTGGAAACTCTCAAAGGACCATTAGACAACAAAATGCACCATGACAGTTATAGAAACTGTGTGGTTGTTGCGTTAACCCCGTTCAAGTGCTCCCACTGGCCTTTTCATGGTAACACGTTCTGTTTTTTAGGATAGAAATTAATTAGTAAAGGCTCCCAAAAGGACCTGATGCCTTTGTGTGCTACGTGGTTCCAAATCTGCAAACCCATCAGCTCTGATCTGATGAAGCCTCCGAGGACAGCAGCAAATATTTTGGGACTTCCGGCACAGGCGGCGCATATCTGGGCTCAGACTTCCTGTTCTGAGTATTATTCATTGGTCACAGACCAAATATTAATGAAGATGACGTTAAAGAAAAACCAATAAAAAGCTAAATCATTGTCGTGATAAATGATAGGTTCGAATTTGCACACTGGCCAGTGTGTTGTTCTTTAACACAAACTGTTTACCTGCAGGCAGCCAAAGCCTGAAAATGTCATTTGTCAGTACAACAAACAGACTACAAGTGGAAATGAAGAAAGTTGTGTCTGTGCATATACGCAGACATCTGTTCATAAAGGTTACACAGTATCTGAAGAATGCTATATGTCTCTTGTTTATTTGTTGAAAGAGTCCATGCTTGATTCTCAACAGAAAAATATCTGAATTTTTTATTTTTTGCCCTCGTCCTTCTTTTTAAGAACGTCTCCAATGAAAGTCAAATTTTCAACCTTTATATCCACCTGGTGTTAAAACATATTGGAAGCAAAATATGCATTAATCATCATTCCTGATCACTTCCACTTTGGAAATGCAGTGTACCAACTGCACTCCCAAAAACAGGGATCCAGTCACGGCTCCATAAAGAAGGGACGAGCCTATAGAACTAAATACAAAACTGCAGAACCAACTCGTTAATGTGTGTTCCACATCATAATCAAGCCAAAAGGTTAACTATGACTATTACTGTCTAATTTTGTCAAGAAAAATACATGAAATAAAAATGGGACCATAATTTATAACAATCACACTGTAATTATGACATCTCATTGGGAAACCTGCACAGCTCAGCTCCTTCTTCAGCTTCAGAACAGTTTTCACTTCCGATCTGTGGCTGAATCACAGAGCTTCAAGAAAAATAGTCCGCACACCTAAAGCGCTCCTGAAGAGGAAATCTTCAGGAGCGGAAATCTAGTGTGCGGACTATTTTTCTTGTTACTGTGGTTTTTTGTCCAGCACCCTTTTGTTAAGTTGTTTGGAT
>JAVDPK010002616.1:29316-40627 GCA_034780415.1 Cichlasoma orientale
TTTCTTGTTACTGTGGTTTTTTGTCCAGCACCCTTTTGTTAAGTTGTTTGGATGTGCGTGCTTTTTCTTGTTTTAAGAATCACAGAGCTTGCCATTGTGTAGCACAGAGTCGTTTTGCAGAGCTCAATAAAGATGGAAGACGGGGTTAATGTTCTTAGCCGTGATCCAAACACACTAAAGCAGGCAATGGTGTAGTTACATCGAAGGGCATGACGTGATTATTTTTTATAAAAAACAAAACTTAATGATAACTTTGATTAGTTTAATGTTTAATCAATGTGAGGAGAGGAACTTTAAATTGACCCACTATTGATTATTATTAATAAGAGCAGACTCAAGATAACAGCAGAAGGCATTTGTAAATCATCAGTTTGCAGCAGGAACTGTTTTAGAATAACATCGGATGGTTCCAATGTGGGAATAATCCATTTTTGTGTGGTGGTTAGCAGCAAGAAGGTCCTGGGTTCAAATCCAGCCCGGGGCCTTCCTGTATGGAGTTTGGATCTCTCTGAGTACTCCAGCTTCCTCCCACAGTCCAAAGACACGCATGGGGTTAACTCATGATTCTAAATTGAGCATAGGTGTGAATGCTTGTCTGTCTCTATGTGTTAGCCCTGCAACAGACTGGTGAACTGTCCAGGGTGTACCCGGCCTCTTGCCCTGTGACTGCTGAGATAGGCTCCTGTGACCCCGAATTGGATAAGCAGAAGAAAACAGATGGATTCTAGTGTCTGAATATCTGCATTTTAGCAAGTTCAATTTGTTTAATATTCTGCCGCAAAGTCTGTTTTGAGTACAAATACTGTGAGTTGATCAAAGAAGCAAAACATGTTCTGCTGTACTCACATTCACCTCTTAAACTGGCAACAGGAATGACCAGGAATGCACCACATCTTTCTTTCCTTCTGAAGACAGCTAGAAATACATTTATTTAATTTAACACACACACACACACACACACACACACACACACACACACACACACACACACACACACACACACACACACACACAGTGGCTTGCAGCACTCGGTCTGGAAGACAGTGACGACATTGACTTCCAGCGTTTCCTTTGTTTTTCTTCCTCCACTTTGACTTATAGAGCCTTAGTATGCTTTTCGCATTCCCGAGCTGTCGAGCCGCTCCTGCAGTCGTCTAACTGATGCACACACATTCTCTCTCTGTCTTTCTGCATTTAGCCCTCAGGAGGTTCCCACTGCAGAACAAAGCTTTGTCAGGACCTTATCTTCTTCTATCCAGCTTTGTCTGTCTCAAACCTTTAAAGTTCAGGCTCAGTCCCCTCTCTTTAGTGCTCAGTCACCAAACACCCACAAATGTATACTACCTAAGTACTTCATTATGAACACACACCTACACATTCAGACAGACACGTTGGTTTGAGTATTTCTGAAAGGGCTGTTCTCCTGGGATTCAGGTGTTTACTGAGAAATAACAATGTGAAAATAAAAAAAAAAAAACCCACAGTGGGTGGCAGTTGTGTGGAGGCATTGTTGATAAGAGAGGTTGGCAGACTGATATAGGTGACAGAAAGGTAACTACTTATTAGGACTGTGATGAGCAAAAGCAGCAAACTGTTGAAGCCAGAGGCAGATGGGCTACAACAGCAGCAGACCAGAAATTATAAGGAAAAAATGTTGAATAGTTTTCCGGTACATTTATACATTCACTTTATTAGGTGCATCTTGCCAGTATTGGGTTGGACCCACTTTTGCTTTCAGAACGGTTTAATTCTGTGTGGCACAGATTTAACAAGGTGCTGGAAACATTCCTGAGTGAGGACACGCAGAGGGTCGGTGTACAGAAGAGGATGCTAGGGATAGGAGGAGATGGAGGCAGGTGATCCTCTGTGGCGACCCCTGAAGGGAGAAGACGACTCACATCATAGCATCACACAGGTGCTGTAATTTGCCAGCTGTACATCCATCATGCAAATCTCCCATTCTACCACATCTTAAAGGTGCTCTATTGGAGTGAGATTCTGTGAATGTGGAGGCCATCTGAGTAGAGCAAACTCGCTGTCGTGGTGCATCATCCTGCTGGAGGCAGCCCTAAGAAGACGCGAACGCCGTGGTCATAAAGGGACGCACACGGTCAACAGCAATACTCAGGTAGGCTCTGGCATTTAAAAGATTCTGAGCTGGTACAGGTGTGCCAAGGAAATATCCCACACACCATCACACCACCGGCAACAGCTCGAGCCACTGATGCAAGGCAGGATGGATCCATGCCAAATTCTGACCCGACCATCTGAATGTTGCAGCAGAAATCAGACAATATTTTTCCAGTCTTCTGCTGCCCAGCTGTGGTGAGCCTGTGTGAACTGTAACCTCAGTTTCCTATTTTTAGCTGACAGGAGGGGCACCGGGTGGAGTCTACTGCTGCTGTAGCCCGTCTGCTTCAAGGACTGACATGTTGTGTGTTCAGAGGCGCTCGAGTGTTCATTTGAGTTACTCTTGAAACAGTAGAAATGCTAGAAACAGTATGACGATTGCCCTCTGACCTTTGGCCTCAATGAGCTATTTTTGCCGCTCACTGAATATTTACTCTTTTTTGGATATGGCAACACCCATGCATGTTCAAAGTCACCATTCTTCCTCATTCTAATGCTCGATTTGAACTTCAGTCGGTCTTCTTGGACATGCCTGCATGGCTAAATGAAGTGAGTTGCTGCAGTTTGATTAATGTAGCAGATACTTGCATTAACAAGCAGTTGCACATGTGTACCTAATGAAGTGGTCATTGAGTCTTTTGTTGCACGAGAAGAGTTGCCCCCTGCTGGGCATTAAAAGAATGCAGATTAAGATGTATTACTGTTAATAAGAAGCGGTGATAGAGACTATGTCCAACTTTTACATGTATTCTGAATGTTAAATATAAAATTTTGCTATAAATAAAGCACTTTGGCTGATATTACATGTCATATTTTGAGGAGACACCTGCAAGCACTCTGATAAAAATGGCAACCTTAACTTAAATCTATGTCAGTGACCAACGCCAGACAGAATCTGGAGCATTTAATACTTTAAAACACCCATCTCATCTCTTTAAATTAGGGACAGTGAATAGGAAATTTAAAAAAATAAGTTCACACCAGTCAAATACAGAGAGAATACATTATGGTTTCAGTCTGACATTAATAGCTTGCTCTCTTCTTCTTGAAGGGGGATCAGAGGCTCAGCTTGAATGGTAATGATGCAAAGCCCGCGCTCCACTATACCTGAGGAGCCATTGATCACTGACAACCGAATAGAAATAAACCAGGGCTTTTCATGATGCTTGCATTTCATCACATATTTTAATGTAGGGAAAAGCCGTTGATTTGATCGGCACATCTGCAGCAAAAACAGAGTGAAGATAGCATCTGTTCTCCCTCTTTGTCTTTCTCTTTAACAACCCAACTTACTATAATTGCCTTTCATTTTAATACAGTCTTAAATCATTTTAATATAGTCTTAAATCAAAATAAAACAAGCTCCGATGACATGCAGAGGATTCTTCTCTGACAGCCACTGAATTCGGCGCCTGCTGGCACAGACTTTAATAACATCTTGTTTGAACACCCATCTTTTCTTGACACAAGTCTTGTCTGGGAAATCGGGAACACGGCGAGGTGTTGGAAATCACATCTCCTTTATATTCTCACTGTGCCTTTTTTTCCCCGGCTCTTTCTTTTTTTTTACTTCTCCGTCTCAGGGCTTATGCTTGCTGAATTATTAGTCTATATGGTTCAATCTTCTGTTCAACTGATAACAAAGGCTGTTTTCCCCACTGTTTCACGGGCACAGCAAATGTACTGTTACAGTACAAGTGAAATGCTGTGTTTTCCCCTTCTCGTGAGTCTACACTGACAACGGACACACACACAGTAAAAGATGGTGTAAAGATGCTTTACGATCACACCGCTGATGCCTGGGAAAGATTTCCTCTTAAAGGTCAGATCTTTAGATCTGGCTACAACACAAAGGTGGTATCTCTCCAGGGTAGCTGGTGTTTTCTTCCTCTCAATGTGCTTCATTTCTTTCTGGTCATGTCACATGGCTGCTCTCCTTCAGCCTGCACCTTAAAGGGGAGTTTTGCCTCCAAGCGCTTTCTCATTAAGGGGCATAATGTTGTAGGATCTTTACGTTTAATAAACTAAATGGAAAACCAAAAGTCAAAAGAACAGTTTTGCCGGATTAGCAGCCTGAATTGAAGCGAATGTAAAATTAAAGGAGACCTTATGGTGGATGCTCATGTTATAAACATGGCCATAAATTAGATCAGCATATGTAATTAATCCCTGTGAGCCAATATGAAGCTCAGGCTTCAGACAGCTCTGAACACTTTGTTTCTCTTGGGTTTGTGTGATGTCAGTGAGAGCGGCCCTCCCCGTTATGGTCACCTCAGGTGCACATCTCCAGCTGCGAGAAG
This sequence comes from Cichlasoma orientale, assembly GCA_034780415.1. Lineage (NCBI taxonomy): Eukaryota > Metazoa > Chordata > Actinopteri > Cichliformes > Cichlidae > Cichlasoma > Cichlasoma orientale. The sequence goes on from JAVDPK010002616.1 coordinate 33,747, forward strand.
GCCCGCCCACCTGCTGTTCAAATCTTCTGTTTGTGAGAGGCTGCCAATCAGAAGAAAATTAGCTTAAAGGGCGCTGAAATGACTTGTTTACTCGTTTTGATTGTGGACCGAGTAGATAAACCCAATTTTAACACAATCTTTAGGATCTCAAAAACAGATATAAACTTTATCTTTGGAGCCCATTCAGAAACAAAGCCACCTCTTATTTAGATTGGAATCTTCTGTTTATGCTCACTGTGGTGTGTAATTTGGTGGATTATGTTAACTGAACAAACAACAAAAAACAAAAAAAAAACAAAAACCCAAACCATTTAGAGATATTAAAACAGAGATGGGTGTGAAACACCAGCAGATTAATTCCTCCCCGATCTGGTTTGCACTAATATAGTAGTAAAAATGATTCTGGTGGCGAGTCTAAAGTTAGGAATAATTGAATATATTTGAAATAAAAATGAAACTGTGACAAAATTCACATTGTAAATGCATATTATCACAATGAAGCAATACAATATGTACATCAGATGACGGATACAATATACAGACTTGATACATTCTATAATATTCTTAAATGGCAATTAAACTGCAGAAGTACAAGAGAAATATTTTCATTACAAAGATATACATCATATTCAAGGGGACTGTGTTTCTGTACAATCAGAATATCAATGCATATGAACTTGAGTTTTGCTGTCTCTTACAAACTGTAACCCATTTACAAAGTCGACATATCTGTCCATTCACGCATCCATCCATCACACAACAACGCGCCGAGACGATTTTTCATCCACGTGTCCATTCACTCATCATCCATCCATCCTTGATCTTAAACTCTGATTTCAAAGACTCATCCCAGCTGCTTCCTGCGGTTTGTAACAACGTACAGCCTTACGTTCTAACACGTCTCGTATAAATACTTTGTGGTTTGATATCTTTTTGTTTCCTTGTTTTGATGTCAAAGCCGTTACTGTCTAAATGAAAATCAAACTATTATGCAGCCTGTTCTCGTTTAGAGGCTGTCAGATACCTTTGTGACAAACACGCTGGCATTTCACACATAAATTCAAGACTCCGTTGGTGCTGGTGCTGTGATTATAGATATATGGCAACTATGAGAAACAGTTAAGCATCCTTTTTTGTTTAACTCATAGATTTAATGTAATGAAGGGGCATATTTAACCTAAACAACAATCTTTTGTTAAGCTTCATCACTAAACCACAGTGGAAACAAAACAAGAGTGTAAATGATAAAAATCAGCATGTTAAACACAGCAAAGTCGCTAACACGATGCAACCTGTGGCCTGACAATCTCGTGAATTTGGCGGTACAAGCAAGTTTGACCCTCCAAGTCCAGTTAGTTTGAGCTGAGTGCCGTGTATCATGCCAGAGCAGTTAATTAAGCATACTGTCTCCTGGCCTGGTTGAAGAGGTGGTTCCAGGCGTCGCTCAATTGGACTTAGTCCAATTGAACTCCAACACTCCAGCTGCCTCTGTAAAAACCACCATGTTACATAATCAACGAATCTGTAAGGCATGTGAGAGGACGGTTTCCAAAATGTTTCTTTTAAGCTTCAAAATCCATAAAATCATGACCCTCGATATGCTCTGCAAGAGTGGTTCTCAAACGTGTGTGTGAATGAGTCAGAGAGCGAGCGAGAGAGAGAAGAGCTGAGACGCTGAGACACACCGGACAAGGTTATTAAGGGCAGTGTGAGCATGGGGCAGTGGAGAAGTGGGCCCATTGTGCTCAGGCACGGTGCTGGGAAACTGTATGAGTACTCTTCAGATCTTCAGCCTCGAAATGTGGTCTTTGTTTAAAAAAAAAAAAAAAAGGACTGTTAGCTCTCGGTACCAAATATCACTGTGGCCAGTTCACTGAGGCCGTGAACCAAAGGTCACTTTGCGCATATGTGTGAAATGCCAGCCACATTTGACAGAACGGCAGTGTTTGTGCTGCATTATCCTTGCTGTGATATAATATGCCATTAATCTGCGGCTACAGTTCTGCCTTCGCAGCGGCTAGTCTATAAATTTCATTCTAGCAGTAGAAATGCAATACAGTGTTGAAAAGCCTGTGAGCGAGAGCGGCGTGCAGCGATACAGCAGTCATACATAAAATGGATCCCTCCAAAGCATACTAACACTGATGCTTGTTTACATTTGTCCAAATATGTCTCTCGCCAAGATCCATGTCCGGTCCACAGATCCGTTTTCCTTAAGGAAAACTATCCACCTGAGGAAGCAGATATTAGAAAACAGGTGCTGCTTGCTATAAATATTTTCCCTGGGGAAGAAAAAAAAAAGAAAATTCCCTGACTTTTCCCACAACATAGTGAAGATTACTTTGGAAAAACAAACAAACAAAAAAGCACGAGTGCTATCTGTCAGAGTGGCAGCACTCACAAACTGCTCAGTAACAAAAACACTGGTGTAAGCACTTTCAGCTGGACCTCAAATGACTCACGAATCCAATAACATGTTGCAAAGCTGAACTATTGCCCAGATTCAGCAGAATAACCAAATCCTTCAATAAAGTCCAAGGTTGAAATATGATCAATCAGGTTTCTCATTGAGTATACTTCTAGGAATTATCCAAGGCTTTGAACATGGAGATCAGAGAATGCGTCAATAAGAAATCTGTGAGCATAAATTAATAGAATATTTGAAATATTATCAATTTAAAAAAGAGTTTTCCCACAATGGCATGAAGTCACCCTTGAAGTAACTCATATCTGGGATCAGATTGCTTGGAAAGCACGTTTTCTCTTTATTGTACAGTGCATGCAGACAAATCAGAAACCATGTGTGAACACTGTACGCCCCGTCTTTAAATAGCAGCCGGCGTGCAGGGAATCAGCGTGTGAAACGTTCTCAGCAAGCCTGGTAGTGAAAATCCCCTTACGTAAAAATGACTCTTACTATGTGTCAGTGGCACGCAGCCCAACAGAGATGCTTAATTTCCATCAAAAGCCTTTCGACTTCTTCTGTGCGCTAAAGTGAAAAACATGACGTCTCATGTATTTTCTGATAGAAAGTAATTAGCTACCATTAACTGATAAAATGAATGATTTTTTTCATATTTTGCACCCCTGGTTTAGCAGTCTTTGCGATTACAAACTGAACAAATGAGACAGATGTGTGTAAAAAAAAAACAAACAACAACTGCGCAGTTCTGCTTTCTTTTAGGATTATAGCACTTCTTCTTGCACTTAGCTCTCACCATTCTCATCAACTTTATTTCGGGATGGAGCAGAAAGCTGTTTTTAGACAGATGACGGCACACAGCCTGCACAGTTCTTTGCTTGTTACCAGAAGACAAACAATATCAGTGTCACGAGCCAGTTTCTGTCCCCAAATGGCATAAAAACAAAGACCGCTCTGTCGCCAAAGTGTTTGTTATGCTTTCTCTGTATTCATATGTTATTGCCTGTAGCAAAGCAAATGTGTTCAGTCGTAGCTCTCTGGTTGTTTGGCCAGTAAATTTCAGCCATTTGGCAAATTATACGGATATTCTGGGAGTCTAACAGGTGTGAGAGCGGGGAAGCTGAGACTATACAGTCCCTTCAGAAAGTATTCAGAGCCATTCACTGATTACCGACTTATTGCATTGTTTACATAGGTTATATACACAGGCACAAAAAAATAAATAAATAAATAAATCAGACCCTTTCCTTTAGCAATCTTAATTATTGACCTCACTGGCCTCAAATATTGCAACAAAGGGGAAAAAATAAACCCCCAGCAATTCCTAAAGTTAGCATTCCAGCTAAGCTAAATACCCGAGTAGGTCCTTCATTCAGGAGAACAGCCACTAACAGAGCTTCAGAGGTGACGGGAGACTCTGCCAAAAGGATAATCGTCTCAGCAGCGATCAATGCGGTCTTATGTTAGAGTGCCTAGATGGACTAAAAGGCACATAACAGCTCTTTTGGAGTTTGCTAAACCTAGAGGACTCTGGGAACATGAAGAAAACCATTCTTTGATTGGATAAGATCTAAAGCAAACTGTTGGGGAAGAACTCAAAGCACTAACCACCTGACTACTATCAATCTATAGTAAAACTTTGGCAACGTTGGTATTAATTATGGTTTTCAGTGACATATCCAAGGAGAATTAAGTACACAGAAGTACTTAAATAAGACCAACACCTAATATTATGGCCACAGCCCACTTTTAAGGACAACAGTCAAAATACAGCTGATGCTGGAGTGGTTTTAGCACAAGTCTCTGAACTCTTCCCACATACTCTGAAGAAGGTCGAGAATCGAAGGCTTATAGAGACTAAACAAAGCACACTTAAAACTTAGGAAGGTGCTTCTGTCATGAGTGTGAAAATAGAGGAGTAGTCAGAATAGTCTCTGAAGCGACTTTATATCTGCCCTTATTATTACGTGGGTGCTCCACTAGGACACAGAAAACCAAAGAAAACAACTTGTAGATTCTCCTCAAAATTGCAGTTAGTTATAAGCTGTCTGAACCAGAACAGCTGAAACTGTTTAAATTGGGCAACAGAGGAAAAATCCGACCTTCAAGAGTTCTGCTTCAGTGCAGGGTAACAGCAAACCAGGCCACCTTCCCAAGGCCTGCTTACAGGGTATTCCCTATGGTTATCCAGATCAGAAAGGGTTTTAAATTTCCAGGCGTCCAGCGTTTTCCACAGTAAGTAATCATTTAATTTTCAGTTCAGCATCCATGAAGTCTTCGCTTCCCCGCGGACAGTTGCTGGTATTTCCTTGAATTATAAACCTGATATGGCTTTCCCACTGTGGCATTCAGGCATGCTAAGTTCCCAGCTTTTTTTCTATAGGCAATACTGAGGACATTTAGTCAGTCAGACATGAAAAACTACAATTGTAAAACATTAGCAGGCCATATTTACAATTCATTGATAAGAGCTACAAGTAGAAAACCTATAGTTGTCCAGCTTAGGAAATTACAGTTAAAAAAACTACAGTTATAGCCATCAGCCATGTTTGTAGTTAAATATAATGAACTACAGTGGCCAGCCATGTTCATTTGCTGTCCTGAGACACATCTCCCCATGTACTGGCTTCATTTTCAGAGTCGGAAAGTGCTGCTGTACACAGATCACTGAAGATATCTGGAAAGACAAGAAAGATTCGAGTTAGGTTTGATGCTATTATAAAATGGGGCAAATGGACAAATGCATTTAAACAAAGCGCTTCAGAATTAGGATGCACAGCACAGACTGCAGTTCCAATAATAAAAAAAAATAACAAACCAAAAAAAAAAAAAAATCAAGCGGTAAAACAAAAAGACATAATAGGGCAATGTTCAAACTCTGTAATAATATCAGCCAGTTCAGTGCATAGAGAATTATAAGGGAGGCAGATGAGGGCACTCAGTGCAGACAGGTGAAGAGAGCTTTTTATAAATGGGCTCCACTTAACTAAAATGCTGAAGGTCACCTGCTAGAGCATGGACGTTGGTCTGCCTTAAGCATGAAAAAAAAAAACACAGAAACAAAGAGGAAAATGATAAAAGGAGGAGAGGATGATGGTAAATGACCAGATAGAAGGGGTAGTTCTTTTTAAGAGGCAGAGCACCATAACAACACAAGCAAGGCCACAGCAAAAAAAAAAAAACACTTCAAGGAAAAGCCTTGAAGTCGGCATGGAAGCGTCAAGATGGCAAGGAGATGGATTAAGGACAGATGTGAGGAAAGAGTAGGAGGGAGAACCTAGGAGCGACTATCCTGTGGGAAAAATCATACATTTTGTGGATAAAAGCATGATCCCATCAACCCAGAATTAAGAACTGTGCTCAAGTTTAAAGATATTAATAGATCTAAATATACCTTCCCTCTGAATCTAAACCTAGCCCAGTAACTCTCATGCTACTTGTAGCAAGCTACTGATTTATGTGGGATTCTTTTTTTTTTTTTTTTGTGAATTTGATAGTAACATTGTCATTATATAGGCATCAACTATCATGTTGGAAGTATTTTAAGTAAGTATAAATATTGAGAATACTAAAAAGATTTGAATGCAATTTTAAATTTGTGACAGTTTCAAGCTAAAATGAAGTACAGGGTTTCTGTTAACCAGCAGTTTGAATCTTTCTGATTTTCAGTATGAAGCTGATGGTTAAATACTGTGATGCTTCTGAGCTAGAGACTTTTCATATCCATGCTTCTTTTTCAGTTAGTGAGTCTGTAAACTTGGAACAATTTCTCCTTTGGCTTGTTTTCTTTTCACACACTGAAAACAACTCAACCACAAACCTCGTGAGAACGTTAAGTTTCCATTTACTGGTCAGATGTGAATGGGATGGAAGAAAGAATGGAAACATGGGAGGAGAGTCGTGTGCTGAGCTGTGCTTTATCTGTGACAGAAACAGTACTAGTTGCAGCTAGCTGCTATTACAGTAGCTAGCTGATTTATCCAAGAAACTACAACTATGCTGGAAACTGAGGACCACGATGGTAGTTGGGTTGAATCATGCTCAGGCAGTCATGACCTCTTCAGGGTCTCGCTCAAGTATGACTCTCTATTCACACCTGCCCAAAAGAATAGCACCAAGTGGGAAAAAAGTCCCCGTTTACACGACGTTTTCAGTGGAAACGGTGTCAGTTTACTGTTGTTGTTTCCGAAAAGTGACGTGTTTACACGGATACATTTCAGAAACAATCTCCGTTTACACGGAAACGCAAAATGCTAAAAACGCTGCGTGAAAACACTACTTTTTGAAAATGGGGGCACTTCCACATGCAGACTGATTGTGACTCTTTTACCCACACCACCAACTTGTGGCCTGCAATAGGAACTGCAGCGTTTTAAACGTCTTGCGTTTCGGTGTAAACGGAGATCATTTCTGAAACGGTTCCGTCTGAACACGCTACTTTTTGAAAACAAAAACAGCA
>JAVDPK010002616.1:50835-68736 GCA_034780415.1 Cichlasoma orientale
ACACACACACACACACACACACACACACACACACCATCATCTGACCTTAAGCGAGTGTTTGAAGCTGTAGGATGGGGTCTTTTCATGTCCGTCAGTGGTCTCCTCTCGTTTCTTGCAGAACAGCAGCATCTTGTCATACAGAAAGAGATGCCTCTGCATGGGCTTAAACCTGGCCAGGTCCTTCACCTGAAAGCAGGTGATCTGTCAGTCCTTTTGTCTGTTCACTTATCGTGCCACATATACTGTACTCACATACAGAAATATCCGTATTACATTTAGAAATGAAATGTCAACTAAGGCCCATGACAGATGACTCTGTAGTATAACTGCTGTATTGTTAGAAACTGGGTTTAGCCAATATTCAAGTAAAATATTTGAAAACAAACTGCTGGTGAAAATGTGTAGAATAAGCTGCTGAAAGATATTCTCTTCTCTTCTCCCCCTCAGCCCCCAGGCAGTCGAGGCAAATGGCTGCCCCCTTGCTGAGTCTGGGTCTGCCGGAGGACTTTTCCTATTAAAAAGGTATTTCCTCCAACCCTCAATCACGCTTGATCATAGGGGATCATCTGATTGTTAGGATTGTAGCCGCAGCACTATTGTAGGGTCTTTACTCTGCAATATGAAGTGCCCTGAGACGGCTGTTTTGTAAACTGGTGCTACATAAATAAAACTGAATAGCCAGTCACAGCGGAGCTAAACAAATGGAGCAGAACAACATGACCTGAACACACAAAGCATCAAAGGCAGATTAGATGGGTTTGTACTTAGCTAATAATTAATATAAATATTAATGACTGCATCACTCCTAGCTATTTTAGTTTTGTTTCCATTGTGTCTCAGTTATTAATCATGAGCTGATAACAGTAGTGCACTGCAATGTTTCCCAAGGACAAAGTTGAATGCTGTGATGGTTAAGTTGAAAAAGAGGCCATGAAATGCACGCTCTTCATCTTAAATACACTCCTCTTTACCACACACACACACACACCTTTTCTTTTTCCATCACTCGCTATGAAATAATGGCATGCTTTAGCCCACCCAGAGTTTTGGCCTCCTTTCCCCTCCAGGGCTTTTACTGGCTGTGCATTCTTTAGTCATTTCTATATCAATAATAGAGTTGCTCTGTGATCTCTCAATGACAAAGCTTGATGTTCTTCTCTAGGTATCTTTGCTTATAGTCTGATCCTGCTTTGGACACGCCGATCCAGTTTCCACCAAGTGTTTTAGAGTGTAAGTTACGGCATAATGTGACACAGGAGGAGCTCCTCTTTGCTCAGAGTGAGAATGGAACTTTTGACTCTTTCACTTTATTCTGATGTCACGTTTTTCCAATATCGCAGTGCTGCTCACTGATTGATATTCTGCAGGAAACGCCATACACAGCCTTATTTATAAAAGGTAAACAATGGCTATGGATTGATTAAGGCCACAGTCACACAGGCCTGGAGACTTTCAGCGACCATTTGGGAACAACTGCTTGTGACAGGAAAATGTGTCTTCCCTGATTGGTTGGTGGTTGCTGGCAGTCACCAGCAACCAATCAGGTTGAGCTGTACAGTGACGCACCAAAAACGTCCTTGTGAATGCTTTGCTCACTAGCAGGCTGCCCGTTGCCAGTAGTTTGCATGGAAGTTGCTGACTTGACTGCAAACACTTGCAAGATGTTTTCAGTTTCACTTCTGTTTAGCAAAGTGCAACGCAAGCCTCAAACACCTTTAAAGTGAAAGTTGCACCTTTAAAATGGGAAACAATGACACAAATACATCGTTACTATACTTAAGTAGAATTTTCATCTATCTGTACCTTATTTTGAGTATTTTTTTTTCTGAGAGCTTTTTACTTTTACTCCCTGCACACTGACATGAGTATCTGTACTTTCTACTCCGTACAGTTTCCGAACAGACTCGTTATTTTAGGTTTAACGCATTTGAGGGGAGCTTTTAATCATCATTTACATTCAGTGAGTTATTTTGACGCATGTTTGTTTTTGTTTTGATGACATGCTTACTTTTAAAGCCCCCTGAGGCGACTGTTTGTTGTGATATTTCCCATCATTATGTCTGTGTAGATTCTCAGTTATCCAGATAATGATAGTCTCAAAAGCTTGAAAAAAGAAAAAAAGGCAAATGGACTTCTTTCAGTTGTTTGAAAATCCGAGAGACTTCTTCAGTTTTAGAACTAAAAGGTAGAGAGTCCCAGGTATTTAAACCTAGTGGGGGTTGTCCCCTCTGGAGGTGGTCGTTGACCCACCTTTAATCATGTGCAAAGGTCATTACCACCAGGTTTCAGGTGAAACCACTGTGGGACCTTCCCATCATTGCAAACATCAAACTGAACAATAACACATACAGTAAAACACAATCCTATAGGCGTATCTTACATCACTGAGTTTATGCATCACTTTAGTGCTATACTCAGGGGCTAAAGGGGTGATCCAGAACAGGTTTTTTGGGGCAGATGTCCATAAGTTGTGGTCATGGTAATGGACTAAGGTCTTTTAAGTTGCAGGTAATTTTAAATGCAACGTTTCTAACAGCTCAACAAATATTAACAAACACACAAACTCTTCGTGTGCAGTTTGTCACACACTTTGTCTGCTAGCTAAAAGTACAGCTGCTGGATTTCCTGGGAGAGAAAAGAGGGTGAAACAACTTCACAAAGACAGGACAGCAAAGGAAGAAGACGGGTTATATTTAAAGGGGCGGCCTGTACACAAAGAAATCTACTGGAGCTCTCAATTAAAATTATTGTGAGTTTTGATTATTTTCCCCACAGTGCAACTGATCGAAGCAAAAGAAAAAAAAAGTTCCCACGTACTGATATTATTTCATTATATTAATATAGCATGAGGTTCAGTTAGCTTTGCACAAAAATAACTGGTAGAAATGTCCTTCAAAGTTACTATCTTACTCTGAGTACATTTCAGAGCCTGTACTTTTTCACTTTTACTTGTATAAAGAAGTTGGATCAGTACTTTTATCAAGGTATTTTTAACAGGAGTAAAGAATACACACGTTTCACTTGTGATTGAGGCCTAACCTGAACAAGGTGAACTAAGAAGCTTAAACTTGGAGACACAGTGTAGTTGATATACTTGAAATTTGAAGAAAACTGGTATTAAAAAAAAAAGATAAATAATAAAATAATAATAAATAGTAATATAATAATAAAAAAGTAATAAAAAGGGGTAATATTCAAATGGCAAAGCAGAAGTGTGGGGATTTACTTTGCTGTGGCCTTTCTTGTGGTCAGTCCACACGTTAAAGGATCCCTGCATCAGCAGCTTCCCCAGTTCACTCAGATTTCCCTGCAAACAAATAAACAAAAAAAAAGATTTGTAAAATATCACTTTTTATAGTCACAGCTGTTTGCAGTAGAAGACGTTTTAATACAGTTTCAGTTCAGTTATGGCACAAGTTAGAAATCCTTAAAAGAAGACAAAAGCAAATTATCTAAACGGACATTTTGTATGAAGAGTACACTTCCATGTGTAAACAGTTATTTGAATACCATTGCCAGCGGTGGGAAGACATCCCTTGTGATATGTAGTCGCACCTACCCCCCAGTGCATCACCATTTATGGCTTGAATCGTGTGTGGGTTCCCTTAAATGGTTCCGGTCATATTTGTCAGGTAAGTTTCTCTCCATTTAGGACAGTATTTGTCATCTGTGTCCCCACTCAGTTGAGGGGTACCTCAGGGTTCTCTATTGGGTCCCATTCTCTTCTCTTTATACATGCTTCCCTTGGGTTCAATTTTTTAAAAGCACAACATCTCCATTCATTGCTTTGCAGATGACCTACAGATATATTTACCCTTACAGTCTAACATCCAGGCGCTAGTGAACAGTTCGCCTTTTCGCAGGAAAGAAACGGCATGATCACATTACACCCATACTGACCCGTTACACTGGCTTCCAGTTCATTTCAGGATCCAGTTTAAAATGTTATTACTTATTCTTAAGATGGTTTGGTGCCTTGTTATTTAACTGAACTTTTGAAACCCTATAGTCCCACCAGAGCACTGAGGTCTACGAACCAGCCGCTCTTGAACATGCCAGGACCCAGGCTTAAAAGCAGAGCCTTTTCAGTGATGGTGTCTAATCTTTGGAACAACTTACCCTTTCACATAAGAGCTGCTCAGTCTTTAAAGCATTTTAAAGCACTTCTAAAAATGTATTTATATCCGCTTGTTTTTAGGTCTAGTTGAGCTGAGTACTCAAACACAGCTTTTATTTACTTTGTTCTATTTGATCTTTTTAGTATAAATTTATTGTTGATTTAGTGACTGATGTATAGTATATATTTTCTTTAACCTTTACAGCACTTTGATCAACTCAAGCTGTTTAAATGTGCTATAGAAATAAACTTTGACTTATTCAGGAAAGATGGAATTTTGGATGCTTGCCAAAACCTGAAAGAAAGAGATTCCAAAATTTTGATGAAGCCTTAAAAAGGGCTGCTAAATGACAGGATAAACTACGCAGACCTGCTGCTCCAAGTCTGTAGAGACTTGCTTAAGAAACCTGAAGCTGCTTCTAAACAGCTTTAAAGTGTTGAATTAAGGGCCTGAATATTTTTGTAGATGAAAGAGTCCTTTTGTGAAAACCTTTTTTCCCCACTTTGATCCTAGTTAGGAAGCATACACCGTGGAATTTGTCGTCAAGTAGGAGTAGGAATAGGATTAGTAGTATGAAAAAAAAAAATGTGCAAAACGTGAAAGAATACTCTCTGCATGAACAGCCATAAAAAAACATATCTGAACAAGCACACACTTGATCCTCTTTGAAACATCTTAATAAAGACTGACACTTTTTTTTTTCCAGTCTCCTGAATCCAACTGGAGGTTTTATAATTTAGTGTAACAGGTTTTAACACTGATTATATGATGATTTATAAACATGAAAGCAACAGACAATCTTTGTTGTTCTTTTGATGGAAATAAATGTGTTATATGATACTGGCTTTGATAAATAAACATCATCTTTTGATGTATACTATTTCGCTAGTTTCTTTATGTGTGCGCTCCGTGGAGATGAAAAGCCTTTGAAATCGGATAGCAGACCAAAAACACACAGGAAGGAGGCGTAGCCTGGAAATTAAAAACAAATCCAAGACCTTAAGAAAAATGTCAGGCCCGTCTGAAAAAGACTCATTCATAAATTATCAGGATCCGTTTTAATCGATTTCTTTTAAAAGACCTGGTTACTTTTTTTCACAGCTGTTTTGATGCATAGCTAGATATTACTTTTTCACATGAGTGTACCACAGTGGGACACTTAGAGTAATCTGATTTCTCTAAATTGAAAAAGTCAGCTGACTCTGAAGCTGATTAAAGAGAACTGACTAACAGATGGTATGTTGCTCTCTTTCCCAAGTTCATTTTCACAGTGTAAATCATGATGATGATGCATACTGAATACTGACCTCAAAGCCAGTGATTGCTATCTGGTGCATTGAGTCATTGACAGACTTGATGATGTCCAGCATGGTGGCTAAAGCCTCCTCCAACTCAGCCATCCCCTCGCCACTACTGCATTTTAACATCTCCTGTTAGAGAGGAAAGTGGAAGTGGATTAGGAAGATCGAGGACAAACACATAATTTTTTTTAATTTGACCTTTATTTTAAACAGCCAAAATGTTTGAGAACCAGTTCTCATTTACAAACATGGCCTGGCATGATATAAATAAAGACAATAAATACAAATAAAGACAAAAACAGAACAGATTCCATGACCACCTCAAAAACTCACTCTTACCCTTTAAGACTGCCTTCTTTCATCAGTCAAAACTACAACCACACTGTCTAAGAGTAATCACATGCATTTTTTTATGTATGGGCTGGATTTTCGGTACTTCCTTATTATCATGATGTCCCAACAGCTCTCTGAAAAATCCATCAGATTATTCAAAATGCTGCAAGAGTTCTAAAGCTTATATTAAACATGTCTAATATTTCCCCCAGCTTTTGCCCAGTGCTGATAAAACAATAGATTTCTAACACTATATTTCTTGACCTTACTAAATAAAGTGGCCTGCAGTGACTGGCTTCATGATTTGGGTTATGTGAATAGTATAATTGTTTGAATTGACTTGATGGAGGAGAGAAGATGCAGGTGGAAGGCAGAGTTAATAATAAAAAACACAGACTGATCACATTGTGGATGTCAGCTCATTTTTCAGGGACAGTTCCTGTAGTACTAAATAAACCATCACTCTGGTTTCTTTTTCCCTCCTTACTCCCCACTGTCACCAAGTGTGGGCTCAATGGGAAATTGTTTGATTTCTTCCTTAATATTAACCTGAATCCGTGACTTCTAACTGATTTGAGTGGACGAACTTTCTCTGGAAGCTTGAATGATGATGGAGGATTTTCTTTAGATTCAGGCTGAAAATGTAAAACAGATTCAGTTTTTTGAGAACGCCTGAAAGATGGTACAAATCTCACACCAAAACTAAGTTTTTTGTTTAGCTTTAAGTGTCAGCGATGTCTTAATTTGTAAGCAGACAACTCCAGATGCTTTTGATGCCTTATGAAAGGTTTTTCATATTCTTGCTTCTGTTATCTTTTATAAAAATTAAAAAAAGAAAAAAAAAATCAGCTCTTGCTGGTCAAATGTCAACGAAAAATTTATATAACTAGCCAGATAATGGCACAAAAAAAAAATACAATAATATTAATGTACTCAACTAATTAGTTACCAAAGTTTGGATCATATTAAATGACGTCTTATATCCAAATAAAACAACAAGCACAGACTTTAATTAAACAGCACCTTCAGCATGAGCTGGTATTTGGTGATCCTCTGGACCGGCTTCAGCAGGTAAGCATCCAGAGACAGCTTGTGGTCCAGCTTCTTCTGGCATTCCTGTTCTCGCAAACACCAAATTTTATTAATGAAGCAGCGACACACAGCAGTCACATCAAACATGAACCTGTTCCAGCTGCAGTGCGAGAGTGGGTCACAAAGTGGGACGCCAACATTGTAGGTGTTGTGCTTTAAAGTTGCCGTGGGTGAACTCCCTCAGAGGCCTGTACTATGAAGCAGTAGTTGGGGTTCAGTGAGGTAACTTTGCTTGTTGGCCAGTGTTGCAAAGGTGGTTCACTTCTCATTGGGGGGTCTTATATCCTATCTGGACATGCTAGGATTTTCACTGGGAGTGAGCAGGATGGACAAGATTAAAGGAAAGAGTATATCAGAGGGAGAGCTCAGGTTGAGAAGTTAGAGAGGCTAGGTTGAGATGGTTTGAACATGTGCAGAAGAGGGAATGTGGATACTGGACGAAGGAAGTTGAAGATCTGGACCAAGACATCTGGCCTCTATAATCTTACAATGGTAACAAATTAAGTAAGTTATAAATGTAGCTACCACATCAGGTTAGGTTTAGAGAAGGTTGTAGAAAACAACAAAAAGTTGTAATCACCTGAAATTATGTGTGTTTTTGTGTGCGTTACCTGAAAAAAAAGGCTGTCTCCACACTGCCTCCAGAGGATTTCAGAACGTGGTTTATTCTGACAGTACTTTTCATACACCTGAAGTTCTTCTTTCTGACAACACAAAGACACAAAGACACGTCCAAGTGAAAGGCGGGGCTTCAGTCTGGTTTCGCAGTTTCTGGTTAGTTTCATCTTTCGTTTCAGTATAACGGCTGCCAGCTCTGCATGCCACTGGCTGTACTCAGTCACTGTCTTACATTCAAAGAAGCCTTTGGGGTGTGAATAAGAGTAATGTATTTGTTCTGCAAAATAAAGTAAAAATACATTAATTTTTTTTTTTTTGTAATGTCTCCTTTTCCCCAGATTTAACGGCTGGGACAGCACTACAAAGACTTGGACTTTGAAACCTGTAAAACAGGTCCCAGAGAAGAGACCTGATGAACTTACACTAAATGGCTCACCTGGCCTCTGTGTGTATTAATGCCTGTATTGGGTATAATCCATTTTTTTTTTTTTAGGGAAATCAGGTTATGTAGGCAGTGATGTCTCTTGAAGCCTTCCATGATGCTTACCCTTGCTCCATCTCCTTGCTTCCAAATCTGTGCCAACCAATCGATGCAATTCAACTCTCACACAAACATGCTGCCCTTTACACTGCCCCTACGAGCCTCCTTTGTGTTCACGAAGTAGATTAAAGAGATGAATTTGTGTCAGAGATTAGACTACTTGTTTGCCTTGTTAGCCTACAGATACCTTATAGACTCTGTTAAGCCTCAGTGTTGCAGTTTGGCTGACAGTGAGTGAGTAGGTGGCCTGCTGCCCCAAACATTTAAAGAGGTCCTATTTTTGAATAACTGTCAACTCTTGGCATTTGACTTCTGTTTTTGAGAGAACAACAACAAAAAACTTTTGGCCATTACTTCACTACACAAGCGGATGAGTAGATGTAGCACGTCTCAGGTTTGGGGACAGGGGAAAGGTGGTTCGCTTCCAGCCAAACTCCACTTTTCAGCCTTAGGCCCTGGCAAGGAAACCCGGCTCCAGACACCTGATCCTGGAGGCTTTCTAGTCTCAGTTTCACCCGCAGAGCCTGAGAAGTTTCATAGTCCAGTTCCCCTGAGAGCCCTTGGGCACTACATGGGTCTTTTTCTCCTATTTTAAAGCACCTGGTTTGTTGCCATGAGGAGTCCTGGGTTGCTGACTATTATCACAAAGCTGCTCTACAATGCCTGAAAAGTAACAGGGCCTGATATTTGAAAAAAAGATATTTTTTAGTGCAGGTTTGTTTTGTTCTGCGTTTCAGCACAGGGGGCACCAGATTAGCTCACAGTGTGAACAGACGACCACATGCCTGAGGGCTGAAAGCCAGCGGCCCATCGTTGATGTCTTCCCCTGCCCTGTCCTGTCCTGTCTGCTCTTCACTGTCACACTTTCCAAAAAAAAATAAATAGCAGCATGTGTAATTTGCCAAGGAGTTCTCAAATGTTGCTTACAGTTGTATAAAGAAATATGCATTATGCTCTTTATTGACTTTTAGTTAATAAATGTCTAAATAAGTTTCTCAGATATGGTTGGAAAAATATTAAAACCTTTGATTTGAGCAAAAGTTAAAAATTACATGTTCCAGAGCTCCTAGTGTGGCTACGAGCAAAAATGCATCATATTATTCCTGGTACTGGAAAATAATGCACCATTATTTGCAGTGGAGGAAAAGTAGCCATTGACATACTGGAACTACTAGAATAAATACTTTTGTAGTTACTTGCAAGCGTTTTAAAACTACCCACCCTTTTCAGAAAACAGGTTCCGACCAGCTCCGGTTTCTCTGCACAGTTTTCCAGCTCCATGCGAAATGTCCTGCAGGAAATTCATGGAAACACATTAAGAAATATACCGCAGCTGTTCTTTAATCCACTGGCAGTCCTGCTGCCTAAAACTAAACACGTGTACGCAGGTTGGACAATCTCTAGCTGTAGTCACTTTGGTCATGTAATTAGATCTTCTCAGGTAAGCTGATAAATTAATGTAATGATAAACATTTACTGCACTAAACCTGATTAAATATGTGCAAACTAACTTATTTTTATGCAAAAAAAAAAAAAATTGTTTTTTTTTTCTATATTTGCTCACCCCTAAGACAGATGCCTTGTTTAAATTTAACATTTTTAAAATACTTATTTTTTTTATCTGATGTGAATCAGACAAATGTAAAGGGAAAGGAGGAACACGTTTGTTAGAATCAGGTGGAAAAATGTATAAAGAAGGCCGGGACATAACGAACTGCTTGTATGAGTGTTTCATTACAGCTTTGCACGCGACCTTGAAGAACAAACAACTCGTACTAGAGCAGCCGGCAGCTTGTGAATTTCACCTCTATAATGATGAGCTGCCAAGGAATGAAGAAAATGATTCACAGGAGGGGGGTTGGCACGACGATGCAGGAAGACGTCTTCCGAACCCGTTTGTGGACTTATAACGATCACGTGAAGTCACGTAATGAATGAGAGCGATCGCTGGGACTTCCCTGAGCTTTCTCTCTGAATTCTTGGTGTGTAAAACTTTATCAGTACATCACATGGTGTCTCCAGTGTAGTCATTTTATGTAAACATGGTATCAGTGGATACTTCCTGACTGTGCAGTGTTTGCTGTACTTCCTGTTGAGCCAGTTGTTCAGAAACATGGACAAACTAACAATTTTTTTTTGAAAGATGCAGTCGGACATTTGCAGCTAGACAGGTGTGTTTTCGTGGGGTGAAACTACTCCAAAAAAATGCAAATTAATAGTCATCCATTGACAAAGTCAGAAGAGGAAGTGTTCATATATTAGAGCTTTACTTATCACTTTATGAAAATGTGTCTAGCCTGGAACCATTTCTCACTCATCTATATTTTACCCTTCGGACTCTTTACCGATATCTGTGTTTCCAAGTTACAGCAGAATAAAGGACGAGGCCATCCATAGACTAAAGTTTATTCTACCTACTTGTTGTGAAATTCATAGATCTCCGGCAGGTTTCCAAACAGCACATCTCTTTTGTTCTCCAGCGATGGTGGGATAAGGTGGCTGAGCTCGGAGTTATTCAGCTCAGCAAAATAGCCCTGGGGAGTAGGGTGAGAGGCAGGGTCAAATGATGACACACTGAAGAAGAAAGTTCAGAGCAAACTGCAACTGTTACATTAAATATTAGAAATATTAACAATAAATAAACATGTAAACAAACAAAAAATAAATGAACAAAAGACACTTTGCTGGATTGGCTAACAATTTAAAGTTACTTAATTGAATACTAGTGTATTTTACAGGGGTGTAGTCACGTCTGCATTGCTTTGTCTGCATTTTTGCATAGCGACAGGAAAAAGGGAACGTCAGTCTACAGCCAATGTGTGTGAAGATTAGAAGCTGCGATAAGAAGTAAGTTGTGCCCAGAAGTAAGAATGATCCATTAAAATCTGCAGTTTAAGGGCTTGTCAAAATTCTATAACAGTATTAAGATGAGATTTTAGGGACTGTTCACTGCAGTAGTTTTGTTCTCAAGATGCAAAACAGGTCCAGTTCCGAGTATCAGTGTAGAACTACAGCCTTTGGATGCAAATAAGCCACAACTATGTAAAATGGATACAAAAATCGTAGAGCCAGTGAACATACTATACCTCCATGATGCTTTGCAGCTCCTCCACATACAGCCTCTCTGTTTCAATGAGCTCAGTCATGATATGTCTGCAGGAAAATAAATAAATACACACCGATCAAGCACGAGATTATGACCACCTGCCTAATACTGAGGCATGGACTCCTCTAGACCGCAGGTGTGCTGTGCTAGCTGCACCCAGATGTTAGTGACTGATCCTTTGAGTCCTGTAAGCTGAGTGGTGGGGCCTCCATGGATTAGACTTTTGTGTCCAGCACATCCCACAGATGCTCGACCGGATTGAGATCCGGGGAATTAGGAGGCCAAGTCAACGCCTCAAACTCATTGTTGTGCTCCTCAAACCAGGTGCTGCTAGTGATGCACGAGCACCCAGCCATTCACATGATGGAAAAGAAAACGTGATTCATCATTCCAAGCTCCGTGGTCCAGTTCTGATGCTTACATGCCCACTGTTGGTGCTTTCAGTGGTGGGTAAAGGGTCAGCCTGACCGGTCTGTTGCTACGCAGCAAACTGTGATGCACTGCATCTTCTGACACCTTTCTATCAGAACCAGCATGAACTTTTCCAGTTCCACCCATGACTCTGCCACTGGGTCACCACTGTTCCTTACTTACAGTAAAAATAAATAAATAAATAAATACAGTGGTGCAGGCGCCAGGTGCCCGAGAACTGCCCGACACCCAGCGGGGTAATCCCCACCCTCCACAACCACGTCCTACAGGGGCCAAGGCTCAGCAAGCCCCAGACCAACACTCACACACACACCAAACATACAAAGACACACAATCATCCACATGAACTGACTATAATGACTATAGTGTAATTAAGAGGAGGGGTGGGTCACCGCCCTGCAGAGCAAGCAGAGCCGCATGAATGGCCCCACTGACTGTGGCCTCTGTGGCATGTGTCCTTCCTGTTCCTGTTATAACACACAGTGGTATTTTGTGTAGCTTAACCTGCGCAGCTCATTTAATTACAAAACCTTTAAATAGCAATTTATTTCACAGTGCAATCTCCACGTACTTTATCCAAAGCACACTCTTCGGATTTGTGAAATTCTATGAATGACTTGTCCTCCACTGACATGCATAATTAGATTACAGCTGAAAGACCTCTGTATACGGTTTTTACATGCACTCCAAAAAAGTCTATTTTATAGAAATTATTGACTTTCACAGTTCCTGAAAAGTTTTCCAGAGTCATTTAATTTTTTTCCTTCCTACAACGTCACAATCTGCATTTAACCAATTTGTGTTTTCTATTTGGAAATCACATTGTCAATATGTCTTTGTGCCATTTAAAGCTACTACGACTCTCCAGCCTCCTCCCACTTTACATCGTGCACTCACACCCCACAGGCTCTTTGTCACACTGAAGCTTCCAGGGCAGTCACAGCACGCGCTTAAAGCCATCCTCTGCTGAACAAGCCAAGAACTAAAACTACATGCTGAGCCAAGAGGAAACGGAAGGGGAGAAAATGAGAAGATGATGAAGACACAGAAATCACAGGAACACAGTTTGACAGCGTGGTTTGGATACTTGTCCAAGTGATCTGGTAGGTCAGGAATGGTGTGTCTATGTGTGTGTTGCTTGCTTCCTGATGGCTGTTACAGTTAAGTGAAGTGAAAGTCACATCAGGCTGTAGTAATAAAGTGAAAAAAGAGAAGAAAAACAAAAAATTAAAGTGTAGAATACTAGAACTCAAAGCAGCGTGGAAACCAACTAAACAACCAGGAATATATTTTAAAGGGGACGTATCGTGCAAAATCCACTTTAGGCCTTAAATACATTTTTTTGTGTACTTTGAGTGTGTAGGAGTGCAGGAAATGTAAATGTAGTCTCTCCCGGTCTGTTCAGTTTTCTCTATTCCCTGTTACATTTTCTTTCCTCTTACGTCACAGTATTTGCTGTGGAACTGCTAAACAAGGGCAAGGATTTCCGGCTAACCAATTTCGTGAATCCTTCATTTTTTTTTTCTTTCTACCAGTGATTTTGTAGTCCAGTTCAGCTAAAATGTTCAATTGTTGGGTGTATTAACCACACGATTCCTTACATCACCCCCCGGCATCGCAGCCTCTTCAAAGTGTCTGGTTACATTTTATTTTTCTCAGAAATGTACTCGCATCAGTGGGGAAAGTCCTTCTTGTTTCTCTGCCGGTAGCTAATCGTATCACTGCTATCAAACTACAAAAATGGCCGAACGGGGTGGAGTGGAACGCTCTGCGACCTGGAGGGGGAAATGTCTCATTCACATTTAAAGAGACCGCACCAAAACGAGCTGCTCTAAGACGAGCCTCAGAAAAGGTGTAAACCAGGGGTATGTGGAGCTACAATAACGAGGAATTCAGACCAAAGCATTGCAGTTCTACTTTATATAGACCACAAGTGAATGATTTACATATGAAAAGGAAGGATTTAAAAGCATGATATGTGCCCTTTAAAACTAATTTTTAAAAATTTGCTTCTCACATCTACAAAGATTATAAATAAACAGCACATTAAAATCATATGCTTTTTCAAAAGCTTTATGCATACTTTTTCCTAATGCCTATTTGCTGGATTTGGCTGTTTGTTCAGCCGTGGTTAGTTTCCAGTTGAGAAGAACTTATTCTAGCGCATGAAGGAAGTAATTTTTTTAATCAAAACTGACAGCGTAGACACAGAAGACACGTCAGTCACCTCCTTCATTTCCCGATTTCTCTCATTTTCAAGAGTAGATTTTCCTGATTAGGGATGGGAATTGATAAGAATTTAGTGATTCCGATTCCATTATCGTATCACTTATCGATTCGATTCCCTTATTGATTCTCATTGGGATAGTGAATAAAATATACCACAAATGGGTTGGTTTGCATTAACTCTTTTTAATGTAAAGTAGAACTAAATTAAAACTGGTATAAAAAAAAAAACATTCCTCTTTCAAAATTAACTCTATGAATATTTTAACATTTTAACAAAAAATACAAATGCAAGGTGTGCAAGAAGCAGCCTCTGAGCCAGCCAGACTGTGGCAGTCCTCATCAACTAAATGTTACAGGAGATGGAGATTATTCAAACAGTATAGTGAAAGCATACATCAAAGTAGAGTTGTAACTATTAATTATTCCATTGATTAATTGAGTGATCTGATTAGAAATACTTTTTTCGTAGTAACAAGTCATCTGCATATTTTAACTGCCATACTGCAGTTTTTTGCTGTGTGAAACAAACAGCGACAGATGGAGCAGCTACAAAGTTCTGTTTTCTTCACGTTGGCACTTACTGATCAGGTAGATGATGAAGGGCCTCCGGCTGTTTCAAAGTACAGTTGGCGGTTACAGGAAAAAGCGCTGCTGTTTTAGACGCTAGAAAAACGTTTCCTTTCACGAGCTCACCGTCTCGGTAACGGCTCCGCCTTTTTGCGCTTGCTGCGCGTATGCAGACTGCACGTAGAACAGCTGCTACTGTTGTTGAAACACTGAACATAATTTTGTAATGCTTTTTATCTTGACACTTCTCTCTTGACACTGTTGGATATATTCGGAACTAAATAAGGCGCGTGTGTGACGTAATTGCAAATGCGTCCTCACGTCAGTGGAATCGATAAGCGGAATCGTTAAGCGAGCAGACTAACTGTTCCAAGGAATTGAATTACTGAATTCTCGATTCCCATCCCTAATCCCGATTGATGTTTATAGTGGAGGGATGCAAAAAGCATTTTATTCCATGCCTAGCTGGCTTTGTTTCTCAAAGTCTAAATCATCAATGTGACTGATTGGTTCTTTTTGTGTACTGTATTTAAATTACAAAAAACACCACAAAGTTTCATCATTTTCAAATAACTGGTGCCCATCAGTGCAGTTCATGGAATTTATGGAAAATTAACATCTGAAACAGTAAGTCTAAAAAACTGACCCAGCTGAATCTGAGCGGACTAATGAAACCAGGAAAAATTAACAGCTTCTGAGTGCGCGCGACAAACACAGACACATGATGGTCTGTAACATCACACATTCCCTCATGGAAATGTGATCTGGCTCTCTAGACCAGCCTTTTGTTTCGTTTGTCCCTGTGTACACCTTCAAACATAAGCACATCTTAATGTATCTGTAAATCTGCGCATCAGTTCAAACATCATCGACTTGTTGTTCTGATCAACTTAGTGATTTACTAAATTATGCCACCGTGTGTGCCGGCTTGTTACAGATATGTAATTTACAGTTTGCGCTCCATCCCACTGAAGAAATGCTTTCTCTTCAAAACATTTGTTTACATTCAAAACTCTTCATTTACATGGCCGATAGAAAAACACATTCATGAATAATTTACAGAACTCTTCACAGGCGACATTAAGGCCCGTTTTATGAGAAAAGGCACAGGTGTAATTGTACTCACTGAAATGCTGAACGAAACTGAGCCATTATTAAAATTTGTATGGCTGCATAAAGACGCCAGTTCTTGTCTTTGTAATTTTAGTAGGATGAACTTATTTGTATTGTTTGGTACAGAAAGAACATGAGTCACTGGAGAGAAATGCACTGCGGAATTGCTTGGTGTCAAACAGCAACACCTGAGCATCAGGATACAGTAGTGTGTGGAATTATTCTATTATCTAATAATTGTCAACACAGAACTCGAGGAAGAAAGCAGAGGAGCTCGAGAGGCCATCAAATTGAAGACAAGGATATAAACTACGGATCATGGGTTCCCAAAGTTGCATTCATCCTTAGTCATTAATATTATCTAACTTTCCTCAGATGCCACAGATACACTTTTGTTCTATATATTCAGGTTTAAATTCTCATTTTTTTTTATTTGATTAATTTACTTTCCTGTAGTATCATTTAATTATATGAGTGCTTGTAGAAAGGATCCTGTCATGGTGCATGTAGTCACAGGATCACAGAATGTCAACACTTGGCCAAGTCAGCCTTCTCATGCTGACTGAAAAAGGTAAACTATGTTGCTGTGAAAATATGTGATCAGACTGGAGTGTAGCAGCATTGCACAGACATCAGCAGTTTCTTTGCTGAGGAACGTGTTGGACTAAACCGACTCTATTATAGGGCTTTGTGCTGGTTTGGCACTGACATTCAGTGTTGCTTGCAGAGTTAAAGGCAGTTAGCCCACGTGGTGAACAGGCTGTTTATGATATATACACTGATAAAAGAGTTTTTCCTTCCCACTGTCGCCAAGTTCTTGCTGATAGAGGGTCGTTTTGACTGTTGGGTTTTCTCTGCAGTATTGTAGAGTCTTTACCTTACAATACAAAGCGCCTTGAGGCGACTGTTTGTTGTGAATTGGCGCTATACAAATAAAGTTGAATTGAATTGAATAATGTTTGTGTATTTGTGTGACTCTATAAAGCCTGACAGGAAGAACAATTTGAAATGCCAGACAAATACAAAGACAGAGAAAAAAGTCTCCAACTCCTCTTCATAAAAAAAAAAAGTCACGTACCATTTAATTTAAACTGACTTCACTGAAGTGGAGCGAAAGGGGCTTTAATTGTATTTCAGTACCACTACCATGCGCAATTTTCTGTTGACCAATAACACAGGAAGGCGCACAATTATGAGACTAAAAGATTCCTACGAATATAAGGGAGAGTGCAGGGGGGAGGATGCTGTGTGTGCTTTCTTTATGAGCAGCCAAAATTTTAATTATCACTGAAATACTAGTAATATGTTTTAGTCAAATAAATTGGCAAAAAAGCACTTTGTCTCTGAGTGCACAGCTTTAACCAGGTTGAATTAAGAAGCCACAATAATCTCGCTCTCTCTAACAAAAGTTCTCAGCGAAATAGCAAATATGTAAATTAATTAATAATGTAATATCATAGATTACTAAATTACTATGTGGACATTTCCTAGATTACAAATATAGCTAAATATAATCATTATCGCTGGAATACATACGCACACATACACCAAAGATTTTTCTGTAGTAACTGTGATTACAAACGCGTTGCGCATGGAGCTGGTAACACTGTAACATTCCAGAAATAAAGACGCGCTTTAGGACCCAAAATAAATTGCATATGAACATGTTTTGGTTCCAGACCTGAACACTGGAAGGAAAGGAACACCGGAGAAAAATCTCTTCGTGGAATTTGACACAAAATCAGAGAAATATCAAAACTAAAATAAAATGAGGGACTAAGGAGTCAGGTTTACCTCCGAAGGTCTACGCGCACACACACACACACACTCTACACACAAACATCAGAGAGAGCAACAGATGATTACCTGAACAATATCGTGTGCAAAATCCACGTGGTGGTGACGCTCGCTCACCCATTAACTAAAACACACACAGCTGGTGTGGTGAACCGCGAGCGTCGGGCACCGTATTATTCCTTCACGGGAGTAATTTGGTGTCCAAATGCTGAGGCTGGAATCTCCATAACTTGGTGAGTAGTTGGACTCTGAGTGAGAAGCTGCCGTTTCCGCTGAGCTGAGCGATCCGACAGACTGGAAGGAGCGTTTTTAAACAGGCGCTGTTTGCACCTGGGCTGCGTGAGAGCGGCGCTGTTACCCGTGTGCGTTAAATACACCAAATTACAGAAATTAGCGGGCTTTTTTGTTCGTGTTAATATATCCAATAAATTATGAAGTTCATTCATAAACCGAAATCATAACAGCACAACTTTTTTTTTTTTTTTTGCTTAAGTGACAGCTGGGATAGGCTCCAGCCCCCCGCGAAACTGAAAAGGATAAGAGGAAGAGAATGGATGAATAGATCGTCACATCCATCCTTAATCCAGAGGGTTTAATATGATGTGGGCCCTTTGCAGCTATAACAGCTTCAACTCTTCTGGGAAGGCTTTCCAC
>JAVDPK010002616.1:81479-92603 GCA_034780415.1 Cichlasoma orientale
TTGCTTTCAGTTTTGCTTCCCCTTGTCTCGTCTCTTTAATTACGTTCTTTGCTCTGGAACAATATGACGGTAAGGGCCCAAAGAAATATCTGCCTATCACAGGGTTGTTACACCTGTATATGGAGCATAATCACTTTAAAAAAGAAAAACCGGGTCTCTATACAGAAATCCTTGTAAATATATATTTATATGGTGATTTAAGTATCTTAAAGAACTTACAGCGATCCTAGATAGAGAGGCCTTTACTGAGCTCCATTTGTCCTTCCTTCGGTCAATGATGATAATGAAGCCAATGCTCGCAGCATCCAGGCTGGACACAGGAGCAAAAAATGGGAAGTTATAAGTCATGCTAATAAAATTCCCAAGGGTTTAGTGCTCCTGAAAATGCAGTACTCAAATATTTTGCATATTTCAAGGAATACACAAGTGGTTACACCACTAAACATAATTTCCAGAAATGCTCATGATATTATTGGTGAGATGAAGCAGTGATGGGAGTTTAACCCCAAAAGAGGCAAACCTTAAAAATTATGAAGTCACACTGTTACATAAGCTTGCATGAAGTCTGCTGTTAACAGGATTTATTTTGAATATTATATCCATCCATCCATCCATCCATCCATCCATCCATCCATCCATCCATCCATCCATTTCTTTCATGTTTATTTTAAATGAAAGCACTTACATTTCAGTACAGTAGGTATCTTTTTGAAAGTGCTGTATCAAGTGTGGGATGGTTTTGAATAGAATTTTAACTTTATTATCTTTTTCTTTATTAGTTTCTGTGTATGTGAGTATACATACCTGGGGATGCTGGTCAGGTAAGTTACTACATTGAGGAAATCTTCCTCTGGCACTTCACTGAAGCCTGAGTACTCCGGGAAAGTGATGATGGGGGCACCATCGTTTCCTCGCCCTCCTGCAGCACAGAAAAACAAACATCCACTGTTACTGTTATTCCTTTAAGCAGTTGGGAATGTTAAAATGGTTTATCACAGGAACACCGTGACCCTACCACCCCGACTGTTTCTTCTTGTTCTGGCTCTCAGTCAAAGCTAACTGTCTAATCATAGATGCAGCTGGATTTACTGTTTCATTCCAACTGTAGGAAAACCAAACTGTTCGTCTCTGTAAAAAACAACATTTGAAGCCAGAAAAATATCACTTTTTAAGGTGGGCAGTCTCACACTTGACTCATTAAACACTGGCTGTCGGTAGAGCGGCTGTCTACTTATTGGATGGTTGGTGCTTCAATCTTCTTGAGTGATACTCACCCCCCAATTGCATCCAATTCATGTGAGAGTGTTACAGATAAAGTGCTTAAAGTGCTGTATGAATGTATATGTGAATAGGTGAATGTGGCTTGTACTGTACAAAAAGAAAGTGCTCTGAGTGGTCCGTCAGTAGCCATGGAAAAATCTAACACTTGTAGGTCTCCAGAAAGGCCACTAGATGGAGACCATGAGCTAAAGATCTGCTTGCACAAAAAAATTATTACATTATTATCATGCTTCTACTAAAACTAATCATGTTTATAATGTTAAAAGCTACAATAATTTATACAACACTTAAAAGATTTGTGTATAACTTTGACACAGCACATATAAGGACATGTTTTGGTTTGTAATTTTCTCTCATCATTATCTTACAACCACAAACATGTGACTGACTTGCTGAAAATGGAAAATGTATACCCAGCATGATGCAGGAGGGGAGGAAAGTGGGAGTCATGGTCTCACATCTGTGATATTGGCATTAGAAAAATTTCTGTTAGGCAAGGCAGATAAGCGCTGCAGTGTTATTTGTCAAATCCCAGCAAGGCACTAAAATCTATCTCCGGTGTTATGAAATGTTCGAGGGCCCTTATTTTCCATAAAGAAGAGTCAACCAAAGCAGAGCTGCAGCAGAGTAAAAAGTGGACTTAACATTCATCACACAGTTCTGAAAAATGACTCCAATAATGCTTTATGTCTCCTGGATATATAAACTGGAAATAATTTATTTACACTTTAGTCATATCAACTATCTGCAGCATTGCTGCAAGCTTGTAGCACTCTCTGTCGTGACCAGAAATTTGCATTTTCCAGGATTTTCTCCAAGGACATAAAGGACTGTTAGCTTTCTTTAATAAAATTATTGCTCTCCTAATATAGTGAAATGTGTATGTTTTCAGTTGCCTGCTTTGCAACTCCTTGACTGCTGTTAGTAGTGCAAAAACACAAAGAATGTGACAGGTTTAGGCTGGCCAATCGACTGAGGAGGTGCTTCACTCATTCAATAGAAAGACCAAAAATAGCAAACCAAATGATCGCAGCATTCAAACCTGCATCCTGCTGAGAAGGCACACACACTCACAACAGGCACACACGTGGTGGAGACTATGAACCACACTTGTGTTAACCTTATGTAATTCTAGAGGCGAGTAATGCTGAGAGGGGAGCTTTTAGAAACAGTCATTTTGGCTATTTGTTGAGACGACTGAGAGAAGGAATGAGAGGCATCCCTGGAGAACCGCACAGACTGCTGTGTCACCACTAACAGCACATCTGGAAAAGTCTCAGGGCACCGAGTGCTGGGATAGCAGAAGCAATGTTCCTGTCTCGACTTTTAAACTTAAAATTACGCGACTTTCCACCAGCTGCATTCCAGTTAATAACTGGCTGCCTTTGCTTATAATATAAGCTATGATGTGCAAGTATGCATGTTAATGCGCAAAGTGGTGGCCACCCAAAATCACTACAGACTTGGTGTTTGTGGTAAACAAATGCTCAAATCAACAAATTTCAATTTTTTTCACTCTAATAGTAAAAGATGTCATCCAGCAACCCATCCTGGCTGAAAACATTGAATGGAAAGATACATTATCTGGACAAATGTACTGGGCCACCTACACATCACATCTGCAGGAGCTGATTGGCCATGCAAACCCAATGCCTCGAGGCTCCTGAGGCAACGTGTTTTATGCTGGTGTTCATGCTAGAGGAAGTTTGGAACTCTGCATTTATTGAGTCAGCAGAGCGTTGCTGCACCTCGGCAATCTGCATCCCCCCCCCCACTGTAACTTAATTTGGTCTGCCACTCCGTGACTGAGTTACTATGGTTCCAGAAAGCTTCCACTTTGCAATAATATCACTTACAGTTGACTGTAGAATATCTAGGAGGAAGAAATTTAATGAAAGGATTTGTTGCAACAGCAGCGTCGTATCACAGTGCCAGGCTCAAATTCAGCGAGCCCTTTAGAACAACCCGTTCTTTCACGAGTGTTGGTGAAGGCAGACTGCATGGCTAGCTGCTTATGGCAAGCTTGAATTCAAAAATGAGGAGCCGTGACCCATTACCTAGGTCTATATAATGTAACAAATTCATTTAAGTTTTTTCATGTTTGTTTTTCCCGCGTGGAGCTCTCTTTAGTAAAACGAAACAACAGACACTAGAGACAAAGAACTATGAAACTAAAACAGGAAGTGAGAACAGTAAACAGGGAAATGTAGCTACGCAACAAAACATAGAAGGAACTGACAGAATGAGACAGGGACTAAATAAACTCAAATACAAACTGGAACAAAGACCTAAAAGCTCTGCATGCATAAAAAAAATACGAATAAGAATAAGAATAAGCAGCAAACAGACAAAGAAGCAAACAGAGAACATGCAGTGGAAAAACGCAGGGATCACCTTCTTTTAACGAGGTCCATGTTGTGAATTAGCAAGCGAGGATGTATCTATTTATTTCAGTGTTTTCTGTCTATAAAAATTATATAACAAAACAGTTATTTGTACATTCCTGGATCATTTGCACACTTGGATCTCAGGACAATAAGACAATAATGTTAAATAAGAGAATAAGATTTCAGTATCACGACTTTCAAAAGCCCCCACTCCCCAGTGGGAATTATAAAATAAAACATGTGCACAGGAAGATCTGTGTGTGTATAAACCTCCAGTGAACTGCTGTGTTTGGTGGAATTAAACGAATCACGATCACATATCACTCCAGCACATTTCCTCTCCTTTAAATGTCAACAAACAGAATCAGTGAGACAGTCAGCTGAAGGGATTTCTGTGGTTTCCTCACATTATTCATGTTCTTGTGATTTCCTCCGTGAAGAATAAAAAGTCATAAGAGAACGAAGCAGCTGAGTTACACATAAAGTCCTTTCTTCGGCCGCTTGTGTAACTTGTGATACACAACACAAAAAAGTAGAAACATCAGCTAAAAAAACTGCTGAGAATAGAATAGAATAGAATAGAATTCTGTATACAATATACAAAAATATAAACATTATAAAAAAATAAAATAAATAGGTAAGTATATACATATAATAATGAAGATTGTGAGTATTGCACTTCATTAGTAGTTAGTAGTTATTAGTATTTCCCTTAAATTTATGGAACTGTGGTTTTTAATTGAATATGGCACCGTGATGATGAATTGACTATTAATATTGCTGTCATGGCAGTATAGTATATTATTTGTTGATTTTATGATTTAACATGATGTCATGTCCTGTGTTTGTTACTTTTCGCCTTTTCCTCGTGCGTCTTGTGTTTCCTTGTCCACGTCTCCTTTCGATGGGCGCTCATTTCGACTCCCATATTTTGTATCAGCACCTACAGGTTGTGAGCTTCAGGTGTGGAGAGAGAACAATGGGACAGTGGGGGTTGTTACCTACCTGAAAGCAAGGCAAACTGGCGATGAAGCTGCTCTATGATGTCCACGGCCAGCAGGGGCCTGATGTCCTGCTGCATTATCTCATCTGAAAGGAAGCAAAAAAAATGGATCAGATATTCAGATATACAATAAAATACCCACTGTATTTTACTATAGCATGCTTTAGTATAATATACTATAGCATGTTACAATATGAAATCAAAAAGTCAAAGCTTGAGATTATTAGTCCAGAGATCAAAGAAAACACATACAGATTGCAGCGCTCTCCAAAAGTAGAACCAGTTTTAATTCTGTGCATCACAATTAAGCAACAAAGTAAATTAATGCCATACTGTAAAATATCTATTTCATAAAGCATTACAGCAAAGCACAGTAAAGGTTGGATAGCTGGCTGGTGCTCCTTGCTTGCAGAATGTTTGCCAGTACGTAAGTGCTCACCAAGAGTACTCCCATGCTAATTTGTGGCAACTCTTAATAACTGGGGCTTCTTTGACTGTACTGGTACAGTACGGATCTCTTGAAGTGGCCTGCTGTGCCATGGCTTTTACAGTAGCCAGCGGAGTTAACTCAGAGCTCTGCAATTACAGACTTACAATGACCTGACAGGCAGGACTACCCGAAGCCTCACCCTAATCCTCTGAGTAGGCAGGCTCCTTGCTCCTTTCCCCTCTGTCTCTAAGTCCTTTGGTGATGTGGAATGGGAGCAGACCATTAAGAATATCAGGAATATCTGTGTCATGTAAAGTCTGATTAACTATGTTTCCACAATGCATGGAGAATACTTCAGGAGTCTCAGATGGAAGAGACCAGAGAAAGGCTTTAAGGCTGACAATAGAATCCAGTCATCATTATGCAAAACACAGACCCTAGGCTGGACCATTTGGGACCTCAGTAGAAGAGGAGTAAGCAGGTATTAATCTACCTACTCGTTTTTTTCATAGCACATCAGTATACGCCTCAGGACTTGGATCATACCCTATCACAGAATTCCTGTCATGTCCTTTCAACCTGAAAAATCTGCAGCCATTCTTTCTTGGAGAAAACTGACTGAAGCTGTGCAGGGTACAGAGGAACAGGCCCGAGAGGAGACATGTCATATTCATATGCAAATGCAGCATATAGGGTTTCATATACAGTCAGGGTTTGGAAGTAAAAAATAAGAGGTTATCTGCCTGGGCTCAAAGGCCGGCCCCCATTTTTTTGTGGATCCACTGTTTTGTATTTTGCTGATTTTTTTTAAATTTATTTGTAACTTATTTGTCTCTAAAATTATTTTTTCCTTATCTTTGAAAACTTTTTTCATTGTTGGACATTTAAGGGAAATAATTTTGCTGCTGAACTCCAAATTCAATTTAGCATCAAACCCAATCAAATCAAGTTTTACATTTTCACTGACTGGCCTAATGCGGCGCTATAATAAAAGAGCCGAAGACTCGAAAATGGACCTCGAGCTATTTTCCCACATTATTATTATTACTGCTGACATGAACCTAAAACGGTTTCACATAAAATATATGAACTCAAGGATTGAAAAGAAAAGAAAAGTGGGTCTTGAGTTGTTGAGTTTTTTTCACCTCCTGGGACGAGAATGAATGTTTCTCACTGGTTCCTCATCATAAGACCCCCAAAATATTACTGAAGTTTGAAGTGTGGCTTTTCAGCAACAAAGGTTTCCAGTAGCTAAAACCTACCAGCCAGTGATGGAAAATTGTCCTTTTGTTTCACATTTGTTTCAGAAGACATCATTAAGATAATAAGTTGTGTTGAATAAAAGAAAAATTTGATTTTTTTTTTTTTTGCACTCTTTGAATCAGCTTTGTGTGATCTACAGTTGAAAGCAATTCTTATTTATGTCATACTCGGCTCTGGTTGAGTCCCTCATTTCAGCCTTTTAACACTTCCTACTTTAACCCAACTGTCTTCTAATTGGCAGCCCCTCACACACAGGTTTAAAGAACATGTGGGTGGGGCCACCCTCTTTGATGTCATACAGATACAAGTGTAGAAAAGACTGAAGCCTTATTAATTAAACCGTTATTTGAACAAGATTAATATCAGCAGCCACCAGTGGAACAGTAAATATATGGCAGAAAAAAGCACAGACTTTAGGGAGCTGTTTTCTACCTTTTTCTTTGGACGTCTCATGTGTTCGTCACAAGCAGCCGATTCTGAAGCTATCCATTTCTGCCTGGTGTTCATATGATATTTATAAGAAAGTGGAACAAAGCATTCTCAGACAAGGTTTTGAGGGTACGTATTCCTGCCCTGGTTTAATGTTTATTATGGTTCCCCTGCAGGGTAAAGCTCTAAGTGCAGTGTGCAGTGAACAGACCTTTCTCTGTTACAGAGAATAAAGACATGCATTTACACTGACTGCACTTTATTACTCTGAAACATGCTTGGGTAAGTCTTGTGCTGATGTGAGTGGGGACAGAAGCAGAGGAGCATAACAGCTGGTGGTGGTCATTATTGGAGGTGCCATCAATGCACCTCTGACTCTGCTGCTGTACCGAGGATATTAAAAAATTCAGCCTCTGTTACAGAGACGAGTGCATTCTGAAATGTTTTGTAAGATTTTGCTGACTGAAGATTTGATATAAACACACACCAATACCTACTCAAATCTTATCTTATGAGTATCTAATATTTACCACACTGTTAATCATATTAATCATGTTAATCACTGAAAGCTAAAAGAATGCAAATTTTAAAGAATTACAGGTTTTTAGGCCTTTAAACAGTTCCCTGCAGAAACAATGGAGCCAGGCTGCTACATTACATATTACCAAACCTGCACAAATCACAGCTGATGTTTCAGCTTGGTCGACCCCAAACACGTCACCTATGCAAAACTTTAGTGAAGTGGATGTACTGCTCTGGCTACATAAAAGAATACACTGGATACTGTCAGTCCATCACTGTAACAAGGGTGTAAAACCTTTTATTAAACAAAGATTGTTGGTGGTAAATTTAATGCTCAAATTACATTTAAGGATCAGGTCATTTGAAAAAAAAATTTGTCCAGTAACATTGAGAGCAGTAAGGTTATGCAACCAGAGCCAGGCAGGCACTGCAGCAGGGAGGATGTTCTGTATTGTTGGAACATCAAAGTAAGAAGGAGTGGTGCTGACAGATGTGATGCATGACCACTTCAAGGCTCAATGGAAAAGTGCTGTTTTAAGAAAGTGAAGCAGTACTGAGAAGGCAGAGGGTGAGTGCAGCGAGGGCTCCTATAAGGAGGCAGTGAACTCCATAATGGCACCAGTGGGATTCTTGATTTTGGGAGATTAAGTTTGGACAATAACATCAAGGAACTAACGAGGTTTTCTGCAGATGTGCTGAACTGCTACAATTAGCTGGTTCACAGTCATCTGTTTGGGCAGCAACTCCTGTTCAGTTTAGCCACAATTATAGTCCAAACCCTGAAGGGCGACTTCAAAGGCTGGGAGATTTTTCAGTTTGACAAAAGTTGCTACTGAGCTGGCAGTAAGTGAACAAAAACACTGCCAGTCTTCTCATGGGGTTCAGATTGGTGTTAGCAGTGTGTAAATGAGAAGGTATATTCCAAACAGTTACAATAATTTGGGTATTATCTACAAAGCAGCTCTCCATTTTTACATCTTGCCCCAGTGGTGCATGTAATGATAAACTACACTGCTCAAAATATTAAAGGGACATTTTTTAATCAGTATTGCATCAAGTCAGTTAAACCTCTGGGATATTAATGTGGTCAGTGGTCAGGTGCACTAGATGGGCAACAATGAGACCCCCTCCAAACAGGAATGGTTTTACAGGTGGAGCACACTCACATTCTTTCCCTCCTCATCTTTTCTCACTGTTTTTTCACTAGTTTTGCATTTGGCTAGGGTCGGTGTCACTGCTGTTAGGAGGAGGCAATACAGCCCGGCGTCCTCTAGAGGGCCCTGTGCTCACTGCCCAGCACTGTGGGGCCCAACTGCCATTTGCAATAGAACACCAAAACTGGCAGATCCACCACTGCCGCCCTGCGCTTTTCACAGATGAGAGCGGGTTCACCCTGAGCACATGTGACAGATGCCGCTCGTGACCTCTACACAACTGTACTTCCTTTTGCAAGAAGAAGAGCCGCCCCCTGCTGACTTTTTAGAAAGAATGCCATTCCAAGGCACTTCTGTATTTTCAGACTCATAAGTTATCTCCATCTTTCATATACAGTCTGTGGATAAAACGCCCATTTAGTTTCATAGTCGCTCATCCAATTCGGGGGTCATAGGGAGCTGGAACCTATTCCAGTCACAGGGCTAGCTAAAACCTTTTGGAAACCTTTTCCAAGCAGTGTTTCTCTGTTAATATCAGCTGACCGTGCACTTGTGTTCGGTCAAAGACAACCCAAGGTCACCCCTGAACTGCGAGTCATACAGACTCAGAATTCTTACTAAAGCAGAAAGACAAGCTTGAATTTGTCAATAAAGGGCTTATGCAGTGTAATGTATTTCTTTAAACCTTTGATTTAAGAGAAAATGGGATCTCTCCATTCCATATGTCAGAGTAATATATGTAAAGTATGTTAAACATGAGGATAAAATACCAACAGTATTACCAAATATAAAGGGATGAGTGAATGAACCAGATCTCGGCTTCAGCGTGCCCAAAAGGTTGCCAGTAATTTCTCACACTGCCACAAAAATATGGTGCCAACACCATCACACACTGCTGCAACACACACACCTTTGTTGTGATCTTACTCCACCTGCTCTGAAAGGGATTAAACAGCATGATCTCACACATGCCACCACGGTCATGTGTGTGCTGTTGTGTTTGTGCCTGTTTTATGAGTCCTGAGTCGTGTTGGGCTGCCAGATGTGAGCAACATGTATAGTCCATGTTATAAGTGAAATACGTCTTTGCTAGATATTCATGAGGAATCCATGAGGGTGTTCTGGCCTGGGACCTGCGAACATGCCCACCTTTTAGCACCTGTGCTATAGAGCTATGTTGAATTGAAAGGTTCAGAAGTGAATATAATATCTTTCCAAAGTTTCTTTTAAATTCTTGTTGCTGGTTAATCATATCTGTTTGTTCCCATCGTGCATTTACCAGGAAGGTGTCTGAAAACTGCAGATTCATCGTGCAGCACGAACAATGACACCAAACTCTCAGCCGGAGTCACAAAAAATATCCTCTGCAATAATAAAAAAAGGAGCTCTGATCCCAATCGAGTCGTGACCTCAGTATCACTGAGTCAGTCTGGAGTTGCACTGAGAAAGACAAAACACTTTAAAGTCCTAAAAAAAAGAAAGGAAAGGAATGACTGCATGTCAGAGCACTGAGGAGGATGGTGCTGTTTTAAAGACAGTAGGTGTGTTTTGTTCTATATTCCCTGTTTGCTTATCCTTTCAAGCTGATGAAGCCGTTTGCTTGTGTTTAGTCTTGTTCTATGTGTTGCCTTAGGTTGCAGTGTGTAGTGTCGAACTTGCCACAGTGAGTTTATGAAACAGAGTGTGTGCGGCGTTTGTTTCTGCTATGTCTCAGAACTCACCAGGAATGCTTGTTTTTGTTTTGTTTTTTTCCGTTATGTTCCTCCACTCTCTTTGATTACAGTGCTCCAAAGCCCTGGAATAGCAGCTGTCAGTGTTCCAGGTATAACCACTTCACAGCTCCTCTCATCTTTGGAAATGCCTCGAGCATTAGCACTTTTTGGCAACACTGAACCTCTCATTTACAGAAAAGACTGTTTTTGCTGAAAAGCTACAAAGTCTATCTTCCCAAACTTTTGCACTGAATACTGAAGGCTCGAATGCAACCGCCTGATTATGTTGAGAGTAAAGTGGCAAAGTGGAGCCAAAGTACTGCCCCTGCGAGGCGTCCAGTGTGTGTGTGTGCGTGTGTGAATATTACCTATTGTGTTTTTAACGCTCTTCATCTTTACACCCTCCTGGCAGGAGCGCACACACACAGGAGAAAAAGTGAACACTCCAAGAAAAAGCAGTAATCCCATCAAACGGCAGCAAACTCATAGTATCCAAAACCAGCGAGACCAAAACAACATCCAGTAACAAAATCCCAGTCTGTCAACAGCAGCCGCTTCTTCTTCACTATCCTCCTCCTCATCATCATCTCAGGCTGCTCCAGACATCCAGACGGACAAATCTCAGTCTCTCCCTCCTTTCTTACATTTCACTCACACACACTCGCACACACAGAGCTAGAGCAGTCCCGGAACTGTTTGTGTGTTACTGTTGTTAGGTTCGCCTGTGGTCAGTTTTTCCAGCTCCAGCTGTAGTAAAACAGCTCAGCTATGAGCAGCGAGCAGCCTATGAGCAGCCAAAGAGGGAGGACTGGGTGGGAGCGTGCGCCAGACGAAAGAGACAGAAGGAGGAACACAGAGTGGAGCTGAGCTGCAGTGTGTGTGTGTGTGTGTGTGTGTGTGTGTGTGTGTGTGTGTGTGTGTGTGTGTGTGTGTGTGTGTGTGT
>JAVDPK010002616.1:92703-104496 GCA_034780415.1 Cichlasoma orientale
TGTGTGTGTGTGTGTGTGTGTGTGTGTGTGTGTGTGTGTGTGTGTGTGTGTGTGTGTGTGAGAGAGAGAGAGAAAGTGTGTAAACATGTTGCCATGATCATGTGTGTTTGATTTCTGAAGACTCCATGTTACGTCTGTGAGCTGGTATGTCTGTGTCTCTTTTATACGAGTCCTGAGTTATGCTGAGCTGCCAAATGTGGACAACATGTGGAAGTAAACTTTTTACTGAAATACCTCTTTGCTACGTCCCCCTCACGGGTAATCTGATGCTATAACCACTTTTTCTAAGTCTGATCTTGCGGTGCAATATTCTTTACGGTTATATTTAGACACTCTGCGCTTTTGGCAAGTTGTTTTTGTTGCCTTCACAGAAACATGAATGTCAGCTTGGCCTTATCCAAGCTAGTTGCTTCAGTCTGAAAATATGGCTGAAAATATGTTGTATGCTTCTATAATCCATTTTGAGAGCTACATTTTTAATTTAGTCCACTAGGGGAAGACTTAATCAGTTAATCTCATAGACTGTAAGATGACTGGGTCTGAAAAGTGAAGCCTGCTTTCTTTATTATGGCCAGCAGGGGGCAGCTCATCTGACTGCAAATGATATGGAAGCCTGCGAGAAAATGGCCCTACTCCTCACTTACTGTGTGACTCGGTGAAGACCATAAGCTCACTTTCACGATGAGCTTGAGGACTTGCTCGCTAGGATTTTGTTAATTTAGTAAATTAGGGAGATACATTGGTGCAGCGGTTAGCACTGTTGCCACCACAAGATGATCCTGAGATTGAATGCAGTAGCTGGCTGAGGCCTTTCTGTGGGGAGCATGCATGTGACCCACCCCCCAGAAGAAAATGGAAGGATTGATGGATGGTTACATGTACATACACAACAATGTGGGGAACGCGAGGAGAAAACACGGAAGCAGAGGATAGGAGATACTGACATTCATGTACAGCAGTCACACAGAAAACAGCGCACGCGCACATAAACAAACACACGTGTGAACTTGAACACATTGTTTTCAGCACAATGGCTGTTGTCACATGTATTTTGCGACCCGCTTCCTACAAGTGGGTAAACATCACTGCATTCTCAGGCATGTAATTTGTGTGTGTGTTCATGACTTTTTCACATCGCACAAAGGTTCCCAAAAACACAATGTTTGACCACAGGAAGTGGAAAAGCAGCTCAGTCACATTCAGATCCATTCAGATTTTCACACACAGAAGATTTGGGTTCATCTTGATTCACAAAAAACAGAGAAAATGTTCAAATTAAGCAGCCAAAAAATGAAGTCAATAATGAAGCGCCAAAAACTGCAGTTTCGCAAATGAGTACTTGAAGATGATTAAAAATGTGAGTCAGTCCCAGAGACCGCCATATTTAAATGTTCGATGTTACAGCCTGGTACAAAAATATTCAAGTTTTCTGTAAGGTTTTAAGTTATGCATTATTATCTTACTCAATATAAAGAGTTATTAAGTTTTTTTCCAGTACATTTTGTTTTAAGCCAGCCAGCTGCTAACTTTGTGAATTATTTGCTGATCAAGTTAGCTGATAAATCCTGATCTGTTCTCTCTCATAAAAAAGTCAAGTTTCAAAATAAATAAGCAAACATTTAATATTCCACAGTCAGCTGTTAGTGGGATTATAACAAAGTGGAAGCGATTGGGAACGACAGCAACTCAGCCATGAAGTGGTATGCCAAGTAAAATCACAGAGTGGGGTCAGTGGATGCTGAGGGTCATAGTGCACAGAGGTCACCAATGTTTTGCAGAGTAAATCACTGCAGACCTCCAACCTTCAGATCAGCTCGAGAACAGTGTGTAGAGAGCTTCATGGAATGGGTTTCCATGGCAGCTGCAGCCAAGCCTTACATCACCAAGCTCAATGCAAAGCGTCGGGTGCGGTGGTGTAAAGCTCGCCGCCACTGGACTCTAGAGCAGTGGAGACGTGTTCTCTGGAGCCAGAATCTCCCAATTAGTGCATCTCTAATTTTGATACATACTCAGTCAACAATATAGGTAATATATACTCAAAATTCATACTTAGCTCTATATGCTGTTAAAACAGAATATAAACTTTATCGTCGTGCAGGGGTACCAGCACTTTAATTTTAATGAACTGATGTGATATTTAAATGTTAAATTTAACCAACAGCACAGAGAGAAAAAGCAGAGAGGAATGATGCACACATGAGTGATGAAGAGAACGGATGCTAATTGCTGGATGTTAATTTTTGTAATTGTCAGCAGTGATGTGCACTGAGGATGCTCTGCAGACTGGCGTCTGTTAACAGCATGAAGCAGGATAAGAGTGTTTTGAGTGGACCCACATCAGACTCTCAGTGACTGGTTTTAAGTGGAACTATCAGGGTTCCCCTGCTTTTGTAACTGTACTCTCGCGCTGTTGTAACTAAACATCTGCTCCTTGCAGAGTTTATATTTACTTGATTCAAAATGTGTGTGAAATAATACACCTTTAACATACTTGCACTTCTTTGATGAAAACCACACATTATTTGTGAGAATCTGTTTCTATAAATAAAAGGTTTTGTAGCACATGTGAGAACTGTTCAAAAGGTCTGCAGGAAGTTCATCAAACAATGTCTGAAGACATCTTCCTGCCCCCCCATCGCTCCTTTTGTCACTGTAAACTGGATCAAAAATGTAAATCCGCTGATGCAGGCTGCTGTTGTTTCTAATTTTTGACCCTCAGTAAACGCTCTGCCTTGGTTCTGTTCTTGGTCGGTGAACTTGAACAACATTCTGCAGGTAAACTCACCACATTCTGGTAGCCATTAAAAACTTTTTCAGCAGTTGATGATTTACCAGCGACCGCTGTTTCTGTTGACTGACTTCTACACGTTCATAGATCATACGGCTCAAAGCAGAACGGAAGAGCAGAAAATGTGCGGCCATAAAAACCATAAAACCCTGCGTCTCTCTCTCTCTCTCTTTGAACACACAGACTGTGAGTCCCTGAAGAGTCTCTCCAGCTCAGGCTCATTCTTTGTGGTTCTTTCAGAGTGAAGGCTCCTATCTTTAAATATTTTCTTCATTTGCATGTGCATCTGGGTGTTTTACAATGACAAGGAACTAAAGATTTGTGCTATTAAAAGATGTAAGTGGCAATAAAGTTGCTATTTTCTTTTACTGCTCTTTTTCTTTTAGCGATGCCAGAATCTCAGATATGAGCGGCGCACAAAACAGATGCTTTCCACGTACAGACACGAATACACAAATATGATGCAGAGCTCGTGTTATTTTTGGGTCGTTGTTCCTCAAGGTCTAGGTGAAGAGGGGGGTTCCTGTCGGTCCTCAGGAAGAAGGCGTCAGCACAAGAAAACAATCGAAGGATGTCCAGCGACAGACGCTGATAACATGCCTCTGCTTCTCGTTCTCTGACACATACACACATTATCCACATGAATATCGTTATCACCTCGTGAAACGGGGCTGCTGATAATTAGTCACAGGTCTGAACATGTCTTAACCCTAAACACTGGGGCATCTTCTGTGGTGTAAGAATGTGTGCACTTCTGTGCACATGTGGTGATGCGCACACAGTCGTTTTTGCTGCCGTAAATATGAGCGTGCTTGATTTTTATGTTGATCTTGGACTTGACTGATAAAACAGCGCGCTCTGATGTCTGTCTGTCAGTCAGCAGATTGAGTAACGAGAACACCAAAAACATCTCTAAAACCTCACACTTCTGGTGCTACTGATGCATTACTGTTACACTCTCTTAAAGTAGAGTTATGCATGAACAAATATGCTTTATATCAACTTTCCAAAAATCATACTTTAAATGACCAGCATGAAAATGTAAAGAACCTATATTGGTTGCCTTGGCAGCCAAGCTAAATAAACAAAACTCTGCACAGGAAGATTAATGGCACTAAAAAACAATAGATCCTGGAGCTTATTTATCAATACCGCCTCCACTTTCTGTGCAATATAATGTTATACATAGATGAAAAAAATCTGCATATATTCCAACAACAGAGCGATGCACTCTCTATCCTGCCAGGACGCCTCCTCCTGATGACACTGCAAAGCTTTTCCCTCATTTGTGTATTCATCAACACATCTCATAACTCATCCTCATAACTGTTATTATTTTCATTGCTATTAGGATGATAATGATAATGGTCATTTACATTATTCAAATTCAATCTTTATTTGTTGCTCTTACTCTGTTCAGTGTTTTGCATTTATCATCTTTTTATATTTTTGGACAGTAATTTGAATTAAAAATCCTCATTCAGAGTGTGTTCAGCACCGTTTTAACCAGTAACAATTTTTAAATCAGAAAAGTAACATTTTCACTAATTTGGTTCATCACACATCTGGCTCACTACAGCTAACTACACTATGTTCAGTACTGGTGAGAGTTACATTTACTACACAAAGAGCTTTAAAACCAGGACCGGTACTGCAGACTGTCACCTATGAATAGGTTATAATCATGAGCGACACGCAGGAATCGATACGATCCAGTGAAAAACGAAGACCCCATGTTTCATGTAGAACCACCTTTATGTCCCAGTTAATGAATACATAGGAAGTTTTAACCGTGTATGTTGTTTTATAGGTTGGCAATTTACATCTTGCCCAAGGACTGCAGCTGAAAATTAGCCACCTAGCTAACGCTGGCACATTTACAGTAATGTTGATCAATGTGCATTGTCCTTGTAAATAAATAAATAAGAGAGAAATACGAGAGAGGAGCAACAA
This sequence comes from Cichlasoma orientale, assembly GCA_034780415.1. Classification (NCBI taxonomy): domain Eukaryota; kingdom Metazoa; phylum Chordata; class Actinopteri; order Cichliformes; family Cichlidae; genus Cichlasoma; species Cichlasoma orientale. Next base: position 97,445 of record JAVDPK010002616.1, read on the forward strand.
CTTAAAGTATTTGCTTTCTGTATGATTTACATCGTTTTGAAGGAATTTTGGCCCATTCTGCTTTATACTGCTGCTTCACTTCATTGAGGTTTGCAGTCACTCATTTATGCACAGCTCTCTTACAGTCCCACCACAGCATTTCAGTCCAGTTGAAGTCTAGACTTTGACATTCAACACCTTGATTTTTTTCTTTTGTCCTTGGGATCATAATCCTGTTGCATGACCAAATTTCAGCCAAGCTTAAGCTGTCAGACAGGTGGCCTCACATTTTACTGTAGAACACTTTGGTACACAGAGGAGTTCATGGTAGACTCGCTGACTGCAAGGCACCCAGTTCCTGCGTCTGCAAAACAAGCCCATATCTTCACCCTTCCACCACCACGCTTCACTGTTGCTATGGGAAGATTGTGCCATTATGGTAGCAGCTGAATGCTTCAAGCCAACAAACTGCCAAAACTTCTGCTTTTATAGATGTGGTCACACTTACTGATGCTCAGTTAACCAAGTGTACTTAGTTTTTCCACAGATCTCCTATTCCTGTCACATGGCAGTGTATGAAATGCATCTGACTTAGAACGCAACTGACTTAGCTTAGTCCATAATCATATCCACACCTTGAACCAAAATAAGCACTGCTGAAAGGCTACAATTGGGTAGGTTGAAGGAAAGAAGGTAATGGAGCATAGAGGGTTTACATACTTCCTAATATGGATGATTCAGTCTTCTGACACACGTTCAGGAAGTTGTAGTAAGATTCCATCTCAGCGATGGAGATCCGTACAGTGGAATAAGGTCCATAAACATCCATATTTACTGCAGCTTGGAAAGCAGGATGCAAGGATCTGATGTTGCAGCCTCCCTCGAGATGCTGTTTCTAGAATAAACTGAATCTCACCTGGTTGCACTGCATGCGCATTCTTTTGTATGGTATCTACCTGTCTCGCCTTCCCACTGGCTCTGTGAGAGAAGCAGTGTAATAATCCATGTTTGCCTAATGCTTCTCCTGTCTGTTACGCACACAAATACACACACTGTTTATTTGCTATACAGCGGCGCTGCTGGATCTGTTTTTTGCATGTCCCTGTAGAGCCAGCACGGTACCTCTAACCTCGCTGCTTCTGTCTGTGTGAGTCCCAGTGTCTGTTTCTGTCTCTCTGTCATAATCTCTGTGCTAGAGGGTAAAGCCTATTACAGGTTATTTGCATCTGCCCACCCCTGTGACTATCACAGACAACTTTATACTGCAGTGAAGGGAGAAAGCCTGCAGTCTATTAGAGGTTCTTTTTCTATTCTATGCGCATTTCCCCCACATTTGAATTTTGTGAAACAATAAAATAATAATAAAAATAACAAAAGACATGATGGAAGAATCCAGCGAGCCAGTTTGCAGAAAATATCAGCATCCTGGCTGCAGCTAGCTTACTTAAATGAAATGCAAATGTAATATTCACACCTGCGCTCTTGCTGTGATGTGACGATCCTGCACACCCATTTCACACATTCAGCAGCTCGTGATAAAGTCAAGAGAATCACTTTGAGACACTGTCAAAAATAGTCCTTTTTCACATGCAGCACATGGCTGGAGATTATTCTGAGATGCGTTCTCATTACTGGGAATACTCTGTTTAGGCAAGTGATGACACCAGGACAAAGTGTGCACATTCCCTGTCTGAGAATGACTTGGTCTATTCTTGCATGGGCTCCAGCTGACATGAATTAGACTTTAATAAGGAGTTATCCAGGTGAAGATCATGTCATGTCTGAAATGAGTGACACTTAGAGCTGTGCCTTATAATGTCTAAAGAATTCTGAACTGCAGAGCATGTGAGAAAAGGGCTGATCCATGTGGTGAATTAATTTGTGATAAGTGAATTACCTGAAAATTAGTTTGTGAATACAGAAATAAAACAAAAGTTCAACAGATTGAAAACAGGATTCAATTCAATTCAATTCAGTTGTATTTATATAACGGCAATCACAACAACAGTCACCTCAAGGTGCTTTATATTGTAACTTAAAGACCACACAATATTAAGAGAAAACCCAAGGCAGCCAGGATTAAAGACACGCTGTGGAAGAGAGCCAGAGATTAATAATAACTAATGATTAAATGCAGAGTGGGGTATAAACAGGTGAATAAAGAAAATGCACTCAGTGCATCATGGGAACCCCCCCAGCAGCCTGGGCCTATAGCAGCATAACTAAGGGAGGGTTCAGGATCACCTGATCCAGGACTAACTATAAGCTTCATCGTAAAGGGAAGTTTTAATCTTAAAAATAGAGAGGGTGTCTGTCTCCTGAATCCAAACTGGGAGCTGGTTCCACAGAAGAAGGGCGTGAAAGCTGAAGGCTCTGCCTCCCATTCTACTGCCTATTGAAGTTAAATCTGGAAGATCAATCGGAGAGAAAGAGTCTAAATAAATATCAGTAGTATTGAAAGCAGCTGTATATAATGATACATCTGTGAGATGGTTATGAATAATTTTTTCTCTAATGGTTTAAATTTTATTTGTGAGGACATTCATGAAATCATTACTAGTTAAAGTGAAAGGAATACTCGGCTCAACAGAGCTCTGACTCTTCAGCTTGGCCTTTTTTTTTTTTTTTTAATAGAGCAACAAAACTTCCAGGCTGAATGAAGATCTTCTAAATTAGAGAGGCACCAGTTCCTCTCTAGCTTACGGGTTATCCGCTTTAAGCTGCACATTTGAGTTATTCCAGGATTTTACAACACACCTTTATTATTTATTTATTTTATTCTAGCTACTTAAAAAAAAAAAACTCAATTTCAAGATAAGTGGTAGAAGATGCTATTTTCTTCCCTTTTCACAAGGAATGAGGGACTTCTAAAATGCCTCAATACCAAATTTTATGTTTCAGCAGCTTGGATCCCATGATACATGGGTGCACAAGGAGTCTGTATAATTAACTGTGAAAGGTTTAAGTCAACGAACATATTCCATTTTTCCATTTTAAATTCCATCTCTGTAAACATACAGAGTGCAAACAAATGAATATCAATTACAAACAGGTTACAACTGCCCTCCTTCATCCTTTCTACATTTAACCAAAAAAGAGGAGAAAATTCAGGCAGTTATAATGACATAATTTAAAAAAACTCCTTCTCAAACCCCAGAACAGGGGGTACTGTTGTGACACAGGCCTGTGAGGACCCGAGCTGTCCCTAAGGTCATCCTCTCCTTGGACTGTCATATTTGTCACAAGTCAACCACAGCTGAGTGGCAGCTGCCTTTGAGTCTAAAGGGTGAAGTTCCACAGGATGGTGTTTCCTGTAAAGACTTGGGATCTCAACCTTCTCAAGACTAGAGCATCTCTGCTGGCCTTTTTCAAAAAACTGATCATCAGCCTCATCACGATTTCCCATGGAGAGGCTCGGCGTTCCCTCTTTCACATTATCCTCTGTCTTTTGCTGCCTGAGATACTCACTTTGCTGTTCATATTGGCCTGTGATATCCATATATGCTCCCTGTTTCATCCTTAATAGGTGTGGATGCTCTGGATGCTGGACTTTAGGGGGAATCGCTGTAGCAACACTTCACCCAGATAACTTGTACCAAGTTAGAAAATCTGTTTATCCATCTGCTTTTCAATGCTAGCGAATTTTCCAGAGAGAGCTTCTGCACCTTCTGTTATGGGCACTCTGGCTCTCCGTAACTCCTGACCACCGCAGCAGCTCTGTTACTTTCAGGTGCCCATTTGTGCTCTTTTGTTACTGTTGCTTCTTCATGGTGCAGACAGCATCTACTGCACTATTTCACATCTCCTGAATCAATCACTCAACAATAATGCACCACGTGTGTCGGGCTGATCTCTTTACCAACTGGACACATATATTGATACTTGGTCAAGACTTTAGCATTAAAATTTTCATGCACTCTATTCAGTGTGTAGGGTCATCTGATAGATTTTAGTTTTGGTGTCTAAAAGTAACCAAAAATCAACTAAAACCAAAACGTTTATGGAAAAAAATACAAATGAACTCAAAGAGAAAACAGTATTTTTACACAGGAGGCAAAGTGCTGTCTTTGCTCCCACCACCACTCTAACGTTCTCGTAGGTTTATAAACTTCCTCACTGGGCAAGATGCTATTTTTGATAGCAAAAAAAAAAATGCTCAGAGTTCCCAGTGCATTGCATTGTGATGGAACGGGTTCTTGAATAAGTCTGAGTCTAATTTTGAGAGAGACAATGTGATGGATATCCATACAACATCAATGACAAAAAAGTGACCTTTAACACACACACACACACACACACACACACACACACACACACAAACACACACACACACACACAGAAAACAAACATCTATAATGTCAATAAACTTGCAGTTTCCTCTTTAAAGATATAGAAGGACCTCCTGAAGAGTCACACTAAGCTCCATTGGAATACACTATCACACTAAACAGCATTAAGAGAGCAGGTCCATGTCACTCCCACTCCCGATCAACCCCTGCATGCTCGTGGGCAGCTGTTTGGTTTGACTCTGGTAATCTCCATCACCATCACCAGCAAGGTGGAACCAAGGAAGCAGCATTGTTACAGGCTCTCACCCTTTAAAGGCCTTTTAGTAAGTGAAAGCTCTATAGTGCACACACCTGTAGCACAGTCACTACAGTCAATATGTTAATCACTTACATATTACTGATCCCATGTTGCTGCTGATCTTTCTGTCACACAGGAGTGGTTGAGCCACGCTGCTAAACCAACATCCAGTCCAATGTCCACAGCAACACACACACACACACACACACACACGCACAAAGATCTGGTGACACTACAGTCCACTCCTCAGGGCTGTCCGGTTTCTCTCAGTGCTTCAGGACCATCCCTCCTCGTTTTGTGTGGAAGAGCAGGACAAAGTGAGAGAGGGCAGGGGAATAGGAATATGTGTGCTGATGTTCGTGTTTTCGTCAAAGGGGGGGTTGAGCCTCTCCTGGCAGCCTTGTGACGAGCTTAGCTGCTCAGTTCTTACCACAGTTTACACAAATATCCTCAACAATACTCTCATCAGGCAACGGGGACTTCCCTTCCTCTCTGCATCCTTCCATGTTTACTCCCAGCTTTCCTTCCCCCCTCCTGCCTCTTTTATGCTCCCTCCTCACAAATGATTTATAAGGCTTCTCCACATTGTTTCTTTACTAGATCTGACCATGGACGCGTGTGCTACGGCTGATGCGCCCTCTCTGCAGACACGGCTTTAGACTTTGAACTGATCATGTATTGGAAACGGCACGACTGGCTGCGGTACACATGAGATACAAAATAAGGGGGAAACATGTCCAGCATGTGTGGTGATTACAACGTGCAATAACTAGTCTAAACTGGCCGTGTAGTAAAAAAGCAGCTGTGATGTTGGTTATCCATCGATAAGTGCTTTTCCTCCACCTGTTCTTAGAGGCTTTCAGTTTCTTAGTTAGTGGCAGCGGCACAAAAGATAAGAGGATGTTCCACCTGGATTCTATTTGCATTCTTACACGTACATGAGCAGTGATCAAGGCAACTGCAGGCATCAGCAGCACCCAAATTTTGCAAAATATCTGTCCTCCTCCACACTAGGACGCACTACAGGACTCCCCATTAAAGGACGAGAAAAAAAAAAAGTTCTAAGGTAATGCAAATTAGCTGTCATAGGTTTTATTATGCTGTGGGACTTCACAGTTTGTGTGCTATTTAAATGGCTGGTTCGCACAAGTTATTGATAAAATGTCTTTTCTCAATACAATTACCCTCCCATCACCCTGACTCCTTCTCCAGTGGTACTTGAAAGTTGGTAATGTTGAGCTGCATGTGCATCAGTTAGGAGTCCAGAGCAGCCTGTAGAGATTTAGCGTATTTTTCAAAATACTTCATCAGGAAGAAGAGGACTTTTATCCAGCTGGTCCAGTTAAAACAGCCTCTTTTCCAGTCGGTAACTGTCCTAACTGTTTAGTAACTGTGAGGAGGCTTCATTGCATCCATGACATCGTGGATTACGTCACTGCAGGCCTCGGCGAACTCCCTGAAAATGACCTTCTCCTGCAGACCGGAAGTGACGCAAGCCAACCGTCTTAAAGTGACAGTCCAGGATCCACAGAAGGTACATGTCCACACATTAGTGAGTTCTGACGTTTCACACACTGCCCTTGAGCACTTTGAATAATTGATGACCACGGCATTCCCACCAGTCCCAGAGCAAAAAGGAACAGATGTTGTTTTCTGCTTTCTTTTAGCAGTTTATTGCTATCATAAAACGCCCCCCCAAAAATAAAAGCAAGGTTTAACTCAGTGAGTATACCTGTAATAAGTTATTGCTGAAATGATTACAGAACTTTCAGGTAAAGTAATGTAGTCATTATTTCTGATAAACAGTGCAAAAATTGAAAGTGAGGCCATGAAGAGATTCACATGTACTCATCAGTGCTTCTGAAGAACACTGTGATTACAGTATAGTAATAGCATAATTACATGAATTCATAGTTTTTGTTTGTTTGTTTGCGTCTAATCAAAGTGAAAGATGTACCTAAAGCACATTTCTTCAAGTATAGAGAAAAATTATTCAAGTCAATAGCCAAATTTTGTGGTTGTTGTTATTGTAATTGTTTTCATCTTTATCCCATCTTCAAGAAGGGGGAGTGGTGGATGTGCTCCAAATATAGCGGGGTCACACTCCTCAGCTTCCCCTGGAAGGTCTATACCAGAGAGCTGGAAAGGAGAGTTCGCCATTAGTTGAACCTCCAATTCAGGAGGAACAGTTTTCATCCTGGACCGGCTCTTTATGCTCTCGAGGATACTTGGGTGTGCCCATCCAGTCTGCATGTGTTTTGTGGACTTGGAGAAAGCATTCGACCGAGTCCCTCAGGGTGTCCTGTAGGGGGTGCTGCAGGAGTATGGCGTGTCTGGCCTGTTGTTCATACCCGGTGAGTGTTGGACACCACCAGGGCTGCCCACTGCAGTGTTAATTTTGACAGCAATTTTTGATTTAGTTTTAGTCATAGTCTTTTGACGAAAATTAAATTTAGTTTTAGTCACAATTTAGTCATCTGAATAAT
>JAVDPK010002616.1:104596-114688 GCA_034780415.1 Cichlasoma orientale
CTCGTTTTCGTCATGAAAAAAAGGGTCGTTGACGAAAACTATGACGAAAATATTTCGTCAACGAAATTAACACTGGCCCACTGTCACCGATTCTGTTCATAATTTTTAAGGACAGAATTTGTAAGCTTCCGCCTTGGTGGCCTCAGAATCTTGTCTCTGCTCTCTGCGGATGATGCTGTCCTGTTGGCTTTCTCAGGTGGGGGCCTCCAGCTCACACTGGACAGGTTCATTGCCGAGTGTGAAGTGGCAGGTATGAGAATCAGCACCTCTAAGTCTGAGGCCATGGTTCTCAGCCGTAAAAGGGTGGAGTGCCCACTCCTGGTCAGGGACGAGTTGCTGTCCCAAGTGGAGGAGTTGAAGTATTTTAGGGTCTTGTTCACAAGTGATGGGAGAAGGGAACGGGAGATTGACAGATGGATTGGGGCTGCGTCTGCAGTCATTAGGACGCTGTACTGGTCTGTTGTGGTGAAGAGAGAGCTGAGCATAAAAGCAAAGCTGACGATTTACTGGTCGATCTATGTACCCTCACATCACGAGCTTTGGGTAGTGACCAAAAGAACGAAATCGTGGATACAAGCGGCGGAAATGAGCTTCCTCCAAAGGGTGGCTGGCCTCTCCCTTATAGATAGGGTGAAGTGTGCAGTCATCTGAGAGGGGCTCAGAGTAGAGCCGCTACTCCTCCACATCGAAAGGAGTTCATTGAGGTGGTTCGGGTATCTGGGCGCCTCCTGGGTGAGGTGTTGTTTATGTCTGTCGGCTGACCTGAGAACGTCTCAGGGTTCCTCCAGATTAGCTAAAGGAGCTGGCTGGGCAGAGAGAGGGAGGATATATATGCAGACCCCCAAGGGTGTGTGCTGACTTTGTGAACACACACAGACATATGCAATGTTTTAAAAGCAAAAACCAGACACTGACTGTATATCCAGGCCAGCTTACGTGTTTCAGCAAGTCTACCCTGTAGTCATCCACTTTTCATCAGCGATAAGATTGTGACCAGACTACTTGACCTTGGCTCATTTGACCTGCTCAGCATTTATCCTCTTAAAAAGTTGTTCTGTGAGACAATGAGGCCCAACTGTGAAAGTTCTCCTGCGCTATTGTTCAGTCCTACTGCTCAGCTGGCCTCCGTCCAGCAGACAGAAAGAAAGACAAACACTTTCCAAAGGATATGGTGTGCCTCTCCTCTCCACCTCCACTCCTGTATCATATACAGGAAGAGGAAGCAGAGAGAATACAGCTCTAACGTCATGACTACAAAGGTTGGAGCTGGTTGGGATTTTGGGTGGGTGACGGGGGTTTCAGGCAGGGGGCCTCTGAGTAATATGACAAACCTTGAGCAGCTATCAGCAGGTTGCACTTCAGATTTCAGTAGCTGGCCTCTGAAGGTGTGTGAGTTGCCAGTGCTGTCAAACAGTCCTGCCTGTTAATTAGTTTTGCACAAAAACAGGTTGATGGTAGATGAATCTCCAAAAAGAAACAATGCAACAGGTGCAATGTCAGACAACAACGTTGCTAGAAAAGGAAGAATGTGGACTCAGAAAGCTGTTGTGTCTCGCAGGCAATCACCAAGACAACCACATTAATGCTGCAGAGACAGGAAGAACAAACTAGCGACGGAATATTGTGAGAGATGCTGCAAGAAGAAGGATTTGAGCTCCAAGCTGTAAGAATGAGCATCTCATACAAAGGTACCATACTATCACCTAGCACCACAAACTCAATACAATGTCATTAATAATATATGCTTATTTTCATACATGCACTGCAGCACTTTCTACTCCTTATGTAGCTTCAGTTTGAAAGGGAAACAGTCCAAGCACAGATGTCTGGACCACCTGGCTCTTTAAGGGGGGATACAGAGGCATTATCAAGCCAGCCAGAAGATATAATCTCTCCAGCATGTCCTGGGTCTGCTCCAGGGTCTCTGCAAGGTTGGGCAAGCCCAAAACACCTGCAAAGGAAGTAGGCCTGTGCCCAAATGACTTCAGTTGATCAAATCCTGAATGAAACAATTATGAATTGTCTACAAGCTGATATATGGATCTGGTAACACTTTATTAGTCACACTCCTCTATGTGCTCACAGTGACATCACCAGTTTAGACATAAACCTCCTTTGCTGGTGCTAGTCTGCACTGCTTTTATTAAATCAAGATCGAAAAGGTTGCTGAAATTGAGTTCGATGCAGCTGCTCGCCTCTTCCTCCGCTGCCTCTGCCTGCTCTGAGGCACAGTTTATCATATGGCAGAGGTACATCACATTCTCATAATCTGTCTCTACTGATTTAACACACACCAATGAGAACCGATTTTGTCTTTGATCGATTACATTTCACCATTTGAGGCTTCTCCTCCTGCTGCTGCCTGTCCAGCATCAAAGGTGAAAATCAAACAAGCCCTCTTCAAAAGGACTGCACGAAAAATTAGAGAGAAGAGGATGAGCTGCCATTCCTTTAAAGCAAAAATCAGAGGTGGAATTACATCATCAAGAGCGCTTATATTTTGCCTTGTTTGTACTCATAAAGGATGCAAGCATGTGGTCAACTGCAGAGGTGTATAAATAGCACACATTTACAGTCTAAATCGACAGTCATCTAAAGTAATAATGTAATAATGTGGTTTAAGCAGGAACAAATAAGCTCCCTGTTGTCGAATGAACAATGTGCTTAGAGTTTAATTCATTAGGAGACAATGCTCGAGGTACTGCAGCAGTGATAATGTGAAGGTCCTTGTGAAGTAGGGTCTCTTTAAATGCAGTTCCTATAAAACTGCTGATTAGGATTTTTTTTTTTTACCTTGTTTAGTTTGACTGGGAAATTAAGTACAGATAAAGCAGAGATTAAGTCATCATCCATTCAGTATCTGACTCTCTGCATTGGTCTGTTTTTGGGTGTGGTTAAAAAAGGACCACCTCCGTCTTTTTGCGATCACTTTTCCTTGACCTTGATGAGAAGCATTATGAAGTCATGGAAAGGTATGATGGAGACTTCATGGGGACTTAGGAAGAGTGCATGTTGTTGACACGCTGTGCTGAAACTACAATGCCCCAAAGACGGACTACACAAAAAGCCACATGTTGGATACGTTGTGCTTTTTTTTTAATACAACATTGGACTGCAGTACCCCGCCACAGAGAGATGAAATGGCTGTAATAAGAAAAGTTGCTCACTCTGCCGTCGATTCATATTTTCTCTTCCTGCTGAGGAGGTGATTCACTTTAACTCTCGCCTCTATTAAAGCTTCAACATCTCTCAAGTGAAAGTAATTGATGATAATCCTAAAATCTGCAGTGCAGCAATGGCCAGAATAAGGGCACAAATGCGCACGTGTGTGTGTGTGTATTCTAAACCCACATTACAAAGTTCATAAGCTTCATAAAACCCATTTTATTAACCCTAGAACACTAACGTTGGGTGATTTTCACCCAGATGAAAGTGAGAGTGATGGTGTTACAAAACTCACGTTAGTGTTTTAGGGTTAAGTAGTGTAACATTAATTTAACTGTCTGTTAAACAAGTTATTGTAAGAAGCATATCTGCATGTTAGGCAGTTATGACATAAAATAGAAAACACAGCAGTAATTTACATGATCCTCTGTGTCACTCGCTGGTAATGATGGTTGTTTGATTCACGAGCTGTTGACGTATCATTTTGAATTGTGCGACGGCATTAACGCCTCTCCTTTCATAAAGGATGGTTCAGTGTATCCTGTGCTCCAGGAGGCAATAAAGGAAGCATTGCAGCACCTCTTCTTAATTAGAGAATTCAATCAGCTCTTATTATTGTTCCCATGCAGATGCTTTCAGCTTCACTTCACCCATTTAGGAACCTTCCTAACCAACACAGCCACCCTTTCACTGGCCGTACACTGCTGCAGGTCATCTGACAGAGAGAGACGGGCAATTCTTCACACTCACATTTGCACCTACTGTCAATTTAGGTTCACTGATTAACCTAACATGCATGTCTTTGGGCTGCGGGAGGAAGCTGGAGTGCTTGGAGAGAGTAACCCTAACATACATGTAGGGTTAGGGTTACTTGTCATCATTGATCTCAGAAGGGAAAAGGCTTTTAACTAGACATCTAATATGTGTGTTGTGAAAATGTAGTGTTGTATAACTTTAAGACTGCACTGAAAAAAACTTTTGTATTAGTAAGAAACATAATGCACAAATTGTAGTCATGAAAAATTGTACTGCTTGGTGTGGTTACTTTTTCAAGTAGCTGTAAATATATATCTTTGATTGTTGGGTCTGTGTGCGTGTGTTGTGCAGACATAAATCGGTTCACACTGTCATACTGTAGCTATGGCACCCTCTTTAGGACTACTGTAATAAATTTCAAAGTGCAAATTTGGCTTGAGGTTAAAATGAAGTTATGCACATGTTAGCACGAGGCCAACATCAATAGTTTCTCACTGATGTTCAAAACAGGTGAAGAATATAAAAAATATCCAGTTAAATTAACACCTTTACACAGTCATCTGAGCTGCATACACTGGTGGCAGCATACTAAGAGAGCATCATTTCCAGTAAATGAATTCAGAGCCAGTCTCCATAGTAACGCTCTGCACAGGCTGCCCTCCGCCCCCCTACCCGTCACTCTCCTAGCTACTGTGCAGTGCAGGCAGTGCAGCAATGGAGAATAGCGTACAATGCAACCGTCTCCAGCGTGGCACATTAACCTACTTCCACATCAGACAAGAAACAACCCGGATGCAGAACTAGAGAAGAGGAGAATGAAAAATGATGTGAGGAGAAGAGTGCAAGGAGAGAGAAAAGGAGAAAATGGGCCTGAGAGGATACAGAATGAAAGGCAGAATGAAGGACAAACAGAGGGGACAGAAAGGGCAAACCGAGGATGGAAAAGAAGTGACTAGTATGAGAAAAGGACAAAAAGGAGAGATGGAAGGAGCAATGGAAGAAGCAGATGGAGGAAAGGTGAGAAGACAGAAACTGAAGTGGAAAATGCTAACGGAAGACTGAACATTTACCATCATGATTCACATTTAAACAAGAAAATATGATCCTGGTCTCAGAAAATATTTCCTCACAAGAAAGGAAACAGTTAATGTATCCCAGCGAAATCTAGAACGAACTGAAAGATTAGCTCAAAAAAAAAAAAAAATTATGCTGATTGCTGCTGAAAACCATGCCTGAACCCAGCGACTCCTCTGTCATGTTCTCTCGTGCCCATTGCTCTGCATCTCTCCTCACTCAGTGGTCCTGATGAGAGGATGGAAATTCCCTGCCTCCATTTCATCTGCTCTGCTTCCATCACATTATAAAGTAAATCAAAAATTTATAGATAAAGATCTTTCACCACAACGAGGGTATATTCCAAGAGAGGCGGGCTCTCCTTGCATTTTCCCAAAAGGGGACACACTTTAAAACATGCGCTCTTCTCATTCTAATTAAACCACCTGAGAGTAAAACATAAACAGACAGACATGGGGGGGGGGGGGGGGAAGAAAATGTGAGGACTTACCGACATGAGTGATGACACACTCGACCCTCTGTAGCAGCTCCTGAACCGACATCTCGTCCTCTCTCAGCCAGCACAGCATCTCAGGGTGTGGGTTGCATCCACTCTTCTCTTGCTCGCTCTCTGTCTCTCTCTCTCTTTGCTGCCACGCCTCCTCTCGTCACCCTTCCACCCTGGACAGTCTCCCCTGCTTTTGCTCCCTATCCAATTTCCTCCCCTGAGATTTGTGTCTCCCTTTTTTCTCTTATTTGTAGCTCCTTAGTTATATCTTTTTTTATTATTATATTCTTAATACAAGCCCCTTCTCACATTTATCACAATCACAATCAGTCACAAAGCCTGAGGATAATGATGATGTTGATGCCACTCCCAGCCATTTAGCTAAAATGAATAAAGTAATCACACTGCTGTGAGGTACAGATGAAATAACAAACAAATAAAAAAAACAGCCAGGGTTAATAAAAAAGAAAATACAGTAGCTTAGTTAATTGGAGTCAGTCAGCGTTCAGTGAAAAACAATAGCAAGGTAACAGTCAGGCAATTAGACAATAAAAACCAGAGCAGGTCAGGCAGTAAGACAACAAAAGAGACAATGTGTGTGTCACCCTATCAGTCAGAAAAATTAGCTAATATTTTTTTTAAAAAGTCTATTTGTCAGTAAGTTTATAAGTAAAAACAGACAATTATTAATCAGCCACCCAGATAGTCAGAGAGCTATCCATTCCTTGCCATAATGCTCCAAGCTCTAAGTGGAAACCATAATAATTCTGATAAAACAAAAATAAATATTTGTAGCGCACCAAACCTAGAAAAAAGCCAGGGGAGACAGCTGAGTCCACTCCATTGATAGGGAAACTCCTCAAGCTTGATGGGCAGGAAATCAGTGCTGCTGCTGCTCCTGCTTTGATGATGCTCTATTTGCTCTCATAAAGAAGCTGAGTCACACAGAGGGAAAACGAATCAGAAGGCAGCTTCACCTGCCTGCAGGGCGGAGGGAGAGACACAGAGCCGACTGACGGAGGGTGGGTGGGTGGATGGGGTGGGGGTTAAGAGGTCCAAGAGAGAAATCCTGGGACCGGGAATTGGACTGTCAGTGGATTGGAGCCCCAGGAACACACAATGATTATCAAATTACATATTTAAAAAATGTATATATATCCTACTTTTGTGAAAATTGTGGGAAACCACCAGAAAACATTTTAAAAACACTACATTTTTAGTCTCTAAAAGGACAGTGTTATAGTTAAACAACTCTGATTTCACCATAATCTCATAAGAGCTCAAACAAAACAAATCATTCATGCTTTGGCTTCATGGATTCATTCAGTGCTAGTAAAGCCACTTTACTAATCCAGCTCCACATTTTGCCAGAAGCAAACAATGCAAGGGGCACAGTTCTCCATGGCCCTGTATGCCCCTGGGACTGTCTATTAGCCAGAGACATCTGTGCTCTTGCTACTCATTCATCTTCTCTCTGCAGGCAATCACAGGCCCTACAACAGAAACAGACAAGATCAATGGCCAGACAAAACAAAGCACATAATCCGGTGAAATTTCTGATGAATTTGCTTTTGTGAATTGAAATTATTAAATATGAATTCGCAGGTTATTTGTTTGTCTATTTTATTTATGTGTCTACAGTTGAAATGTTTAGAATATAAGAGCAAATATTGTGTAAACCAGAAAGAAATTACAGGAAATTGGGAAGTAAACAGAAAGGGATGGGAGGAGACTTGACTAAGGAAACGAGGGGCATCGGCAGCATATGATTGGAGGTTACAAAATTACGTCGGCGGAAGTAGTTTCGCTCGCTAGCGCGGGAAGACGCTACCGCTGTTGGAGAAGCGGAGTTAACCGGACAAGCATCCGACCAGCTGTCAAAATCAGTATTACTGGGAGTTTGGGGCATTTATTAACTCTGACGGTGGAATTATTTGGTAAGAATTTGTCCCAAAACGCGAGGTGGCTGTTTGCAGCCAACAGCAAGGCTAATGTTATTAGCTCATATTCGGCACAGTGGCTAACTTAGTTAGCTGCTATAAGCTGTGTTTATAACGCGAAAAGCAACAATGCTAAATAAGACCACATGCAGCATTAGCATTTAATGTCCAGGAGACGTAGTGCCCAAACTTTTTTTTTAAGTGAGTGCTAACATTTCGATTCCATTCACAGCAACATGTTACACACGCGCGATGTTGGATCACTAACTTTACTTTCTCAATAGCGAGCTTGATAACAGATACAGTTCTTTCTATTGTGGTGTTAAACTTTTTAAAGGCGTTCCTGCATCCCAGCGTCACAATGTCGAATTTTATATTTCACTTTCAAAGCAAATAGGGCTTGATGTTGATGTAGGAAATTATCATAATGGTTTTGTTGGGAGAGATTCAACGCTTGTAGCAAAGTCTTTCTGAGGCGTGCGTATTCTTCTTTCGGCTGCGCACTTTAGGCGTCTCCACAGCGGATCATCTGCCCCCATCTCATCCTGTCCCTAGCATTTTCCTCTGTCACACCAACCTTCTGCATGTTCTCCTTCACTACATCCATGATCTTCCCCTGCAATTTTGCTCTTTTCCTCCTGCTTAGCAGCTCCATATTCAGCATCCTTTGTCCAGTGTATCCACTGTCTTGTCTCTGCACATTTACCAGAACAAGGAGGAGTCATGCAGGCCTTTTTGAAAGGAGCTACGGTTCAAGCAGCCAGACCTCAGAAAGACAAGGCGGTCGCTGGTCCCAGTGCAGAGAAGAAAGCTAAGGCTGTTCCTTGGGTAGAAAAATAGTAAGTGTGACCCATAAAGGTGTACTGTACACTACATCTGATTTAAAAGAATCTCAAAAACAAAATTATTATGAAGCAGAAAATTTTTAACTGCCTGGGGTGTTGTTTAGTATGGGCATAAAAATGATTGAAGGATTGTTAAATCCACAAAAAAATGAAGGTGGCAGTATATTTTGCATCCGCTGCAGGGTGTCCACAGAGAGCTGCAAATAAAACACAATGGCCAGTTTTGGCAAAGTGAATTTTGTAACAGAAATGTGAACCAAACATTTTTCTCACGAGTGTTATTGAAAATTTATAATTTTTTGCTGATCTGGCTGAACAGCTGATGTGCTCAGACGTCCATACACAGCTCAGAATTGAACTGCTAGTTCTCCAACAATCAGAATTTAATCAGACGTTCACACAAAGATCACCTCATGTGTCTTCATCCAAACTGTACTCAAAGTTAAGGGCAGGATCATATTTGTCCTTTTATGGGCATTTCTCCAGTTTCTTTTCCACAGGAATTGACTCCATAGGGTTGTAATTTACACATTCACCTGACAATCAAAAGATCCACGGTTCCATCCCGAGAGGAGATGCAAACCTGTTTGGGGTTGCATCAGGAACCCTTGTTAATTAGTGAGCAGCCAGAAGTAGCTGAATTGTGATAGATCGTGAGCCAGATGAGCTACTACATCATTGACTTTCTGATTTTCAGATTCAAAAAAATAATTCACAGTAATCCTGTTACAAGTGCTTCTGTTTTGTTGTTGTTGCACAGTTCTACAGAGTGTATATAAAACCTGTGCTGATATTGAGCATAGCCTTGCAAGGTAGACTCACCAAATAGCGAGCCAGCATGTTAACGTCTTCTTTTTTTTGCCTAAATGAACTCCAGCAGGCCAAAGTGTGTTGATGAGGTGGCCTTTCAGGAGGAGGTTGTAGCAGTGCTGAAGAAGTCTCTGGAAGGAGCAGATGTGAGTACCAGTTGGTTATACCTTTTTATAGCCTCAGTTGCATTGCTGCATTTGGTTTATTATTAACAGGAAAATGCCACATATCCTGGTTCTTGGTCCTTTGATATTCTGACCCCTCTAACCTTTTGCTTCACACCAGAATATAGCTTTCAAGGTCATAATGTGGAGGGTTGTCTTGGGAGGGAGTGGACAGTAAACATTTCCCTTTATCTGGCAGACACAGAAACTTTAGTCAGCAGGGTTCCCCATTAGGTATCATCACCTGCTGGGAGATATGAGAGTTCGTTTTATTACAGTTGCATTCAGGCATTTGCCACATACACAGTAAGAATATTTCCGAATGCTCACGCTTGTCTTGTGTGTCAAATTGTTTTGTCGTAATGTGCAGAGCTGTAGAATCAACCTTAGCATAGTCATTTCCAGTATTTTTGTATTTAGGTTATAATTGTTGTATTCATTTTGTAAGGCCAGAAAGCGCTTTGAGGCAAATGTTGTTGTGATTTGGTGCTGTATCAATAAATGAATTGAATTGAAAGGCATCACTGCAGCTTGTGTTTTAATTGCAGCTTCCCAACTTGCTCTTCTATGGCCCTCCTGGAACAGGAAAGACCTCTACCATCTTAGCTGCTGCCAGAGAACTTTATGGGTGAGTAAACCTTTCATGTGGTGTGCATGAGAAGAGATTTCTACGGAAGCCGAGAGAGGCCATGGAACCTATAAACTTTTTCTGATGGTTTTCTCGTTATAACGCGTTATTTAACTCGTTATCACATAATAACGATTTCCGTTTTCCCCGAGATAACGAGATAAATAACGCGTTATCTCGAGAAAACGAACTTTGTTTTCTTGAGATAACGAGTTAATTTACC
>JAVDPK010002616.1:114788-142780 GCA_034780415.1 Cichlasoma orientale
TTATTCCGTGATAACGAGATAAACAACGCGTTATCACGAGAAAACCATCAGAAAAAAGTTTATAGGTACCATGGCCGCTCTCGGCTTCCGTAGATGTCAGATCAAGCATTTCCCCTATATTTTTCTGTGCGCTGATGTTGCTCATGTATGATTTCTGTTCTCCTGTCCCTTCTTCAGTCCAGAGCTATACAGACAGAGGGTGCTGGAGCTCAATGCCTCAGATGAGAGAGGCATTCAGGTCGTCAGAGAGAAGGTCAAGAACTTTGCTCAGCTCACTGTGGCCGGGACTCGCCCAGAGTGAGTCAGCAGTGAATAAATCACATGTATACTCAAATTAAGGGCAATTTTCCTAATGGTTACTCTGCAGAAAAAAAAAGCCAAGCTTAAAGAGCCTACCATTAGGCAGACTTTCCACACATCTTAGACGCATTTTCTGGGCTCGGAAAACTCCTGGGAATTGTGAATAAGCTGCGTTTGGGGACCAGATGAATGTAGAAACTTACGAGTGACGGTACATGTCAGCTTTGAAGGCCTTATGCTTCATATTGTGTGGGTGTGTGCTTCATGAATGGAAAAATAAACCATGTTAACTGAGCTGATTGCCAACTGCTGGATTAGATTTGTTGTAATTTAAACTTTGAATCTGGAACATGTGAAAATGGAGAGCATTCGTAATGTCTTCATACGCTGTTGTAGCTGCTTGCATCCTGCAACCAAGCGTTACTGAAGCTGGCCTCTGAGTGAGCAGTTACGGGAAACCTAAATTAAAGCAACAGATTTTTCTGTCTTTGAGTTGTGTGAAAGGGAAATGAATCTCATTTATGGAGGAATTTTATGTTTGACAACTTTCTTCTTTTTTTTTTTTTTTACTGTAATTTTTCTGTTTTCTTTTATATTTGAGGTTACTTGCAGTGATAAATTGGTAAATGTGTTTCAAAAGTAAAAAAAAAAGATTTACTTCACCTCTTCAGTCATCAGTCATCCTCTAATTTTAGAGCCAATGACAAACTAAACAAATAAGTTCCTGTATGTGGAATTTTCCTTTAAAACATTCAGATATTTTTGGCTTTAATAGTGAAGTGAGGGTGCTTTAAAAACACATTTCAGTCGTGTTCAGTGTGCTTCATAGAACAGCTGCTGGAATAATGATTTCAGTGAAATCCAGTCTAATGCTGAATCCTGTGTTCTGCTGCATCTGCAGTGGGAAGCCATGTCCTCCTTTTAAGATCATCATACTGGACGAGGCCGACTCCATGACAGCGCCGGCTCAGGCCGCTCTCAGACGGACCATGGAGAAGGAGTCTCGCACCACCCGCTTCTGTCTCATCTGTAACTATATAAGCAGGTCAGCTGTGTGTTATTGCTCAGATAACCAGTAACGCGCACACACACACACACACACACACACACACACACACACACAGATAAAAAGATTTTAATCCTGCTGTATGTCTGCATGTTTTCTAGGATTATTGAGCCTCTGACCTCTAGGTGTTCCAAGTTTCGCTTCAAACCTCTAGCCAATCAGATCCAGGAAGAACGTCTGCTGGAGATATGTGAAAAGGAGAACCTCAAGTACACTAAAGAGGTATGAAGACAGATGATGACTGTGCTGTTGGACTGTAGTGCAGGCCTGTGAGAAATTATTACACATTCCTAGTAAAAAAAAAAAAAAAAAAAAAAAATCTTAGAAAGTGCTCTTTACTTTTAACTGTGAGGTTGATTTAAAAGAGCAGTGCAGAAAAACTACCAGATATAATGTTACCAGTGGGTGCTCTATAAATTTGATATATTTTTACAAAAGCAGCACTAAAAAACAAAGACAGACCCAAAAAATGTGGCTTGTACTGCAAGTCTCAGGAGTTAGGTAACTGGTTAATCTGTCATCACTTTAAAGAGTGTCTGAAGTCACGAGGCTTTGAATTTCTACCTCACTGATTCGATGTGAAGGAGGGCTGGACACATCTAACAAATGAAGGGAAGTCTGCCCCGTGTTCCTTTCTGACAGATGGAGCTGTAATCTTCAGCAGTGACGGGTATCTGCACGTTTAAAGATGTTCAACTGAACTCCTTTTTATACCCACTGTGACTCAATTTTAAGACGTTTTTCAAAATGTCAAAAAGAATTTGACTTGTTCACCTGTAGAAGTATATTTTCAACACATTTCATTTATTCATCCACAAATGCATAATGCTCTGTGGAGCTGCATCTTAGGCTACGATGAACACAGAAGTATAAGTCAGGGTTGTGTAGGGTGCACGACTCAGATTAATAAAAAAGTGCCGTGTGATGACCCGATATCCTGTAACTTTGTTGCGAAGTTGGATTCAAGGCTGACCCTGGCACCACTAATATTTTAAGATATTTGAAAGAAGAAGATTGTGATTTTTCAAAATACAATTTAAGATTTCTTATTTCATTCTTAATTCATAACTTGCATAATTTGTAAAAACATTTTACAGATCTGCACACACCTTCAGTAAATGAAAGGAGGGCTGCTCTAAACTCCCCACAACTGATACAGTCATGGATTTATATATAATAATATTCTTGGAGTGTCATGATCACTGTATCAAACTCTACTAAACTACTACTACCAACAGCAGTATTCATTTTATTTACTATTTAATCTTTAATACTTACAGCAGAGGATTTTTGCAGTTGTTTTACTTTTGTTGAAAAAAATAAAAGCATAAGCATCCATCCATTTTCTTCCGCCTGTCCGGGGCGCAGAGGCAGCAGTCTAAGCAGAGAAGCTGTTCCAATACTTTTGGAGGGGAGTGTAACTCAGTTTCATTAAATTGTAAAAGGCTCCACCTAGTGGTACAAGCGCATACTACAACAAGCATTTTCAACCATTGAATAGAATAGAATGCCTTTATTGTCATTATACACAATGCACAATGAGATTGGAGGGTTAAAAAAGTCATTGTGTTGTGTATTGTCTGTTTTAATTGAATTGTATTAGTGGATGATTATTAGCATCCCTCACTGACCCTGTATTCTTAAACTAAGAACAGAACATGTTTGCTAACCTGTAAAAACTGAGATAAAGAGAATATTTGTGCATCCAGCCTAATTCAGTTGATTTGATCTAAACATTTCAAGTGCATTTGTTTACATCTTAATCAGCTCAATGTATTTTAGCCATGGTTTCCTACTGTCAGATACGTGGATGGATTGTCATCACCACAGGCTCCTCTACCTGCTTGTGTGAAGAGTACGCGTGTGCCCGTCCTGAGCACAGTAGCTCAAGGCAGCTTAATACCACACAGCATGTAATACTTTGAACAAACAGTACATCTGGTGTTTGGAAAACTGAAAGTACTTCTGTTTTGTTACAGATTTTGTACAGCACAATATGTACATTTTAAGGAGTTAAACATGCACATTAATCTAAATAAAACCACAGTGGTTAATATCGAACTCAGGGGAATGACTTTCTTCTCGTGTTCTTTGAAGAAAGCCATTGATCATGTTGTTAAAGTGCATCTGCCAGACTTTAACAACATGAGGTTTAATAGGGTTTAATAGCTGTAATTGACGGGCTGCTCAGGCATCTGTGTTATCCTTGGGTCATTTCTAACATCCTGGACATTTGCAAAAAGGACCATTCTCAGTGACAGGTGCCAACAGGAAGTGTCAGTCTTAACTGTATATGTTTAGGAAAATGTCTAAAGTAATGGAGAGTCAGCTCTGGTATTGCTGGCGCTGCTCCTCCACTACTGTCACTTCTCACGGTGTTGCAGTCCTTCTGTAAATTTGTGCTAGCAGCATTAGTGTCCAGGTTGTCCACAGGAGGCCGGCCGTAACACTAGTTCAGCTTCTTACAGGCTGCTTAGACTTTCTCTGTGTTGACTAACAGATTGACTGTTGGCATTTGACCTTTGCTTACATCATTATGTCAGAAAAAGCAAAACATTTTGTAATCATGTTCCTTGTTCCCTGGCCGAGGACCCTTATTGGCTCCTGGGCCCTGGTCATATGCCCACCTTTCCATCAATGTCTGAGCTGTATTTGTTATGGAAAAGAGTCTGATTTGTGTGACATGTATGTGCTGCATTACCATTAATATATAATCAATTTAAATGTGGCTGGAAAAATATTAAGGCTTCAGGTATAGCAGAACTGCAACTGCTTTCTTTGCACAGCTTCTGGAGTCTGATAAGTTTTTCTCAATCTAGAGTATAGCAGCGTTGGTGCGGGTGTCCGAAGGGGACCTGCGGAAAGCCATCACATTTCTGCAAAGTGCTGCACGCCTCAGTGTCGACAAGGAAATCACTGATTGCGCTGTCATTGAAATAGCAGGGGTGAGTCGGACTCCATTTGTATCACACGGTAGACTGCAGGAAATGATTATTAACTGCAGTTTGAATGTCCTGCACATCTGAGATCTTGCCTCCGCTTCCTTTTAGGTTGTACCTGACAAGATGATTGACAACTTGCTCCAGATCTGCTTCAGAGGAACATTTGAGAGACTGGAGGTAGCCGTCAGGGTAAGTGTTCTGACAGCTCAATGAAACTTTTAGTCTGAAATAGACAGTTAACCAGAAAATAAATGCCTGTCACAGTAAAGGTACGGCAAATTTAGTGGACCCCAAGACTTAAATCTTTAATCATCTTCTCTGTCAGAGCATGGTGGATGAAGGCTACGCAGCCACACAGATCCTGAGTCAGCTCCACGAGTCTATCATAGAGCAGGACCTGAATGACAAGCAGAAGTCGGCCATCGCGGAGAAGATGGCAGTAAGTGATCTAATGCAGTGCTGGTTCTGGAAGTCTTTGATGAATGTTGTCTATATTTTTAAATAAATCCTTTTAGTATATGTTATATGGTATCTACAGTATTCTTTGACCTGAGATGTAGAATGATCGTTTTTATAACTCCGTCTGCTCGTTTCCTCTCTGGTTCAGGTTGTGAGTAAGTGCCTGTCAGACGGTGCAGACGAGTACCTGCAGCTGTTGAGTCTGTGTTCAGCCATCATGCAGGAGGCTTCCCACAACTAAAACTCCACAAAGCAACGTCTCCTCCCTGTGGTCATCTATTCCCGCCAGGACCAAGAGCTTCACAGTGACACTGACTCAGATTTATCTGCATGTTTGCAGTTTGGGATGCTCAACAGTGGACACCAGATAATAATAACAACAACCTCAGAGCACTTCACTTACAAAATGACCTGTTATTACTTACCCAACATGCTTTTGTACCCTTTTTGAATTCTGGAAAATAATAAATAGTCTTTTTTGTTTTCAGTGTTTTCTTTAAGTTGCTGCTCATCTGTAGAAGAATTATGGAAATAAGGAAAATGTGGAGTTAAAAAAAGTGAGTGGCTCATGACCAAATGTCAACTTCCTGGGCTGTGATGGCTGTGATCCCTGATTCTGTGGGCATTAAAAAAAAAGGCACCTATCAAGGGATGAACCAGTATTGTCTAAACATAGCAGACGACTTAGCAAAGAACCAACTTTAAATTGTATCTTCAGGCACTTTGTTACTAGCAGCCTGTTGCAAAACCACATTATTTATTCGAATAGCTTTAGTTAAATAGATTAAAACTGTTTGGCAGGCATAAAACAGCATTTTTGCATCAACAAAGTGATTCCCTAAAAGCTGAAAACTTGGCATATTTCAGTGAGGTGTGCAGTGTGTCTTTAAAAAAACAGAAACTGTCAAGCTATTTACAGCAGATGAACAGTGTCTGAAAGTCATGTCCTTAAAAAAGCAGGAAAACATCCAGCAAAGAGCTGACGGGACCTGAGAGATGCATCTGGCCCTTCAGCTGATTCATCTACTGCTCACCAAAGTCTCATCAGAAATGGTCTCAGTGGAAGGGCGGCTGTTAAGAAGCCATTCTTAAGGAAGGGAAAGAGGGAGAAAAGGCTGAGGTGTGCCAAATTACAGAAGAAGTGGACTGAACATGAGCAGTAACAGGTCTCATGGAGTGATGAGTCCAAATTTGACATTTTTGGGCTCAGGTCATTGTCAGGATGTATGAAGGAGGTGAGTGTTTGCAGCCATCTATGAAACATGGTGGAGGCTCCGTCACGGTCTGGGGCTGCATTTCAGCCAGGGCAGTCAAAATTAATGGAATTACAAATGCAGAAAAATACCATCTGACTTTGGTCCACCATGTAATACAGTCTGAAGAGATCGTATTGGCATCAGCGTCATTTTTCAGCATGAAAATGATCCAAAGCACAATTCCAATGCAGGAAAAAGGATAGAAAAAGCACACAATGGAACACCACGAGTCATGGATTGGTTTCCTCAGAGCCCAGACCTCAACATCATTGCAGCAGAGAATGCAACAAAAGGCAGCCAACATCCAAAGAAGAGCTCTGGATGTCCTGGAGAACTATTTCTGAAGACTACTTAAAGAAATTACAAGAACGAGTTCAGGCTGTGTTGAAGCATAAAGGTGGTCATTCGAAAGATTGACTTTCAAGCTCGTTAAATGTATGCAAACTCTTTTTTTTTTTTGCCTTATATATTGTATTTCCATCTATGTTTGCAGATTTTTCAATAAATCGCTGCATATTAAGAAATGAGAGATGACTCAAGACTTTTGCACAGACCTGAATGTGTGTGTGTGGTACAGACCAGCCAAGAGGTTTGTGCTTCAGTCTGTTTAGCACTAATTAACAGATTAAGCGTGTTTGTACAATCAATGGATGCAGCTTGCTCTCCAAGCTCGTTATAGCTCACAGCTACACTCACACGTCCACATATGAAAACTTCTGGCATAAAAAAGAAACAAAAAGAATCAGCTGATGGTGGCCAAGGTGATTAATATTGTAAGGCTATGGCTATGGCCACTATAGCTATCCATATAATTCAGCTGGCACATTGGTATTTACAGATGTCACTATTGACAGAAGTAACAGTGACGTTTAGCAGAGTGTGTTTACTTTAACCACTGCAGCTTCACCCACACAGAAATCATCCATCTGATTTCTTAATTATATCCAACTTAAGACCGTGTATCTCAGCTCCCACAGGGCAAGAATAATTAACCACCTTGGTGCCCGTTTGCATTTGGGAACTGTGTTAAACATGCTATACATAGAACACAGTTCTTGCTGTATTGCTTTACTCAGTACTTTTCCTATAATGAAGGTGATGAGCCATGATAAAGCAGTGAGCTCCCTACACCGTCATCAGTCACATCCCTAATGATCCCGCATCAGCACAGACAAAAGCTCCACCCTTCCACCTAATGGTGCATGTGGTGTTTAACCTTGGGTAATTATAAATTTATAATCACCCAACACCAGAATTTGAAAAATGAGAGGGCCCTCTCAGCAAACACAGTAGCAGCTCATTACTGCTGCACTGCTTGACTTTTGGATTGTGCCATCTCCATCTCATGGTGCTCTGGTCTGTTTCCAGCACATGCAGTTCACACGTCCGTCACTAGATGTCACCAGAGCCCTTCGGGCTGCATCGATGGCCGCATTGCTTGAATTTCCCCCCCACAACCCCAGACAGCCTCTCAGGCCAGTGTTGGTATCTTCCTTTTGCTGTTCTTGTGCCCAAGAGAGCTTGGTCAGCAACTAAGGGAGCACATGACACCACAGAGGACAGGGCTGATTTATTATGAGGTGTGGCTGTGCAGCGATTAAATGGAAATCCTTATGGTTGTAGTGTCTCATGTATCTGCTCCTACTTACTGCTCCTACTACTAGAGCCATAAGTGTAGGTCTGTGTAGGAAGACAATCACTAACCCTTATCTGTTATAATTATCCTGAAACTTTTGTCAACCAGTGATCACTCTAAAAATTTAAACTACCTTATGAAACATCACCTTAAAGTAATTCAAATAAACACTCATAAAAACCAAGGTGTGGAGAAGCGCATTACTGAACACACAGCATGTCAAATCTCGAAGCAGATGCGCTTCAGCAGCAGAAGACCTGATACTGCGCCTCTCAGGAAAGAAAAGAAAACTGAGGCTAGACCAAAACTGGACAGCAGAAACTTAGTAAAACACTGCCTGGTTTGAAGAGTCTCAATTTCTGATGATAAATTCTGAATTTGGCATAAAAAAATGAAAGTATGGATCCATCATGCCTGGGATTAACAGTTCAGGCTGCTGATGGTGGTGTGAGGGATATTTTCTCGGTACATTTTGGGTTCCTTAGTACCAGCTGAGCATCATTTAAACACAGCAGCCTACCACGTCCATCCCTATACAACCAAATCGCACCAATGGAGGCTTCCAGCAGGATATCATCGCAGACTGGTTTCTTGAACATGTCAGTGAGATCACTGGCCTCCACAGTCACCAGATCTCAATCCAACAGAGCCACTTTGGGATGTGGTGGAACGGGAAGTTCACATTATGGATGTGCAGCATGTGCATGTGTGTTTTGTTCTTTCACTTCTATAACACCTCTAATACTTTTTCCACACTGGATGACATATAGCAGCTATTTTTAAATGACTATCAGAAGGGCCTCTGGAGAATGCCCCACCCCCTCACTTATCCAGCCTATCCCAGCTGACAGTCACCAGTCCATGACAGCGCTATATAATAATATTGTTGTAAGGCCTTAAATGATATTAAATCACAAGTGACTGCAGTCCACCCAACCTGTGTCCATCATATCAGACAGCACCAGGTTCCATTTGCATTAAAGGACAATATCAACCCACTGAATCTGGCTAATCCGTGTATTCCCTTCACTGCGTAAGTGCTGGCCTCAGCAGTATGCTACCAGAGCCGTATGTCACACACTGTAATGTGTTCATGAATCTGAAGCCTGCTCTCCAGCCTCTGGCGACTCCAGGCTTATCAGTCTCAGTCAGACAGTGTGCACTTTAATAATTTGATTAGAACCACAGCAAAGCAATGCTGTGATTATTGCAACTCATGTAAACACCTGGTTATCTTACACACATTAAGGTAGCAATCAGAGTCAGCATAACTGGATTCCCAGGGCTGGATTACATATCTTTTTTCTTTTTTTTTAATGACTTTTGGCATGGCGGCAGCTCGGTCTGTTTGCTCTCAGAGTTTGGATTCAGAGCACGCAGCAGAAAAGGTCACAGAGTTAACCACATGCAAAGGAGTACATTTCAACAAAGAGCAGCGGGGCTAGTAGCTGTGACAAAGAGAAAAACACGTTTTGGAGTGACAGTGGAGGACATTTAATGCTTTCAGTGACACTGCTGGGAGCGGGGCTCGTATGAATGTGCTTCAGAAATTCTTCAATCATTTTTGCTACATTTTCTTTGTGTCGTGGGGACGAGAAGATGTGTTAGCAGTAGGCTAAGAGACATGAGCGAATGAATGCCTCTATGGTGCTGCACAAAATGCAATGAAATGAAACATATTCATATACAAAAAGATGCAAAGCGTAACTCCAAAACTTGTTGCAAACTTTTACCAGTTATTTCTTTCATTTGACTAAATAATCCTGGATCAAGGCCTGCCAAACGAACGCTTTCCTGCTGTGTCAGAGCTCAAAATGTATTCATTTTTTTCTTTTCTGTTTCAGTTCAAGAGCCTCTCTTAATTTTATGTAAACAAGAAGAGAAGGAAAATTTCCTTTTATATGCCTGTCTTTGACCCTGTTTTTAGAAACTACTTTTACCGAACTCTTATTTATTTAAGTGGTTCTTGTCTGTGGCTTGCTGACCTAATAGTACCCTATTATTCCAATAAAGCACTTACCTGTGCTTTTTTTGTGTGTGTTTCCTAGAGTTCCCAAAGCCATTTCAAACACTGACTGAATTTCTTCTGACATTAATCTTCCTGTGAGAGCATTTTTCTTTGTTTGATGCTGTCAGATTGGACATTAAAATGGTCTGAACCTGCCGGTTTCCATAGTACATCTGTAGTTTAAGCTGTTATCGGATCAGCACAGGTAAATGCTCGTTGAATTCACAGCTGGTGAGTGGTCCTGCCTCCGGCCCACTTTGCCCAGGCACCACGCTCACCAGAATCAATCATTTTTCTAGTAGTAAGAACTGTTACTGATAACGAGGCAATTCTGGATGTCTGCACCTGATTCTTTGGATATAATCCCGAGTTCATGTGTGAAAACCTCAGGAATGCACAATCAGACAGATTAGACTTGATCTTTAATTTCTGGTAAAACAAATCGTTAGGACTGGATCACGTGACCCCGACTCATCCCTTAGTTATGCTGCTGCAGGCTTCGGTTGCTAATGGAGAATCCCACGATGCACTCAGCACCTCCTTTACTCCGCTCTCTTTCACCCGCCGGGCATTTAGTTACCGGCGTTTCACGCCATTATTTTTGTGTCTTCTCTGTGCTTTGGCCTCTGTGCTTTCTCTCCCTGGATCTTTCTGGAGCATCTACCCGAGAGACCACAGGAAAAACTGGTTTTCTACAAGCACTGGTCAATTTTGAAATTCTGGGCTATTTTTGCTTCCACAGCATGTTTTATTTCACATTAGAGGAAACATAAACATACAGATTCATGAAGTGTAAAAAGCTTTGACTCTAATGTGCCAGCGAAGTGGAAAACATAAATCTTTATCCTATGTTTAGATTTCTGTTATGCAGAATTGCACATACTGTATTTAGACAGATGATCCCTAATTTTTATATTTAATAATAAAACTATTTCAGAACACTTGTTCGTGATGCGCTGTGATTTACTCTCATAGTGTCTGCTGTTAAGTATTTTCTCACTTCTGCTGCTCATCAGAGGTCTGAAAGTTTCTGTGTAACCTCCTGTAACCTCGCAGTATAAAATCCGCCGAGCTAATTAAAGCTGTGAACTGAGGCTTCAGTAAGTTCAGTCTTTCCTTTTATCGTGCGTATCTTTACCCTCTTTTTTTAGAAAACAGCTTTAAATGTCATCGCAGAAATCTGTTTATAATTGTGACAACAATATCGACATTAACCGCGGCGTGTTTTCCAACTCTTTTTCTGCACCTTTCCAACATTTAGAAAATTCAGCCTTTTTTTTTAAATACAAAAACATGAAAACTGCCAAACCGACATGAGTTCGCGTTCAGAAAAATAAATACTGCTGGAAGGAGCTGTTGCAGTTCTGAGGTCAAGGCTTAAAAACAGAGGAGAGTGCATTCAGAGTAGAAAAGCTTGTTGAAATAAATCAAACCAACTCTGTTTCTTTCACTGTTTTTAATCTCATATTTTTTCCTCACTATTTCTTTATTTTGTCTTTGGAAACTACTTTAATTTAGCTGTTTTTGAAAAGTAGTGTACATGATTTATAAAATCCCTGAAGGAGTAAAACACTCCGACCTGTCCAGGCTGAACTTCAGGTTGTGTTTTGAAATCCCTGCAAGAAAAATCTTATGATAATGACAATTTCCAGAATAATATTGAACATTTATATTTTTTGGCTGCTGCTTTATAGGTACCCAATCTCTTTAGCTTCTTCTGTAAGTGCCCCCCCCCCCAATGAAACTGGAAGCCCAGAGAGTGCAACTCCTTAAGGGTTTAGGAGTGTGGATAACATCAGGAACAGCTTTAATAAAGGAAGGTTAGGGATCAGAAATCTGAAATGAATTTGCGGACAGTGAGCGTGTCTAAGCAAAGTTCACGGGTCTGCTGGTCCGGCGCTGCACACGAACATCAGATTTAGCAGATGTTTCAAATAAACTAGGGCTCATTTTCAGCATGTTGCTTTATATTTTATGTGTTCATATCCAAATCCTGTTTTTTTATTGCTCAGATGAATCACAAGATGCCAGTAAGTTTCTGTCAAATTATACCTGATTTTCTTCCCATGTGCTCCTTGTGTCAAGAGCACTGGAAGTAATTAGGATCCCCACACTTTTAAGTGCAGAATATGTTTGATCCGATCAGGAAGACGACAAATCCACGGCTGAATCGGGCAAACAAAGGAAGTGGCAGAGAATACGCTCCTCAGCGTTTATACATTTTGAAGTAGCAACATAAATGAGGTCTGAGTTACGAGGTTCATGTTTTGGGCTGTGCTGAACAACACGGAGCAAAAGTATTGAAAAAGAAAAGAAAAATCTTCTAACAGAGTAACTTATTATTTTTTAAAGAGTTTTAACTTTTCGAATAACTTACCAGAATAGACGAGACCTTGAAACGCCCTCCAGCATTCTGTGTCTGCTTTTTGAGAAAATTCAAGAGATGTTTATCATCAGCAACTATTTCATTTCTTCTTTGTACAACTGCCCTTACTGTGTGTGTGCGTGTGTGTCTGTTTAGACACACTGTAGGGACAAAAAGCAGGATCCATAACAGTTAATATTTTACATTTCAGGATGAAGGCTTCATTTAATCCTAAGGTGGTCAGATAGTAGAATAATAAGGCTAAAAAAGGTCCATGAAATTGATGCAAGTCACTGTAATGACTTCTGAGGCGATACAGAGGTTACTTATACTTTATATTTATTGGGAAAGAGAAACATTTTTACAACGTCTCTCATGAATGAAGTTATTCAAAGTGCTTTTTGCAAACAAACATTGAGAAAAACATATAAAAGAAACAAACACACAAAGATAAACAGTATATATATACAGTATACACTTTACAGTAAAAACCAAGATGCAAACATTTAATGTACGTAATGTAGATTTTTGGAAACTATCTCTAAGCTGCTGCAAAACGTAACTGAATTATTTGTACCCTATTTAAGTAATTCAATTACGTATCAGTAGCAGTTTAGGGGAGCAGATTATGCTCATATGCATGCCCATATTTATATTCTTTGTCAGGTTTGGGGCTGTGGCCAGCGAGGCAGAGGACCTCAAAGCAGGACTCAAAGCGAGGAGCTTAATTTAACTTTTTAGCTTTTAATAGCTTTTTAATGAGCAAGACATAACATAAACTTGGTAACATAAAATTGAACCATAAACATGAAGAATAGACGTAAAGGAACACAGTGGGAAAAACCAATGACGACGCAACAACGACCAAGGGGAACTGCAGACAATATATACACAAAGGGATAATGAGGGGAGTGGAAACATGTGAGGAGCACAGCTGAACACAATACACTGACGAGACAAGGGAAACAAAACTAAACACAAAGCACAAGGAACACAAGACTGTCAAAAAAAAACAGGAAGTGACTAAACATAACACACACGCAGACCTAACACATGGAAACCTGACACAAAGGGAAGCTAAGCATAACTAACCCAACTACCACACAAAGTGACACAAGACAGGGGAAACAACTAAACAGGGAAGACACAAACACCTGAACACAAACAAGAAGGCTTGGCACGAAAGGGATAACAGGCACCAGCACACAAGAACACAGGGAGAACACAGAGGAGCCTAAACGCCACACAAGGAACTACACCAAGGGAGACTAAACACGAAAAGGGTTAGGACACAGGGACAAAACACACAGGGACACAGGGAAGACCAGAACAAAGGGAAACCAGAAAAATATACAAATACCTCATAACAGAACACCTAACAATAACAAACTGAGGATCTAAACTATGAGAAAAGCCAAGAAACACAACCCGAAAAACACAACAAAACTTCACAAAAGAAGGCCCAGGACCATGACGTCTTTGACCCAACTAGAGCAGATCTGCATGATTCCCAGTTCAAGTGTTTAAGTTATGCGGGGCACTGGTGCTGCCTTCCTCTCTGTTAAAGCCCATCTTTTCTTTAAGCCAACTTTCCTGTGATTGGCTGCCCCTCACAAACCGTAGGTTTGGACAGCAGGAATTCGGAGCTCACAGGCAGAGATGGCTACATTAGGGATACCTACACCGGGGTACCATCACGTACCATCAGGAATACCGACAAAGATTTAAATTGAAACAGAAATCACTTTCCCTGCTTATTTGGTGGTTCGTTTACATGCCAGAAAAAAACATCAACAAATAAAAACAAGTCAGAGTTTCTCAGAAATTGTTCAAATTATTTCCGTGATTTCTCACAGGTTTTGTAGAATGTCTTGCAACCCCTGCGGTGCCACTTTATTTACACCCTGCATGTGCTCTAACGCTGCAAAGAGCTGCTGTGCTGTGCAGTTAAAACTGTCAAGATGCCAGATTTAGTCAACAACACTCGTGTTTTCTACGGGGAGAACAGTGTGTTGGGCATTTCAAAGGATAAACGCAGCACAAGACAACAAATTTTTGTTCCGCCTCCTCCACAGTCGCAGAAAGAAGAGGTCTCGCTTAACAAGACTGGAGCAGATACTGTCAATGTGTGCCTAAGTAGCTGCTTAACAGGGAATTATCTGTAGAGGACAATAATGGCTCACAATACCAGTCTCAGAATAGGAACTATTATTTTAGCATCAGTGCAACTTATGTGTCAGAAGTAACAGGAAATTCAAACGATTCCTGTTAGCAGCATTTTTAATGACCTGTTTTTGTAAGAATTGACATGAAATGCTGTGACAGGCTTTTGCCTCTTATCATGTGCCTAATTAGATGAGCCATTATGTAAAGCTGCTCTTGTGATAAACAGGGTCAGTTGTGATTCCCACTGTTTCTCCAGGCGTAAAGATAGCATGCTAATTGTGTCTGATGAGCCCAATTAAACTTCCTGTCTGTCAGCTGAGGTATTCTATATGATGATGTCTCCTCGCTGTACCGTGGAATAGTTTGATTAATGTTTACTGTGCAGTAATGCATGAAGACCCAAAATTATCAGTACGTTTCGCTCGCTTTATTTTTCAAAGCTAAAATACAGTTGCATGTTTTGAGAAATGACTGACAATAATCAGTGAGATAAATTATGTAAAATGAGAAAGCAGAGGTTAAGTAGCATCGCTTTTAGTTCAAGTGCTCATTCACGCTTCAGGAATTGAATGCCTGTGAACTATGTTTACTATGAAGGCCTTCACTGATCTCTGAGTGAAAATAAATTCAATTAACTACAAAACGCCAAGCAGAAGTACCCATGTAATGTTTATTGAACAACTTCACAAATTATCATGCCATGATTTGTTTACATTAAAATAAGGTATGACATTTGGTGTCTTTGTGGTGGTAAAGAGGGAGCTGAGCGTGAAAGGGAAGCTGTCGATTTACCGGTCGATCTGCATCCCTACCCTCACCTATGGTCATGAGCTTTGGGTAGTGACTGAAAGAATGAGAATGAGCTTCCTTCGAAGGGTGGCTGGCCTCTCCTTTAGAGATAGGGTGAGGAGTGCAGCCATTCGGGAGGGGCTCAAAGTAGAGCCGCTGCTCCTCCACATCGAGAGGAGCCAGTTGAGGTGGCTTGGGCATCTGACTAGGATGCCTCCTGGGCGCCTCTTGGGTGAGGTGTTCCGGGCATGTCCTATTGGGACGAGGCCTGGGAACGACCTGGGGTCCCTCTGGATGAGCTGGAGGAGGAGGCGGCTGGGGAGAGGGAGGTCTGAGCTTCTCTGCTTAGGCTGCTGTCCCCGCGACCCGACCCCGGATAAACGGAAGAAGATGAATGGATGGATGGATGGATTTTAATTAACTATCGTTTTATGATTTAACAATTTATTAAGGGTGTGTTACTAAAAGTAGAAGGAAAATATTATATTTGATTACTGGTGAATTTTATTCTTCTGATCACGCCCATCATCACAGCCAGGACAACACATGAATGAATGAATGAATGAATGAATGAATAAAATAAGGAAAGCCCAGTGCTTTGGGCATCATTCAGACTAGTACGACTGTTTCTGAATTCGTTTTATCAGCAACAACCTGCTGGTTCAGAGGCACGCTGTAAGACAGGACATAGTGTGGATATTTTAGCTTTTATTCTAGCAAGGCGACACACTCCAGACCAATGAAGCTGCCAGGAATCCCTCACTGAGAACATCCAACAGGTAGCCTGGTGATTTGAACCCATCCTGATCATCCTGAAGCCAGTCAGCATCCATCACAACACAATCCATCACAACACCGCTGAAAACCCTTTTTTTTCCTCCATTCGACTTGCTGCTGTCCTCCTCTGTGCGTGTCACAATGAAAATGTCACTACAATGTGCAGTGGCGGAATAAAACAATAATACAGGCTGGGAATCTGAATCCATCCCAGGTAAACATGTCCAGGCAAACCAATAGACTGCTAATTGTGCAGGCTAAGCATGCGTGTAGATTAGGGCTGTCACAATGTCAAGTTTTCACTACACAATTTTTGCAAATTCACATCAGCGATACTACTGCCATCCAATGTGCAAAAACAACCAAATAAATAAATTAAAATAATATTTAAATTCCTGCAAATGAATTACACTCACAAATAGTTTAGGGAGGCGGAGGAGAGTCACTAAGCATAGCTGTGCAAAAACAGCAAGTACACAATTACTGGTTGTATATTAGGAACATAATTAAAAAAACAAATCGTTTGAAAATATTGTGGCCAAGTTATGGTATATAACAACACCTGTAGTGCTGAAATCTGTCCACTATGTTCATCTGGGAGGAAAATTATCCAGACTGCAAATGCAACAAATCTAGGAATTACAGATGAGCCTGATTGCGGAGTTGTTCCGGAGCCTGTGGCGCCAAACACAAAACAATTAGCCGACTCCTTTTAAATAGAGAGTAACATACGTTCTGATGAAGCTCATTATAGTCAAGCACTCAGCAAAAATATCCCAAAAACTTCACACAATCATTCACTGAAACTGAAAAGAGCAACAATTATTAGCATTTTATGCTGACCTGGTCTGCGACTGGCACATTTCTGTGTGAAATAGTAACACCTGATGTGTGGATTCTGAGCTGGTCAAGTTGACTGTTCACAGCAGGCCAATATTATCCCTCAGGCCGTCAGGAAATGCCACCGTACCTCCGACGGGCAGTTCGCCGCTCATTCATGTTTTGAGTAATGTCACACTTTGATGACACGGCTTGGTCTAATCAAAAGTAGGAAGCGCAGGTAGAGGAATGCATGACCTGTGCTCTTTCACACTTTATCGCTGTCTTCAAACAGAAACACAATAAAGAGAGGCTGCAAACACAAGTTCATTCCTATAAAGCTCTATCATTAGTAATCCCGTGTTTGATGTGCAGTTTCCTCAGATAGAAAGGTGTTAATAGGCTGCCCCGCCTGAGACTCAGCAGCTGTGTCACAGGAGGATTTCAGCCTTCATCCCACACAATCAGGCTGCAGGCACTGCCCTTCTGAGACTACACTGGCTAGTTTTTTGCAAAGTAATGGGCTCATGCATGAGACGAAATGACAAAGACCACAGGAGAGGGGAAAAAATGGACACACAGACTGATGAGGATATCTGAAAGGGCAGCAAAATTATTAGTAAAGGCTGTTGAGCAGGAAGCAAGTCATTACCATACTGGCCATCTTACATAACTGTCACTTCTGTGCAGTCTTCCTCTTTACTCAGATTCAGATACAAAGACATCCTCTAAATGCTTTCCTGCTAATCATTATCAGCAGCTCCGCTTAGCCCAGAGACCATATGTGGAATAAATGTAATGTGCCTTATAAGCAGTCTGCCTAATGTTACAGTTATTTGGAGAGGAAACTGATAATTATACATGGAAGCACTTGAGCTACAGTCTAACCATAGGGTGACGAAGGCCACAAGCCACTGACATTCACAGTTGGCCGTGGAGGCTCCTCATGAAACACAAACACAGAAGGG
Organism: Cichlasoma orientale; assembly: GCA_034780415.1. Classification (NCBI taxonomy): domain Eukaryota; kingdom Metazoa; phylum Chordata; class Actinopteri; order Cichliformes; family Cichlidae; genus Cichlasoma; species Cichlasoma orientale. The sequence goes on from JAVDPK010002616.1 coordinate 132,340, forward strand.
AAGTCTTTGCAGGTGTAACTCTTGTTCTTTGGCATTTTCACTTTCTAAGGTTTTCAGATAAGATGGTTACAGTGTCAGCCCTCTGGGAATCCCGGCTCTGAGAGATAATTTAGGGGCAATTTTTATCTTATGCGCTTCCTTTAAGGCATTTACCATTAATTCCATGAAATTACTTTTAGCCGTCATGCCATTACCAGAATCAAATAGCCCAAAGCTTGGACAGGCTCTGCAAATTCAGCCAAGTTTTTGTTAGAACTTAACCCTGCAGTCATCGAGAACCCATCAGGCTGCATGGCTGTAAGCTGCCATTTGTGTTATTATTTATGACAGTTTTTTCTGTGCTTCCTATTGAAAAAAAAATCACATTTGTGTGTTTGAGGAATTTTTAAATATAAAACATAATGCTTCATATTAACATCAAAAATGCAAAAGTGTATCCAAAATGTGTGTCTCCCCCCCAGTGAATTATCAAAAAAAATATGAGTAAACATTCAGGGTAACAACACTTTTTTATGTCCCTAAAGTCAAAGTCAAATAATTTTTTATTATCCCCAAATAGTTTTACAGTGAGTGGTGACATTAAAACAACAAGAAGACACAACTGCAATCTCACACACATAACATACCACCTCACGTCATTTAACAAAACTATTGCCATGGTAACAAAAGTGTTTTTGAGCCTGTTGGTCTGTGACCATGGTACCACAGCCTGAGGAGAGCAGCCTGAAGTGGCCATGAAGTGGGTGGCTGGAATCAGCCAGGACAGAGCGGGCTTTTCTTAGGGGTCCTGACCTTTTACACATCCCCAGGTTGTTCAGGGAAACCCTGGCAATCTTTCACAACTCCTAAAAATATGGCAGTTTTGTCAATGAAACTATGACCTGTCCCAAGATACTGATGCTCAGAGTTTTGAGTTAAATGAAGGAAACATGTTAAAATGAGACCCAGGATTTTAAAAAATGTACTTAGCTGAAGGCTTAAAATAAACTACCTGTTAGCTGCTTCACCCAGGTGTGTCTCTCTGAGTGCTACATACTGTATAAGGCCCAAGACTGAGCTGTAGGTCAGCTGTGCTTCACAAACACTCAGAGTGCAGAAAATTAAATAGAGAAGAAAATTAAAAGGAATGAGCAACAGATTGCAGGTTTCTGTCAAAACATTGGGAGTAAAATGAGAGGAAATATGATGCAAATGTGATAATTACCATAATTCAATTCAAATAAAGTTTATTTATATAGAGCCACATCACAACAATCACCTCAAATTGGGTTATACTGGAAGGTAAAGATCCCACAATAATACACAGTTGCCCCGACAATCAATGAGCAACCACCTGGTGACAGTGGGAAGGAAAAACTCCCTTTTAACAGGAAGAAACCTCCAGCAGAACCAGGATCAGGGAGGGGCAGCCATCTGCCATGACGGGTGAGGGGTGAGGGGTGACGGGAGGGAGACGGGACAAAAGACACACTGTGGAAGAGAGCCAGAGATTAATAATAACTAATGATTAAATGCAGAGTGGGGTATAAACTAGGTCCTACATAATAGTTTTGAAAAACAATATGCAGACCTTATCAAAAGGCCCTGCTCCTTCTGCAGGAAATGTTTTCTAGTCCACTGTCACTCCAGCTGGTGCACGGAAGCTGTCTTACACACAGATATTTGTTAGAGAGGTTTTAAAACATAAAACCTCTCTAACAAATATCTGTTATATCTGTATGTAGACGTAAACAGATATAAGTCCCTGAAAAGACCAGCTAATTTTACATATATTCTTCCATAAAAAGATTTTAAGAAATGTGCCAATAAACCCGTAACATTTTTGACTCAACATAATTAAAATAAATGCACTTCCAGATTACCTACACTCATTTCAGCTAATCCTCTTCTTCACACGAAAAGCTTAGTTTCAACACTTTGCTCATTCATCATGGGGCCCTTCACTTTAAGATCAGGACAGGGGCTATAGTGGTGTGATGGACTAAATGGGCTGTATTAAGTTCTTTGGGGAATGAGGAATGGGTTCCTCAGATAAGACTAATGAAAGAGGAAAACAGTTTATACCTCCCCCTACTTGTTTAATATTAAACTCACAGGTAATCCTTGTTGAACTGCTCAGTGTGTACCAACGTCTCTTTTAATATGAGTACACAGCAAAAATTAAAGGAAAACAAAGATAAAAAGGTTCATCGTGCTGAACTGACTCAGTGTCGTGGTCGCCTCGTCCTCCTGTGCTGATTTGCCATTTTTCTATCTCTCGCTCTACTGTGTGTGTGTGTGTGTGTGTAGGTGTGTGTGTGTGTGTGTGTGCGTGTGAGAGAGAGAGAGTTAACCATAGATTTGTGTTACAAAGGCGGGATTCCTCCTGAGGTCCTCGCCCTCTGGAGGTGAATGAGTACACCTCACCTACTTCGTACTATTTAAGGCTGAAGTGCGGCGGTCTTCAACGCTTTGTTAGTTGCTCAAGTTTTCCTTTTGTTTTTTTATCCAGAGCTCAGTGTTTGAGTCACTTTTTTAGTTATGTCAGTATAGTTTCTGCACACTAAGATATGTTTAGACGTCATGTAGGATAATTTAAGGGTATCCTTGCAAACTGACCTACCTGGCTTTGGTCATATAGGGGAAATCAAGTTACCAGCTTTTGCTATGTGTGCAAATCTGTCCATTTATCACCCACCTTAGACAACAAAAATACGTTAATTAAAACTTACAGTGTCATAGTTCATCATATAAACACATCTAGGATATCTTACTCAAGATTATTATGAAAATTACATTATGCTTAGACAAACTCCTCTGCAGAGGCAGACAGCTTAAGGATCCGGCAGACAGTTTTTCTTTGCAAAAATCTTTGCAGCCTCAGAGAGCCACTAGCAGAGCTGCAGACTCGTTAAATCTAGCACATCCACCGAGCAAAAATCTCAGCACACACCCACCCAGCAGGCAACCTCTGCATTCTGGTTCCAATAAATCATCTTCTTTATATTGTGCATAAATAAAACATATGCAACATGCATTTGGCTACGAAGACTTAAGATGTGTAAAATTTCCTTTGTACAAACAGTCAGGCTGTGTTAGAGGAAACATTTTACTTTCAAAGGATGTGCAATCAATTTCATACCGAATCCATGCGGAGATGAGCAAATGAGTGAAATACTGAGAAGTAGTTAATGAAGGTGTGCGAGAGGGTTTGATCATTTCTTTCACACGGGCTGAGTAAATCAGGTAAATGTGTTTAGATTTATATGAAGTTCTTTTATCCCCAGGTGTAAAATACAGCACTCAGATCATCTTAACCAACTCTAGAGCAGCCTGAACAAAAGGCATGCAAACTTTTTTCCTTTTGTTTACAAGCAGTGGAAGCCATTTTCCCCCCTCATTATTATAAAGGCACTCGGAATACCATAGAGACGGCATAAGTGGCCATTACGTTTTGTTTTCAAGCTTCATGTTTAAAGACGCTGCCGTGGTGAAAAGTCTGATGGGCACCATCCATCAAATTTGTCAGGTCCCTTTCAACAGCCGCGTTTAACATTCTCAGCTATAAAACACATCATAGCAAGAAAATATAAGCGTTTATGGCAAAAATGCATTTAGAATTCAGTATGCAGGAAGATAGAAAATAAAGATACAGAGTATTAGAAGTTTACTTGCTAAAAACAAACAAAAAGCAAAAACATGGAGATAAAGCAAATAAGTCTGTGATTGGAAAGCAGAGCAGGTGGGTTTTTATTTACATTATAACCTGCCTGTTGGAGCCTCATATTTATATAATCTGTTCTCTGGACTACACAGAGAATAGTTACTGTTCCAGCTGGTGCTAATGAGGATCTGAAAAATGAAATGAAATTGGTATTGATCAGAAATCCCATCAACTCAGGCGTGCTTTATGGTAACTTTGTGGTTTGGGACAGGAAAACATTAATCCGTTAGGCCTTTAATAACCAGGACTGGCCATCTGTTGACCAGGAGCACAGAATTAAACTGTCAGAAATGTGCGATTTTTTTTCACACACACACACACACACACGCACGCACGCACGCACGCACACACACACACACACACACACACACACACAGATGATCACACATAGGGCAAGAGGCGGGGTAGACCCTGGACAAGTGTGCAGCCTGTTGAAGGGCTAACACACAAAGACACACAACCATTCACACTCAAATTGTAGTCTTTGGACTGTGGGAGGGAAACGGAGAACCCGGAGGAAACTTAACTAATCTTTGGGAATTTTGTAACTTTATGGTTTTATAGTAGTCCTTGTTTACACTCATCCTCAATAACATCGCTAAGATAAAAATGATCCCAATACAATGATATGTGTCACACTTTTTTTTTAATACTTTGAACATCTGCAGAAATCTTGCTTAAACAGGGCTATGACAGTCCAGGAGTTGATGAGTGCTGGAAATTCAAGCACAGAAATTCCTCTTAGGCTCACTGATCCAGGAAACAAGGCAAATGAAATATTGCACCACCATTGTTTCTACTGTTAGAAAGATTAAAACTCACCACAATGGTTGAAGTGATAACAACGAACGAAGATCACTCCTAAAGACCATTATCAGCAGAGACTGAACAAAGACTGGTAGAATGCACAAAATTCTACACAATAAATAAACACTGACTAACACCATATTTTTGGAGAGCTATGATGATAAAATTCATTGCTTTCAGTTTATTGATGGTTTAGGAGATAAAAACACTTTTGTCAGGCATTCAATGGTTACATTTTCTAATTGGCTGTTTTCTTTCCTCTATAATACCAAAATAGAATTTAATACTCCCAAATTATAGTTTTAACAGGTAAGCTAGCCGCCCTGTCTCTATAGATGACATAATTTTCGGCATAACATGACTTTAGCTGTTTGTCACTGTAGCCATGGCCCTCCATCAGATCACAGCAGTAACAGTATTTTTTAAGTTTTACACCAACTAGAGCCAGTGAAAGAGGTTTAAGTACGTCTGCTTCTTGCAGTCTTTAAACAGAAGGAATGAATCTTAAACAGACAATGTTTTTATATACCTTGAAAGGAAAGCAAAAGTATTTCATAGTAACACTGCAACTACCAGCATGCTCTGCGCAGGTGAGCAAAAATGTGTGGGGTAGTCCAAAACAATTTCAGAAAATATTTCTCACTATGACCATTGAGGGGTTCTGTACAGCCCCCCCAGCCTTTATCAAAACAGAAACAAGCATTCAGCGGTGTGACATAAAATACTGAAGCACAAACTGAACTTTTTAAAAAATGCAAATAGATTCATAAAGCAAAAGTGAAACAAAATGTCAGACATAGAAATAATTTGCATTAGACACATAAAAGTCACTGTTCACCAAAAACAGGTATGGTAAGATGTGATGTCATAATTTGATCAAAACAGCCAGTGTGTGAATGTTCATATGTGGAAACACCCAACCCTGAGGTCACATGTTTGGGTATATAAAGTGTAGTTGTGTCATGATTTAGTACCAGTGCCCCAGACACTAATCTGCAGTACTGACCTCTTCATCATGGTGAAGTCGATTTTGTCTCTGATTCTCCTCTGGGCACTGTCCAGCACAGGTAACTCCATTAATTCTTACAATACTGCAGGTAAAAGAGAGTTTTTTTTATTCAAGTGAGTATAGCTCTATTAAATCCACTGCATTTCTCATATGTTAAATGTTCAGAATTCGCTGCTTATGCAAACATTCAAAACGCATCGTATCAATTATATTTTTAAAATGTGATCATCGCTTCTCTGTTTTTCTTCTGAGTGAAGCTGGAGCCCTTCAGTGTCAAACCTGCACAGATCCGACATGTTCAGGCACAGTAGCAGCTTCATGTTCCTCAGAGAAGATGTGTGTCACAGCTACCATTCTAGGTAGTCTGGTCTTCATATCTTATGATGCTTTTTATTAAATTACAAATACTGTGATGGTTTGTTTGTCAACATTAAAAAAAACTGTACTTTGAATTTGCAGCCGTTTTATCTGGAACTCAGGTAATGCAAATCTACAAGGCATGTGCACCTCCCTCCCTGTGTCCAGTTGTATGCTCTCAGACATTTTCAGTTAATCTGGGTTTTCTAAGTGCTCTCGGATCTGCCAAGTGCTGCAACACAGACAACTGCAACTCAGAAACATTGGCTGGTAAGTACAAATTGATGAATAAGTTGCTTATTAAAGACAAGATAACAGAAAAAGAAACAATGTTCTGATGTTTGCGGAAATGTTCTCTGTTCTAAAATGAAATCATCTTTTCTGTTTCAGACCCTGTTCCTCAGTCAAATAATGGACGATTTTGTAATGTTTGTGACCCCTCCACCTCTCAGTGCAACTCTACATTACAATGTCGGGGAGTCGAGGACCAGTGCTTTCAATCAACTAGTGAGGCTTTATGTGATATACTTTAATACTGATCATCTTTAAATCTCATCTTCAATCTAGAAATTTCAGGACTTTCTCCTTTCTTTTTGATGTGAAGCGAAAAATTAATTCTCAGAAGAAAGTTATGAAGTATTTTACCAGTATTTATAATAAATGTTATTTTAAAGATAAAGATTAGATCATAAAATGTGACAATGATCGCCAGACATTAGGTAAATTAGTTTCAAAGCACCCACCAGAAAAAACATTGTCTAGAAAAAGCAAAATAATTTCTCTGACAGTACATGGTTTTAATTAGATACTTCTATGAAAGAAAAATTGAATGGTATGAAGTGAATGGAAGTAACCACACCCAAAATTAATCTCAGCAGGTCATTGCGTGAACCTGAAAGTCACTGCAGCAGAAACTTTTATAGAAATTAGGTGATAAATTCCTGTTTATATGGCTATTTTTCTTAAATTAATAATTCAAAATAATCTGAAATTCTTAAAACTCTACTTTTTCATCTGCAGTAAACACCGGCTCCAGGACGTTTCCAGCTTATGGCTGTGCGTCTTCAAACCTGTGTGTAGTTAATTCAAGCCTGGGTTCTCTACCATTCAAGCAAAATGTTGGGACCATTATCAGCGGACCAAACTGTTCTCTAGCTACAACAACTACAGCTGCAGCACCAACTACAACCACTGCCCGGGTTACAACTACATTACCAACTACATTCACTACCCCAGTTACAACTGCTGCAACAATTGCAATGACTGCACTAACTACAACCACTGCCCGCACTACAACTGCTGCAATAACTACAACTACTGCCCCAACTACATCTGCAGCAAAAACCACAACTGCAGCACCAACTACTGCCCCAACTACAACTGCAGAAAGAGCTACAACTACTGTCACAACTACAACAGCTGCAACTGCAGCACCAACTACGACCACTGCCTGGGTTATAACTACATTACCAACTAAATTCACTATCCCAGTTACAACTGCTGCAAGAATTGCAATGACTGCACTAACTACAACCACTGCCCGAATTACAACTGCTGCAATAACTACAACTACTGCCCCAACTACATCTGCAGCAAAAACTACAACTGCAGCACCAGCTACTGCCCCAACTACAACTGCAGAAAGAGCTACAACTACTGCCACAACTACAAAAGCTGCATCTGCAGCACCAACTACAACCACTGCCCGGGTTATAACTACATTACCAACTATATCACTACCCCAGTTACAACTGCTGCAACAATTGCAATGACTGCACTAACTACAGCCACTGCCCGAATTACAACTGCTGCAATAACTACAACTACTACCCCAACTACATCTGCAGCAAAAACCACAACTGCAGCACCAACTACTGCCCCAACTACAACTGCAGAAAGAGCTGCAACTACTGCCACAACTACAACAGCTGCAACTGCAGCACCAATTGCAACCACTGCCCGGGTTATAACTACATTACCAACTACATTCACTACCCCAGTTACAACTGCTGCAACAATTGTAATGACTGCACTAACTACAAACACTGCCCGAATTACAACTGCTGCAGTAACAACAACTACTGCCCCAACTACATCTGCAGCACCAACTACTGCCCCAACTACAACTGCAGAAAGAGCTACAACCACTGCCCCACGAACAACTGCAGCACTAATTGCAACCAGTGCCCCAGCTACAACTACAACACCAACCACTGTCTCAATTACAACTGCACCAACAAATACAACTACTGCCCGATCTACGACTGCTGCATCAGCTACAACCACTGCCCCAGCTGCAACTGTCTCAATTACAACTGCAACACCAACTACAACTACTGCCCGACCTATGACTGCACCACCAGCTACAACCAAGACCCCAGCTACAACTGCACCATCAGTTACAACCACTGCTCCAGATACAACTGCAGCAACACCTAATGTCTCAACTAAAACTGCAGCACCAACTACAATGACTGCCAGAACTACAAGAGCTGCACCAACTACAACTGCTGCACCAAGTACAACCACTGCTGGAACTACCACTGCTGCATCAGCTACAACCGCTGCCCGAGCTACCATTTCTGCACCAGCTACAACCACTACCCGAGCTGTCATTTCTGCATCAGCTACAACCACTTCTCCAAGTACAGCTGCAGCAGTAATTAAAACCAGTGGTCCAGCTACAAGTACAACACCAAACACTGTCTCAACTATAAGTGCAGTTCCAACTACAATCACAGCGAGAACTACAACTGCTGCACCAACTACAACTACTGCCCGATCTACGACTGCTGCATCAGCTACACCCACTGCTCCAGCTACTACTGCACCACCAGCTACAACCAAGACCCCAGCTACAACCATGGCCCCAGTTACAATTGCACCACCAATTGCAACTACTGCCCCAACTACATCTACCGCGCCAACTACTGTCTCAATTACAACTGCAACACCAACTTCAACTACTGCCCGACCTACGACTGCTGCATCAGCTACACCCACTGCTCCAGCTACTACTGCACCACCACCTACATCCAAGACCCCAGCTACAACCACTGATCCAGGTACAACTGCAGCAACACCTAATGTCTCAACTACAACTGCAGGAGCAACTACAATCACAGCCCAACCTACCACTGCTGCATCAGCTACAACTACTGCCCTAGTTACTATTTCACCACCAGCTACAAACACTGCCCAAGCACCACCAACGATTGTCTCAACTACAACTGAAGCACCAACCACAATCACTGCCAGAACTACAACAGCTGCATCAACGACAACCACTGCACCAACAACAACTGCTGCACCAATTACAACCACTGCCCGACCTACCATTCGTGCATCAGCTACAACCACTGCCCCATTTACCATTGCAACACCAGCCACAACAAATGCCCCACCTGCAATTGGACAAACTACTTTCTCAACAACAACTACAGCACCAAGTACAACTACTGCAGCAGTAATTACAACCATTGCCTCAGGTACTATTGAAACAGGAGCTACAAACACTGCTCTATCTACAACTGCAACACCAACCACTGTCCCAACCACAAACACTGCCCAATGTACCACTGCTGCATCAGCTACAGCCATTGCTCCACTTACTATTGCACCACAAGCTACATCCACTGGCCCAGTTATTATTGCACCACCTACAACCACATCCCAGACTACAATGGCAACACCAAGTACAGCTGCACAACCTACAACTGCAGCACCAACTACTGTCTCAACTACAACTGCAGCACCAACTACTGTCTCAACCACAACTGCAGCACCAACTACAACTACCACCAGACCTACCACTGCTGCATCAGCTACAACCACTGCCCCAGTTACTATTGCACCACCAGCTACATCCACTGGTCCAGTTACTATTGCACCACCTACAACCACATCGCAAACCACAACTGCAGCAGTAATTACACCCACTGCCCAAGGTACAACTGCAACACCGAGTACAACCACTACCCCAACTATAACTGCAGCATCAGCTACAACCACTTTCCAACCTACCACTGCTGCATCAGCTACAACCACTAACCCAGTTACAAATGCACCAACAAGTGCAACCAATGCCCCAGCTATATCTGCAGCAGCAGCTACAACCACTCCTCCAGCTACAAGTGCAGCACCAACTACTGCCCCACCTACAACTGCAGCACCAATTACTGCTCCAACTACTTCTGCTGCACCAATTACAACCAGTGCCCGACCTACTCCTGGTGCATCAGCTACAACCACTGCCCCTGTTACTTTTGCACCACCAGCTACATCCACTGGTCCAGTTACTATTGTACCACCTACAACCGCATCTCCGACTACAACTGCAGCAGTAATTACAACCACTGCCCCAGCTACAACTGCAGCACCAACTACTGCCCCACCTACAACTGCAGCACCAATTACTGCTCCAGTTACACCTGCTGCACAAATTACAACCACTGCCCGACCTACCACTGCTGCATCAGCCACAGTCACTGGTCCAGTTACTATTGCACCAACTACAACCACATCCCTGACTACAACTGCAGCAGTAATTACAACCACTGCCCCAG
>JAVDPK010002616.1:162309-188341 GCA_034780415.1 Cichlasoma orientale
AGCTCCCAGCTTGGATTCAGGAGACAGACACCCTCTCTATTTTTAAGATTAGGCTTAAAACTTTCCTTTTTGATAAATCTTATAGTTAGGGCTGGATCAGGTGACCCTGAACCCTCCCTTAACTATGCTGCAATAGGCCTAGGCTGCTGGGGGGTTCCCATGAGTGTTTCTTTTCATTCACCTCTTTTTACTATGTTTATACCCCACTCTGCATTTAATGATTAGTTATTATTAATCTCTGTCTCTCTTTCACAATGTGCCTTTTGTCCTGTCCCCCCTCCCCTCAGCCCCAACTGGCCGCAGCAGATGACTGCCCCTCCCTGAGCCTGGTTAAAAGGGAGTTTCCCTTCTCACTGTCACCAAGGCAGTTCAACTGAATTTAATTGAACTGCCTCCAAATTATTAACAAGCTCCTCACGTGTAGTTTTGAGCCTCACCCCATGAAGCAAGATCTCGCATGGAGCCAGATCGAGGGTGATTGATGGTCATTTTATGTTTCTTCCATTTCCAAACAATTGCACCAACAGTTGCAAACTTCTTAGCAAGCTTCTTGCTGATGGTCTTATAGCCCATTAAAGTCATTTGCAGGTCTACAATCTTGTCCCTGACATCTTTTGGCAATTTTTGTCTTGCCAGTGGTGGTGAAGCATTTGGAAAGGAAGAAATTGATTCTGCAGAAACTTATGCACATGAAGATTTGAGATCAGGAATATCTGTAATTGATTTGATTGTAATCTGTGGGCACATAGCAATCTATAGGAGCCAGAATTCTGGCTGGGTTATAGGAGATCAAATATTTATTTCACTCAGTGACATGCAAATTAATTTAAGATTAATTAAGAAGTTTTTTTCTGGATTTCTGGTTGATTTTGTCTCTCTCCATTAAAATGAAACTTAAATACAAGATAGAATACAGTTCATTTCTTTTTTAAGTGAGCAAACTTACACAATCAGCAGAAGATCAAATAATTATTTCCCCACAGTTGGTGCGAGTGTGATAAATTTAATATTAGCTTACCTCCAGCAAGTACTCATCAACCGGTCACAGAATGGAAACTTTTTGTTAGTGACTGATGTTTGCCAAATGGTTGCCAACAAGTGTCTGGGCCCCCTCTACTTACCAGGAGGTTACTGACAGGTCTGTAGTCCTGCATGAATGCGACTCGAGCAATCGATTTCTTAGTGCCTCAGTACCTCCAGCAACCATTCACGACTGGGTCAGGGAATACCGGTGGTTACCAAATGGTTGCCAACAGGTCTCTAGGGCCATGTGACTGAGGTCTAAGCCCAATGAATACCGGTAAGCTGAAACTGGGGCCAAACAAGACACAAACCAGCATGGCTCGTCACTGTTAAGATTATAGTGTGCTGATGTCCTCAGTCTTCCACTCAGGTCAGATGAGGTCTCACATTCTGGTGTCCTCCGCTTGAGATCTTCCTTTATTCCTTTTGTGACAGAAGGCAGAGTGATAGGTGATAGGTGGTCCACAGTGACTGTCTCTCAAGTGTGAGTGAAGTTAATCTTGCTGAGTCATGAGTTCTGATTAAACCAAGAAACTTACATGAACCCAGAACAATTTGGTTCACACAGACAAGTGATATAAATTACATGCAGCTTGTTGCTTGGACTTGCATTTGGCTTTTCAGTGACAAATAAATTGTATGTCACTCACCTGAGATAAGTGTCACAATATCTGTGTGGCTCAGCCAGCTTTAACTTGGATAACAATGAGATGTGATTGTACCAATATACACAAATGAATGACACAAGCCTTTAAATCTGGAGGGATTATACCGCTACCATAAAAGATTGATGCCACTTATTGTAGATTTTCAGCTCTGTTGTGTTCGCTGTATGCCTGTTATATCCTTGCTAAAACCTGTGCCTGAATGCTTCATTGTGACTCTCGGTGTTGGTCTGCTATGAAGCCTCAGCAGCTTCTCCTCTGTGGCTCTGGCATCTCAATTAGATCCCAGCTATAATGCAATCAGCCCAGCTGTAATGGGCAATATTGCCTTGCATAACTCACTCATAACTCATTTGCAGAATTAATTGCTGCATTAGATGCTGTGTGTCCCCAGTGGCAAGTGAGCTCCACTGATAAGATATTTCATTAAATTCACTTGTTTACAACACATTCCATCAGTGGCACTGCTGTTATTCAGGATGAGGAGAGATGCAGCCTGCCATTGTTACAACACAGGCTTCCCGTGCACGAGGCAGAACAATCAAGACCAAACTGTCAGGTGGAATGGTGTCTGAGACGAGAGCGGAACAAACTGAATCCTGTTCAAGATCAACAAGTAAGGCAACACAGAATGTTGTTGTCATTCATTCGCTACTCACTGCACTCTAAATACAGAGTTATATTTAGAGCACGACATAGTGAATGGGAAACCACTTTTGGACACTTAATTACATCATTGCTGCCACACACTGTTAGAACTTGTGACACTGGATACCAAAATACCAACATACATTATTCAAAGCACATTTTCCCAAGTTAATAAATGCAAATACTTTGTAGCCATTCGAGTTCTAAAGAGCTGTTCTCCTCAGAACATAACCAGGCTTCCACTTAGTGATAGAAAGTAATACGGAGGTGAATGTGAATGTGTCTCTCTATAATACTCTAACTCTCAGGTCTCGACTGGATTATATAAAGTACCTCAATATGACATATTATGTGATTTTGGCCTTTTATAAAAGTGAACCTAACTGAACTGAGCTGAACCAAGTGGTAATGTAACATAAGTTGAAAACAATATAGAGCCAAGCATAGATCCCTGGGGCACCAAAAAGGGAAAAACAGCATTATCAAGTCAGTCATTCAGAAACGGCGAATTCTGTCACTCAGATAAGATTTTGATTATTCAAAAACATTTCCTGTCACAATGTATATTTTCCTATTTAACAGACTACAGTTATCACTTCAGAAGCAGTGGAAAATCGAGCAAAGCAAACACAGTTCAATGCCATCCACAGCTCTGACTGGTATCCTTCCAAATATTTTGTCATTCAGGCGGCATGTGCACCGTCCACAGAGCAAGTTTCCCAACAAATGCGAAACAGCCTCCGAGGATGAAGAATAATCGACAATGAAAACACATCAGGTGCTGAAGTAGCTGAAAGATATTCATAACATGCTACAGGAAAAATATCAGAAAGTGATGCAAAATATTTCCTGAAGACAACAATCTGTCTGTCCATAGTGGATCGGTATCTCAGTAATGAAAAAGCACTTAGAGGTCAGAACCGTCATTACAATATATAATAAAACAAGACGAGTTATGAAATGTTAATTTGTTAATCAAAAGAAAAAAACCTGGAAAGAAGGTGTTAGAAGAAATTGCAGTATGCTTTTCAATACCATAAACATATTTATGGTATTGAAAAATATTTTTGGGGACTCTGTGGGTTGGCAGAGATTAGCTCTGAGCCTCCAGACACCAAGTGAAGAACTGTGCTTTATTTATGCTTTTGATTTATTTGGATCTTTTGTGTTTTCTTTATGATTTATAATTGTGGCACTTCATGACAGGTTCTATGAGAAGCAGGGCTAAAGGAGCTCATCTTGGAAAAGCAAATATGCCTGGCACAGCAGTGTATTCAGGTCATAACTCTGATCGCAAAAGCTGCCAGGCAAGACACTCTTAAAAAAATAGAAACTTAAGCCAGAAGTATAGATTTGAGAAAATCCTCCTCTCCTGTAAATCATACACATAGTTGTGATTCTGGCATTGGTGTTGAATTTGTACAGATCCACATCTACTGTGGACAGTGTCCTGCTGCTGCCACATCTGTATTTGTTTTGGAGCATACTGAGGTTCTCAGTCCTGCTGTGGACTTTACATATAAAAGAGATGGGGAATGCTGGTGTATATAACACCTACTGACAGGCACAAAGAGCAAAGAAGTGTGTTTGGTTTAGTGTAATACAATCATGGGTTTATTCCACAGATTCTCAAGTGTTAATCTTCCAAAACCATAAAACAGTTTTTTCAGGTACAGAGTACAAATCTTTCTTCCCTCCCTGTTTTCCAGTGTCTGCTCTGGGGATATAATAGTAAGAACAGCGGCAATGATCCAACACAGTGTGTGATGATTCCGGTTACAAACAGACGGCTTATTTCCTGAGTTTTATTTATCTCCTCCCTCCTCTAAGGTAATAACTGGAAGAGCATGCATAATTCAGTGAAAATCAGGATTTCGATTACTGTCAGATGAAAGTGGTTTAATGTGTTTAATGTCTCTGCCTCATCACTTTCCTCATCGCTCCCTGAGGACTGTGTCACAGAGAGGAGTGAAATGTTGTAAACACCCTACTGCTGCTGTCATTTCTTTTTTATATATGCAGCATTAATTTTGTCATTCCTGGTCAGATGCAATAAATCTCAGCCAAATCCAAAATATCTGTCTCTCTCTAAATGTATTAAATGCAACAATGTCTCTCTTTAATGTGTCTAAATGATATTTACTCTATGAGAATTTGGCTACTCTTACTCAGAAACTTTATTATGTGTTCACCTCCTGCTGGCCTCTGTTAACAGCAGCCAGGCTGAGCTGTTTCACCTGAAGCGGGAAGTCCAGCATCCCCGCCTCCTACTGCTCTGCGCCCCTTGAGAGGAAAAGGAAAAGAGGTTTGTTCAGTATTGATAAACTGTATATGGTGTAATGTTGTTTTGATTATTCATAATTTATGAATTTGCTCCTTGTAAGCTCATTCAGAGCTCTGCTGCTGCGCAACTGTAAGACTAGCTATTTCTGAGAAGGAGATTTAAGTACCTATTGTTTCCATACATCAGTTAAATGGCCTAAAAGCTTTGGCTGCACATTCCATAGTCCTGTCTTACTGACAAAAAGACTTAAAACACGCACCAGTATGCTGAGGTCTAAGCTAAGAATCTGCTGGTTGTGTTCATGGAGCTAGCTATAGTTGCATTGTTGATGGCTGTTTCTCAGTTTTAGTTTTCCTGTATTTATGGATTCTGCACACATGATGGTTCTGTTCTGCTGTTTTTTAGCTCATGCTTATTAGCTGATCACTTATGGAAGTCAGCCATGATATATGGCTGATCATGTACTAACCTTTACCAATGACCATTTACTATAAAACCCAATAAGTTAATAGAGTGCTCAAAAAAAGGACCACTTTAAAAAATATCAGATCTCAATGGGAAAGAAATCATCCTGGATATCTGTACCGATACAGACAGGTTAATGTGTTAGCAACAAAAGGTGCTCCATTGTTTGATGGAAATGAAAATGATAAAACTACAGAGTGCTGAATTCAAAAACACCCTGAAAATCAAAGTCCAGTGGCCACTTCAGCAGTGTGGTACATCCTGAAAAATCACTGGCCAGCTCATCAAAAAGCCTGAAAGACTACAGAAAAGAAGACCTTAAATTAGTTCCCTAGTTAGGAAAACTCTCAACTAAATAAAATCAGCAATCAAATGATGCCTTCGTGAATGTAAATGCAGAGTGTTTACAACAAGGTGCAAACCACTGGTTACACAGGGCGGGGAGGTCACACTAGAAAACATCTAAAAGAGTGTGTCAGTTTGAGGGGGAAAAAAATTGTTACCATGTTACCAGAATGATGGGAAGAGAAAAGTATGGAGAAGTAAAAAACAGCTCATAATTTGAAATGTAACACATCACCTGTCAAACATGGTGGAGGTAAGGTTATGTCATGGTTTTCACCCAAAGCAGGTCTCTGCTGATAGAAGTAGCAGGATGGATTTTAAAGTGTGCACGGCTATACTCAGATTCAGCCACATGCTGCAAAACTGGGCGTCACAGTGCAAATGACCCAAAGCACTGCAAACGCAACCCAAGAGTTTCTCATAGCAAAAATAAAAGGGGTGTTCTTCAGTGGCCAAGTCACCTGATCTCAACCCAACAGAACATGCTTTCACTTTACGGAAGGCAAAACTGAATGCAGAGAGACCCGCAAACTAGAAGCAACTGAACTGCCATCTGGCAAGGATGGGAGGGTGGAAGAGCTGGTGTGCCGGCCGGGTAACCTGTGGAGATCAAGAGGAACCTGTGAAGAGAAAGAAGGGGACATTTCAGCACTGGAGGCAATCATATATCCCCTTTTAACTTTAGACGATCTCCAAAACACCTTACACATCTTTTTTATGCACACATTCACATCCTCACCACCGACAGGAGAGGAGGTGCTATGCAAGGTGCTCGCCTGCTATTAGAAGGAGTTTGCAATTCAGTGTGCAGGCCGAGGAGTCTCAGAGGGATTACAGGACAGCTCCAACACTTGATCTACAGCCGCCTAACATCTCACTGTGCCCATTAGCCTCAACTGGATTTTGCATTTTACACCTGCTAAATACTGATGATGTGATATCTTTGTATTTGTAAGGCCATTGTCCTATCAGTCATGGGAACACTCTCCCAGCCTGAAGTACTGAAGGAGTTCTTTTTAATGTTTAAAGATTCCATTTTGACACATTTTATTTCTTAAACAGACGATGTGCCAAAGGCAGAATGACAATTGCTGCCATTTGCAAAGTTGATTATGTATTCCTTTTGTTGGATAGAATAACTCTACTTCCAAAGTTAATTTGCAGGAGACCATAATAGGAAGCTGTAATTGCAGTCAGAGATGTGCTGAAATAATCTTTTCAACCAGAATCACTTTTTGAACTCCCTGAACTAGACGTTGTCCAAACAATGCACAAAATTAGTCTCCCGAATTAAGCTAGACGTGACCTCGAACATCCAACAGCATATCCATTAAGTTGTGTAATGTGACTGATTAGGTCTTATCTGGGTTACATATTCTAGTTTATTACAGAAATCTGTCCATCATTTCAATCTGTAATGTTGGACTGAAATCGTAGCTGAGCTCTTGGAAAATGGTGACACTGAAATTGAGGAGGTATGATTATAAATGACTGATACTAAACAACCCAGCAGTTAATTCTGAGTATTTAAACTTCTTTAATTGGAGGTCAGACTGGGTCGGCTCCGTCAGCAAACACTTGTTGCGTCTCCTGTCTTCTGTTTTCTGTGATCTCCAGACTATGAACTCTTACAAAGGCTCAGAAGAAGCTGTGTGATCTAACAGCACGATCACATTTAAGGCGTGAAATGATGAATCTTTGAAGATGACAGGTTAGGCTGACAGGTTTTTTTTTTTTCACTCATGTATCTGTTTGTTCAACTAAACAAGCTGTATCTGTGATTAACATGGAAGCTAGCATTTCTAAGAAGAGAGACGGAAGTAGAGGCATCCATGTTCTTCAAAAATTGATGCACCATTTGTGATATTGTTGCATCAAATTTATGTAGAGAGGCAGCTGAAGGTTCAGTAGGAGCAGAGTATACTGGCTTGTTGCTAGATGGCACTAATTCACCTGTTTATTCTGAGGCTTAAATAAAGGAAGAAGTTTAAATAACTAAATAAAAAAATACATCTATTCGAGTTGCTCAAATTTCACTGTCCTATTCATAGATACTTCATGTATTCCAATGTGTCTCTGCGAAGTTTGAAGTTCCTCACTTTGGCCCTATAGTTGTGGAGTCTTAGCACGAAGCCCTGAACCCTCTAAAAGAAGGGCCAAGACCCTTTTTTCTGAGATGGCTGAGATGTTTCATGACTCTGTTGTGGTCACTGCTGTTAGGGCTGCAGACTGGGAATGACAGACACCAACAGATGCAACAAACTGATCTGCAGGGCCAGCAGTGTCGTGGGTGTGGAGTTTGACTCTTTGACAGCCGTGTCAGAAATGAGGATGCTGTATAAGTTAAGGGCAATGTAGGACAGTCCTTCACACTCTTCCATCACATGCTGGACAGTCACTGGAGCACATTCAGTAAAAGACTCATTGCACCACAAAAGGACCACAGGAAATCATTCCTGCCTGTGGTCATCAGAATATGACACCTGGAATATTTTCACTTGCAATATCTTGTTTATATTGCACATGCCATTGTTTAACTTTGGAGTATTATTTTAACATATGGAATGCCTTATTTTTACAGAATTTTAATTTTTCCTACCTTTCATATTAAAGTTTTTATTGAGCATCTGTAACAAAGCAATTTCCCCTGGGATTCAGATTTTTCCATAGACGGTATATAAAAGATGGATGTAGCAACTGTTTCTGGCTACAGCCATGTTTTTTTTGTTTTTTGTTGTTTTTTTTTATCCTAGAAGGGACGATATAGAGACAAGAGGGTGGAGTGTTATGTTATAAACTGTAAAGGAGTAATGGGCTACTCAAAGACTCTATTTTCACTCACTAAAACTGTAGCATGGAGTTCTTGGACAGGGCTGGACCTCACAAGTCCACATTGTTTACCATATAGTTCCATTAAAAATGCTTCAAAAGACACCAACAGCACAAACACAGTTAAGCTGTCCAGTTCAGTCACTCGAATTAGCAAAGGTGAGGTCTAGCAGACAGCTGCCAGCTACAGATACCTGTGTCATCACACCTGTCAAGCAAAGCAGCCATGGCCTTAATTTTAGGCCTCAACAAAATGCTGACGGGGTGAGTTATAAAGTATTTCACCCCTCAGCATAGTTGTTATGTAAGGGGTGGAGATGGGACTACAACCATTATTTGTGCCACACTGTAAAAAACTAATTTCAAAGCTGGAGCGTGGCCACTGTAGGAACTACAGTTTTGGTGTAATTATTTAATTTACTCTTTATTTTTTAACAGTGAATATTAAAAAAAAAAAAAACAGTCCCAGAGCTTAAAGGGTTAAATAAGAGTTGCTGAAAATATGTTCATGTGATTTGTCTTGACACCCGACCCCACTAATTTATTCCATTAATACCAGATTTTTGTTTCCTGCAGAGTTGCAGTGGGGGGTGTAGAGTACAGCAGATTTGTGTTTAATTACCTCAGTGATTAGAGTGTTTATCTCAGCCCGCTGAGTTTGCCCTTTCATTTCTGTCTCTGCTTGTTGATGGTATAATCTTAGTCAAATTTTACCTCTGAGCTGCCATTTTAAGTTCTGCGTCACTCACAAATTAGCAGTCAGTCGGAATTACTAAATAGATAAAGAACTGGAATTGTAGAACTAATTTGGACACAATTTACATGGACGTTGCAGAAAATTGTGGCCCATTTTTGCAGCCTTTAACAAAAACAGGATGTCAGATGACAGAAATACTGCTCAAAAGATTAAAGGAACACTTTGAAAATACATCAGATCTCAATGGGGGAAAAAAATCATGCTGGATATCTGTACTGATACGGACAGGGTAATGCTGGGAATGAAAGGATTCCACATCGTTTGATGGAAATGAAAATGATCAACCTACAGAGAGCTGAATTCAAAGACACACTGAAAAAATGATGCGGCAGGCTGGTCCATTTTACTGAAATTTCATTGCAGCAACTCAAAATGGTCCTCAGTAGTTTGCATGGCCCTCGGGCCGCCCTCATGAAGTCTGTTTCTGATTGTTTGGTCAGAGACATTTACACCAGTGGCTGCTGGAGATCATTTTGTAGCTCTGCAGTGCCCATCCTGTTCCTCCTTGCACAAAGGAGCAGATACCGGTCCTGCTGATGGGTTAAGGACCTTCTAAGGTCCTGTCCAGCTCTCCTAGAGTAACTTCCTGTCTCCTGGAATCTCCTCCATGCTCTGAGACTGTGCTGGGAGACACAACAATCCTTCTGGCAATGGTACGTATTGATGTGCCATCCTGGAGGAGTTGGACTACCTGTGCAGCCTCTGTAGGGTCCAGGTATGACCTCATGTAGTGACACTGACCCTAGCCAAATGCAAAACTAGTGAAAAAACAGTCAGAAAAGATGAGGATGGAAAAATGTGGGTGTCCTCCACCTGTAAAACCATTTCTGTTTGGGGGTTGTCTCATTGTTGCCCCTCTAGTTAATTAAATTAACACCAAAGCAGCTGAAACTTCCCAGAGGTTTAACCGACTTGATGCTATACTCTAAAAAGTGTTTTAAACACCCTGAACCGTGCCATCAGGGTTACAAAATGGGCCTACAGCCAGAAGGTCCAGGGCTTCTTTCATGACCCTGGCAACAGCAGGCAGGTGTGGCAGGGAATCCAGTCTAGCTCCAACATCACAGTCTTCCTGAACACTTTAAATGAATACTTTGCACGGTTTGAGGCAGACTATCCCCTTCATTTGATCCATTCCAGTTTGCTTACTGCTCCAACCGCTCGACAGAAGATGCAATCTGCTCCGTTGTCCACCTGAGCCTGTCTCACCAGGAGGAGATAAATGCACATGTGCGAATGCTGGGTTTGTGGACTTTAGTTCAGCATTTCATACCATCATCCTCCAGCATTTGGTGAGCAAACTGGTCCCCCTGGGCTTCAGCACCCCCCTAGGCTGTTGGATTTCCTCACTGACAGGCCCCAGTAGGTGAGAGTTGGGAACAATTCCTTCAGCACCATCTCCCTGTGGACTGCCTCTCTCATGGCTGCGTCTGGAACCCGCTGCTTTTCACCCCGATGACCCACGACTGTCAAGCCAGATCCAGTACCAACCACAACTTCCACAACAACACGACAGTGCGTCTCATCAGGGACGACAGCAACAACCTGGTCCTCAATGTCAAAAAAACAAAGGAGATGACTGTTGACTTTAGAAGGACCAGACACCATCATTCATCACTCTGTATCAACAGTTTAGCTGTGGAGACAGTCACAGAACAAAATCTTTGGGGGTGCAGATCACAAGTGACCTGTGAGCTGTCATGAAAAAGGGTCAACTGTGTTTGCATTTCCTGCGCAGGCTGAAAGGAGCACATCTCCCCTCCTTGTTCTCACCAAATTCTACAGAGGAACTACTGAGAGAGAGCATGCTGACCATCTCCATCTGGTCTGCTGGAAGGCTCTCTGGAGAGTAGTTAAAAATTATCAGGACTTCTCTCCCCCTCGTCCAGGACATTGCCACAAAACACTGTGTGACCAAAGTGCAGAGGATCATATCAGATCCAACCCACCCCCTGCATGGAATGTTTAGCCGCCTGGTATCCAGTAGGAGGTTTCACAGCATCCGCTGCAGAACAACCAGGTTCTGCAACAGCTTCTTCCCCAACCAATCAGACTGCTAAACTCCTTTTAATAAGCCCCCAATCCTCAGTCCCTGAACCCCTAATGAAATTTCGTATTGTTCATTTGTACACTGCTGTGTATAGCTGATAGCTGTAGTTAAATGAGAATAAAAGTCTGTTCTGTTCTATTCCAAGGAGTGACACCATAACTAAAATAAAGAATTTTGTTGGAGGTATTTTGTTTTAGCTGTTTCCTCTTGTCTCGTTACCGTGTGTATATATTGTCCGTGTTTACCTCTGTCCTTTGTCGTGTCATCATTAGTGCACCTGCGAGCTGCGCGCTCTGTCCTGTGCGCTCCCTTTTGTTTATCAAGGCTTTTGGATTTTGCTCCAGCCTCGACCCTTGGGATTTTGTATTTTTGTATATTCAAGTCACTCCAGCATTAAACAGTGTTTCAAGTTTGTTACCACGCGTCCTGCATTTGGGTCCAGCCCTGCCTGACACACAGCCAACACGTAACAGTGTGACCATATCTAGGCAGTATCTCTCCACCTCACACACTAATTTGCTCTCCTTCCCCACCAGAGAGGTGACATTCTGTGTCCCAAGAGCTAGTTTCGATAACCAGGGATCGGAATGCCAGGGCCTCTGCCCCTTGGCTGCCGCTCGATTCACATTACACCCACAGAAGGGCAACTGTAAAACACTTTGAGAGTCAAGGTTGCTGAATTAATTTTGGGTTTTTATTTTCTAGTCTGAAATTTCTAAAATAGCTAAGGGCATAAAGGAGTTACACATGAAGCTCTAGACTTATGCTGCAAAATGTTTAAACCTGCCATACTCCCGTCATGGCCTACTGAGGCACATTTTAATACCATTTTTAGTGTGCTTTACTTATGTAACTGTATTAGACTTTGTGTGGGTTCAAAGTTTAGGTGACCCACAGCTGAAGGTGCTTCTCCGCTAATGTGTCACTCGGATATCAGTGAAAACTCAGTGTGAGACATGAAAAGCTCACTTCAACTTGTTTAAAGGTCATCATGAAGCTTAGGCTAAGTTCAATCAGAAGATCCGTAATCACTCATCTGCCTGCTTTCTCAGGTCCCAGGCTGCTTGTTCCTTTCTTACCTCACTTCCACTTCTCACCCTGTCAGACTTGATGCTGACTTCATCACGTCATCTTCACTCCTGCTTTTTTTTTGAGCCAATCAGCCTCCGCTCAGCGTACTTCAAATATCACTGCTCATCTGTCATTCTCCCTTTCAGACTCATTCGTGCAACTCTCTTCCACCCCATCTCCACCACCCAAGTTCCTCAGAGCTCCTTCCAATCTCCTTTGTCTTCACCACCATCACCAGCATCTAGACTCCGGGGTGGGGGGGGGGGGGGGGGGTTCCTGCCCTAATTCCCATCTCCGCGGGGATTGTGCTCTGCTACGATGGGCCATCAGAGTCTAATATCCAAACAGCTAATTGTGTTCCTTATCAGTAAATCGTATTCAGTTCCTCCTAATGATCTCTCCTTATTGAAATCCTTTTTCATGGAGCCTCCATTCTTCAGCACCTTTACAAAAACACAGCAGGCTGCGGTCTGGAAAAATGAAAGCTTACCGCTGTGAAGACATTATAAAAAAAAGTTTAAATCTTTCCTCAACCAAGACTTATTTAACTATAGTCATACAAAAGTGTGGTCTTCCTGAGAATAAGTGATTGTTAGAAAAGTCAGGGGTACTGACACAGTTTAACTTCTAAATGCAGTCACACCTGTTCCAGTGAATCTGTTGGCGTGAACAGATCCCGTCTATTTGTCTAACTGTTTGTGCTTTGCCATCTCTCTTTTATCCCCTACTCAATATTTAACAGCGCTGTATGAGCTGCACCCCTGTAGAGCTGGCTCTGCTATCGTACACGGCTCTATCAAACCAAACTGACACATCTTTTTCCCACTCACAGAATCTGAGCAGGATGCACATCTGTTTATCCCAAAAGGCTCCTGTTTCCACAGTGATTCTGGCACTCTCACCTACACATTAGAGGAGTGAAGCCTGGGTACATCACTTCACCAACTGGTCTGACAGAGGACACCGAGGACAAAGGAGTTCATTGGTATCCCCTTTATGTCACGATGCATGCTCAGTAATCCAGGTAGGGAAATCACAGAGCCTTGATTTTGTACAGGACACAGTGTTTTCAGTGGGAGAAATGGGATACTTTGAACGGTGACCTCTACAGCCAGCAGAAAGATGGATGCCACACTCACTCCGAGGATGTGGACAAGTGGGTGAAGAATTTGTCTGACAGACAACTCACTCAAGCAGAGAAAGACATCCTCGCGAAAGGGTTGAACTTTGCTGTCACGCCAAGACAAACCCTGCTAGTGGAACTAATTACAGCCACAGAATCAGCCATCCGAAACAACAACACTGGAGCAACTGCGGATAAAAGTTTCACCCTGCCTCAGCAATGCAAAACCTCGTACAAGGATATTTATGGGCCCCTGAAATGAGATCCAGGTAATGGTTACAGAAAAAGAATGTCTGAAGCAGTTAGCAAAAGGACAGACCGCATACCAGAGATTATAACCAAGGGAAGCTACACCTGGTCTGTGTGGTTTACAGGATGATGCCACCCTCAACACCAACCAAATGTGTCTGGTCTTGAAACTGTTTCTTTAATCTACAGATTTCACATACAAGGCCCAGGCTACAGGCAGAAACATGCACATGCCATAGGTTCCCCAGTCTCACCTATTGTGGCTAACTTGTATATAGAAGACTTGGAGAAGAGCCCCCCCCCTGTCCTGGAGCACCACCGAGCAGGTGTGTAGATGACTAAAATTACCATTGGTAATGGTAAGGATCGGCTCCCCCAGCACAAACACAGCAATACAGTGAATGCAGGGGCCTCCTCAGTTTCACTTGCTTACAATGCTGTAATTGCAGCCATTCCCCAACTCTCTCTGTGAAAAGTACGCATGACCATTGATCAGTGGTCATGACAATCTGCGGAATAAAAATAAATAAATAATCACAAAGCTGAGTTCATTGCCCATTGTTTGGCAATGGTGCTCATTTCGCTGATTATGCATCTGTGCTGTTTATAATGCTGAGGAACCCTGCAGTCCCCTGAGACTGAAGAAGCCACTTGAATGACTGATGAAACATTGAAAAGACTGTGTCCAGATGAACAGAGCCAACTTTCTGGGAACATCTTTATGTCAGTGACTATAGTGCAAGTATTACATAAAAGCAATTGAGTTTATATGAAGACGTTATCATTGTTGTGCTAATGATACCAAGGGAGCTTCTGATATTCCAGAAAATGTAAAATAAAATAAAAAATATCCTGAGTAATAATTTTGGATAAAGACACAAAATATCCATTAATATCTTTTATTAATCTTTAATTAATTAAATCTTTGTTGGCACGCTGCAAGGTTTTGATTAGTCAGAAGTAGTGGCAGTTTGTAACTGCTGGTTTGAATAGTGCATGACAGTCCATACTGCAGACTCACCAAAATGCAATAACTTAGACCTTAAAGATGAAATGTGTCTCATTTCACATTTGTTCAGTCGCTGTTTGGTGATTTTTGGATCAAAATGCACCTGTCTGTTCCCTCACAGGGGACTGAGTCACATCTGAGATGGTCTTTATACTGATTTGGTAGACAAGTGCAATATTGGTGCAAATGCAAGGCAGTGTTTATCTTGACACATCGATAAGACACACCCCCAGAGCAGGATCCTCAGATAGACAAAATCAGAGGACAATGCAAAGATTGGACTCCTTTTTGTTTTTGGACCAATCACATAATCTGTCAGACAGGTTGGACAGCTAAAGCAAACAAACAAGTCTGGGAAAAGGCAAGCAGAGAGAAAAGGATGAACATGTGATCTCAGGTGGATGGTGAGGATCTGGGGGCAGGCTGCAAGGAGCTTTTTCTCACGGGCTTAACCTGCAAGACGTGTGACGTGGGGGGAATCCACATTGGAGTGTTACACCCAAAGGCACAGAGCAGCTGGGTTGATGATTTTGGGGATAGGAACTGAGCCTGCAAAGTGACAGCTGGATTGTAGATGGAAGCCAGAGAAGACAGTCGTAAAAGACTGAAAATTCCCTTTTAGAAAAAGGAGGTCAGCTTGTGCCTTCTGTTGGAGAAGATGCTTCTGGTAAGTTCAGCAGCATCCAAATCAGAGGCTAATTTAGGCAGAGACTTGGATAATCAGGCAACAACTGACAGGTTGATAGTGTCAGACGGGGGCAGTCCATTTATTTTTGCAGGGACGATGCACAATAGCTAAAAGCTGACTTTCATGTGTAGTCACCTAGGCGTTGAAGGTGCCTAATGATGGGCAGATAAAAGATAGAAAAGAATTGCAGTAAAAAAAAGAGAGAGAGAGAGCACTCCATCAGCGATCTCAAAAGCACTAAAATCAAATATTTCATCAATGAAAGAAAATTCCAATCATCAGTACCAATGCTGCCACATTAATTCTCAAGCAGTTCAGTGACAGCAGGCCCGAGAAGCTCTCAGCCACATTTTCACAGTAAATTGGTGCAGTCTTGAGAGACATGTGGCAAAGACCGCAGTGATATGTGGGTATAAGTGGGTTCAGAGCACAGACAGCCATCCACATAATCAGCGTGCAAATTTACCTGCGAGCAGGGGATTACTGTGCTGTTTTCCGTCCTTCTTAAACACAGCAGGCCATAACAACATCTAAATTTTCAGAAGAAATAAAACAAAATATTTGAAACCAGGCTGTAGCCCTGAAGGTCTAAGGTATTTATTTATTTAAAAAAAAAAAAATCTGCCTCAACAGAAAAAAAAATGCACAAATTCAGTCAACAACCCAGTGTTACATAAAAATATGTTATAGCCATGTTGGTAAATGCAAAAATATGAGAGTAACAAAGTATCTACAATAGTGACATTTTTTTCTTTTTACAGGCCTGATTAATGAAAGACCCACAGCTCTGCATTCAGAGAACGCAGTCCATTTTTTTTAATATTATTTTCAGACTTTTCTTTGTGTGTCTGTTGCCATTTCTAATGTTTCAGTTTAGACCACTATAGTCCAAAGAATATTGCATTCCAATGCTCAAAAAAATTAAAGGAATCCAGTGAAAATACATCAGAGCTCAATAGGAAAAAATCATGCTGGATAATCACTATGCTGATATGGACTGCGTTAGGAATGAAAGGACGCTGCATCATTTAATGGAAATGAAAATTGTCTACCTACAGAGGCTGAATTCAAAAGCACCCTGAAAACTGAAAAAGTGGTGTCAGTCAATGGTATCAGTTCCTTCATTCTTGAAGAACTGCCTGCATACTCTTGCTACATGAGGCCGGTCATTGTCATGCAGCAGGAGGAATCCAGGACCCACTCCAACAACGCAGGGTATGACAACGGGTCCAAGGATTTCATCCCGATACCTAATGGCAGTCCTGCAGAGGTCTCTGCGTCCCTCCATAGATATGCTTCTCTGGTTGACCCATCAGCAAACTGGAACAATGTTACAGGCAAAACAACATTATTCACAGCTTCTCCAGACCCTTTCATGCTTGTCACATGTGCTCAGGTTGTAAAAAGCACAGGGTGCCAGTGGTGGACCTGTCACTTCTGGTATTCAATGGAAAATGCCAGTCGGGCTCCACAATGCCAGGCAGTGAGCAAAGGGCCCACTAGAGGACTTTGGGTCCTCAGGCCACCCCAGTGAAGTCTGTTTCTGATTGTTTGGTCAGAGGCATTCACACCAGTGGCTGCTGGAGGTCTGATCTATCAGCTCAGATCAGCTGAACTAAAGCTATGCTTGAGTAGACTTACTTGGTTTAATTTGGAAAAAAGATTTGTAATGTGAGTGTGAATGGTTTCTCTGTGTTAGCCCTGCAATAGGCTGGCGACCTGTACAGGGTGCACCCTGCCTCTCGTGACCCTGAAAAGGATGGATGGATGGATGGATGGATGGATGGATGGATGGATGGATGGAGGGACAAGGTGTTAAAATAGTTTCCTTTCATGAAGCCTTCACCGGAAAACGACTACATTTTGCTGAGCTGTGGATCCTTCAGATTTTACTTTAAGGCTGTTTTCTGATAACAGCTACAAAACTGTGACCTTGCACTTTCAATTCCATCAACCTTCCCAAAATGGCATCAGGTTGTTTAACAGATCCTGATCACAGGTACAGGTACAGGGGCTGCTAGTTCAGGGTGTTCAATTATCATATAGGTCTCCCTGATGTCCAGCATCACCTATTCTTTATTCTGTTGTTAGTCTCTTTTCCATTCTTTTCCCTAGATTTTTCTTCCTTTGGCAATCATTTCTTATTTATTTCTATCCTTTTCATATTGTCTCTGTGCCATGTGCTGTGCAGATAGGATGGCACAGTCTGAGAAGGTTTTCCTTTCTTGTTTTCTAGCACGGAACAGAGGCTGGCCGGGCTCGATAACAAAGCATTCTTCTGATGTGATGAGGAGTCAGCAGGCCCAAGATGTTTTAATTAAAAAGGCCACACTGAAGGCCACAGAGGAGAATGTAATATCACTTATTTAATGCAGCCCTATCCCTTAAACCATGGGTACACACACACACACACACACACACACACACACACACACACACACACAAATCAGCAACATTTGTGATATCTATGTCTACATACATGAGAGGAGAAGATGCAACAAGAAGCACCTTTACTTTTCTGCTCCCTCTTGATGGATTTCTAGTTACAGATGTTTCCTCAGCATTATTATAGATCCTTCAGTAGAAATCATTTTCCTGTGTCACACAAATTGTCCTTGCAAGTCTTTTGGCTTAAGGAGTTAGAAGCGGAGAAGCAGGAATGTTTTGAAACACCACCGCTGCTAAGTGGATCCACATGCATGTGACGGGATTTAGTGTGTGTGAGAAGGATTTTACACATAATCACTCAAAAAAAAAAAGAAAGAAGTTAAACTGTGCTGTGGCTCTGTGCCTAATGAAAAACAAAGATCACTGTGCTCCAATTTTGTTCTGGACTCTGCTGTAATCCACTTATTCATATACACACACACGCGCACACAGCAGTTAATAGCAGGACTGTCCTCCCAGCAAAAATGTGTTGTTTCATTTCTAGTGCTCCAAGGACACAAATCCCTGAGTTGAAAAGACCTCACCTCCCAGCAGCCATATGAAGTGTAAGAGGCAGTAATGCGTGTGTTACATATTAATAAAAACTCGCTGAGCATTTTATTAGGAACACCTGTAAAGCTGCTTATCCTCGGGCATCAGTCAGCCAACAGAAATCTGAGGATGCAGTGGACAGACTCACCAAAACAAGAAATAGAGCCTCATACCTGCACAGGTTCCAGATGCTGGTGTGGATTTTTGCTTCACACTTTGGGTGTTTAATAACAGGATAGATGTGCGACCGTCTAGCGCAGAAAAGTTGAGGATGTTGGCTGAACTGCAGAGACACACTGCATGCTCCTGGTGTGGTGTTATCACATGGAGCTTTAGCTTGACTGGTTTCTTTGCTAGAACAGAAGGCTGGATCGCACACCTTGGCGTCCCGGTGCTTCTCTTGGTAAAGTCAGACTCAGTATGAGTATCATCATAATTTCTGAGTTTGGCAGATTTTGGATTTGTCTCATTTGCTGAGCAGGAGACTGTGGCTTTAAGAATTTTTACAGAGTGAGGACTCCTGAGAGCTAACAGTTCACAGCACAGTTGACTGCAGTCTTAGCACCACTGATGTGATGGGTCACAACATATCGGAACTTCCACTGGCTACAAACATGAGGGCTTAAATAATATCTGCATAGACTCTTATCATTATCATTTCTGTCTGAAAACCTACCACCATCTACAGAACTGTGAGGCCAAAAATTACTAAATTTAGAATCTACGGATCATGGACACTTGAATTTTGAAATACAATAAAGCAGCACGCTTATTTACTTAATTTTAACAAACAATCCAGGTAGCGATACACAGCTTTGGAGTGTCTCTTGGCCTTCACTGAGTCATTTGCCACGTAACTGAGCCTTAAGTGCCAAAAAAATAGCCCAGATGATACCCAAATTGGTCTGGGACCATATATCTGAAAATAAAAACTTCTATTCTATCCTGTAGACTTCAACCATTCTTAAAAAGACATAAATCGTGAAAGAAAAAGAAAATAAAAAGTTCAGATTTGGAAAATAGTTGCTATTCTGCAGATGGTCCCAGTATATAAACTGTCTGTCTTTCACAACAGGTTTCTGGTTTCTCTTCTGAAGATTTAAATATTTATTGAAGGAATCCAGCTGTGCCAGCTGTGCATTAAATTAGGCATTGTTTTGAGAGTTTTGAGTGTGTGAGGAGCACATACACAAGTGAAAAGAATTCATGAAAACTGAGCGTGAGCACTTCCAGTGTGCATATGTCACTGTATTTTTTTTCTCCATTTTTATTATTGTTGTTATGTTTTGCATAGGTGCCCTGGTTTAAATGACCAAAAGAATAGAATCATGTAAAGCTACACAGTCAGGTGGAACATGGAAATTATTATTAGTACTAATAGTCCTTTGTTGTATGATAGCTTGTGTTTCATGATATTAATTGAAAGAATAGAGGGGGAAAAGCTCCAGCTGTGAAGCTTTTATTCAGAAAGCAATTTTCCCTCTCTTTAGTCTGATCCCAGTAAACTGTCTTCAACTGATCTCAGCACAATGTTTTGTGTGTGTGTGTGTGTGTGTGTGTGTGTGTGTGTGTGTGTGTGTGTGTGTGTGTGTGAGTGTTTTAAGATGAAAGAAGGAAGTCAGCACTCTGTGACATTAGGGCTGCGCTATGATGCAGCTGTTGCATGCAAAATGTACAATGTTGTCTACAGCAATCAGGCATCCTGTCAGGTGGTGAAGCAGCAGAATACCGATGAGCTGTCTGAAGGGAAGAGAAGCCACTGATAAGCCTGGCTCAAGTGATGAGAAGGGGGAAGTGTGTAAGTGCACTGGCAGTCATTACATATTTACTTGTTAAGGGAGCCTGCTCAAAAATGGCAGGTAAATACACACACACACACACAAACACACACACACACACACACACACACACACACACACTTTCCAGTTAACTGTCAAGTGATTCCCCCCCATCGCTATTTGTTTTTATTTAAAAAAAAAAATTATACAACAAACAAAAAGTATCTCACCACATGTGATGTATGAACATTTTCTTGTTGACCAGTGTATACCACTCAGTCTTTCAGAGTGAAGCACATTAACCGGCTCTTTGAGACATGTGAAACTCAGAGTTCCTCTCCAACTTCCATTTCTGCAAAATTTAGGTGTTTGGCCAAAAGATTAGCGAGAAATGGCAAATTTATCACAGTTATTAAAAACAGGAGGGGGCAGAGATTGGGCCAACTGTAGCTAGCAGGGAGGCTGGGGTCATGCGTGACCAGAAAGGTTTCAGTTTTATAAAAGGTGGACCTGTTTTCTCTTGATGCTACTTTCAAAGAGAGTCAACGGCCAGTAAAGCTGCAGTAACAGAGACAGTGTAACTAATTTCAGACTCTTTATTATTTACAAACACCAATTTCAGCAGCCGAGGATCACTGGAGGGATTGGCACGGGGAATGGGTGAGTCGGGGTGAGAGGTTTGATGCCCTAGGATGAGAACAGGTTCAATAAACAATAAGTTCCATAAGTCAATATTAGGCTTAAAAATTAAAGCATTAAAATGATCTGCATTTAGATAAAACAAACAAACAAACAAACAAACAAACAAACAAACTTCTCAAATGTATTCTTAAACCTAAGACACTGAAACTGCTCAGTAAACTGAAGCATGAGTGGAGCGGAGAAGCTGTGGGAGGTCATAAAATATGAAACATCATTTGCAAAAAAGCGGTGTAGTTCCATCTTGAAAATGAGAAATGTTGCTATATTGGTCAGATACACCAAACTGATCTCTCTTAGAGATTCAGTTAGCAAGAACTGTCTGTGCAATAACTACTATCCAGTATATTTTTTATATTTTTATTTTTATGTGCAATAATGCCACTTTTTTTTTCACGTATTTATTACTGGTACTTCATCACTGTTAATTATATGAATTTTTTTCAATTAGTATGTACCTAACATGTCTTTTACTTAATGTATATTTTGTCTCTTAACATGTTCCTTTATTTACTGTATATTTTATCTTTTATACTACTTTTTGCACATTGGAGCTTGGGAAACACAATCTCATTCAGCTGTGCACTCCCAACTGTATAGTCTGAATGACAATAAAGTTTACTTTGACTTTGAGCAAAGTGAGCGCCAAAACCAAAAATATTTTATACTACAAAGTGCACAAAAAAAGAAAAAAGAAAAGAAAAGATGAGCAGCTGTCTGTTGTATTTGTAAAGCAGCCAGATGCTCTGTGCATAAATTTAATTTATTTATTTTGGGTATTTTTGACCCCCCTTTAACTACATATATACTGTGCATTCAGAGAGAATCTCTCCACTGGTTGTTCTGTCCATTTAAATTTCTTGCTTCTTTACTTGTTTGAAAAAAACAAGTAGAATAATTTTATTCATGAGTGAGTGTGTTTGTAAAAATGCTTTCTCTTCCCCAATAAATGCATACGTATAAGTAAACTCAGTATCAGATAGTCTTCATGCATAAATCATTACATTGACTTGCATCAATTTCATGGACCTATTTACCTTATTATTCTACTATCTGAGCACCTCAGGATTAAATGAAGCCTTCACCCTAAATTGTAAAGTATTAATTGTTATGGACCCTGCTTTTTGTCCCTACAGTGTGTCTAATATGACACACACACACACACACACACACACACACACACACACACACACACTCTTCTGGCTGTGAATGCCGTTTCTGTGTGTGTTTACATGAGCAACCCTCTGACAATAGCTTTCCCTTGAATGTAACTAATTAGTGGTGGATATTGTAATAATGTCAACATCTAAGTGCTTTATTCCATGCATTATAATCAGCTTTATCATCCCAGCCCTATTCCCTGTTCAATTTTACTCCTGGCTTCCCCCATCGGCAGCTCAGGGCCCGGCACAACGGTAGGATAAACGATTCGGCTTTGTGTGCTGCCACTTCCTCATCAGGCGATAAGACTGTGCTGATTAAAGAGATTACTTCTGCTTGACGTGTCAATAAATCTGCTTTATGCTTCGTGTTGAGGCTGCAGTGCAGCACAGCACAGAGATCCTCTGAGTGATGATGTTGCTTGGTTGTTGCTGTTTTGTTGTTCGCAGTGCAAACTTTATCAGGTGGGGAACTACCGCCACATGAGGATTACTGTTGCTTTTAGGCATGAGGAGATGTGTTTTCTCACTCTCTCCATCTGTTTGCATCCACCTTAAACTCATCTCCTCCCTGTCACAGTTTATCTATAGCAAGAAACAACCAGGGAAAGCTGAGCCCAACTGTTTGGATCCAGAGCTGAACACTTTGACAAAACCTCTAGGTAATCATTTATATACAGAATACACTTCAGTCATGGAAACACTGATTAGCTCTTTATTGCCCCCTGGAGGAGTGAGGTTTGTTAGCTCTGCTAGGGCAGCTCACTGAGACTGGATGTTTGTGTCAGCTGTGCCAGGTCTAATAAAGTAGCTGCATGGAGAATGCATTCAAAGTGGTTTACATAATCACTGATATTATTGTTTGTTTATGATGACTGAACGCTTCTCTCTCAAATTAGTAGTGGGGTTTTCTCTAATATTTTAGGGCCCGGGCAGCATGGGGGAAACAGTGGTTAGCACTGCTGCCTCACAGCAAGACAGTCGTGGGTTTGAATCTACCATCTGGCCAGGGCCTCTCTGTGTGGAGTTTGCAGGGAGAACATGCAAACTCCAAACAGTCCAAAGACATGCTGTTAGTGGGGTTAGGCTAATTGGTGATTCTGAATTGGCCATATACTGGCGACCAGTCAAGGGTGTACCCTGTCTCTTGCCCCATGGCAGCTGGGATAGGCTCCAGCCTCCCTGTGACAATGAATTAGATATGTGGAAGAAAATGGGCGGATTTTAGGGCCCTTGCTTTGCACTTGGACACGTTTAGATACATTTAAATTTTAAAACTGAAACTTTCCCGGGCTGGGAAGGAAAATAATATATATATTTTAAAAAGATAGATAGATAGATAAAAAAAATTTCGGTTGTGGCCAGCATGGAGAGTAGAAACACTTACAGGGACTCCACAGTATTTTTCCATATATGTGAAAAAAAAAAATGTTTGCAAGAAATCTGCAGGGAAGGACTAGGCTGGGTAGCTGGCAGGGAGGGAGACCAGGGAAAGATTCAGAGCAAAGAGCGGGGGCAAGACTTGGCTGATATCCAGTAGAGTAAAGCTGGGGGAGAAGAGTACAAAGGTAGCCAATGAAAGAGGGAGACAGAGGCTCGGGTCGGGCTGAGGAAGGCTCCAGGCAGAGAAAAGGTTTTAGTACCAAACTTATTGAAACAGCAGAATATTTGACTGACTGTAAGAACAAAGTCTGGCAGGATGTTGCAGTTGGAATCAGGTATTTATGGCAGAGGATGATGAAAAGCAGCTGGTGGTCTGACTTTGTGTGCACCTGACTCCACTCTTGTAATCAACTGCATGCATGTGCGCACACACACACGCACGCGTGCGTGCATGAAACACATAGAGTATGGGAGGGGAAGGGAGGGGAAGAATAGCTGCCAGCTAGGAAGACGTGGAGGCAGAGGTGAAGGACATCAAAGTTTTTAGTTTGTTGTTGGAGGCTCATTTTTTAAGTCAGTTCACATATGGCCGGTAGCTTGACAGCAGATGAGCCTGACACCTCAGGCAATCAACCTGCAGGTGGGAGACTTGTAAAAGTTTGGATAAAGGTAAAAATGTGTTCAAATCTGAAAGTGGGGCTCCTCTAAAGTTTAACTTCAAGTGGAACTAGAGAGGCTGAATGGATGACCTGCTGGCAGGCAGAGCAGGGCAGACAGGTGTGGTGACAAACTCCAGGCAAGCAGCGAAGGCAGAAACCCCCAGGGTGCTGGACATAAGGATGGCAGTGGCTGTGTTTTTATCATATATTGGAGATCAGGGCAGAAGGCTGGAAAGCAAAGCATTCTGGCACCTTCAGACAGATGCTCTTGGAGACTGAGGCTGGCAGCAACTCTGGATCTAGGTCTTGCTGGACGCTGGCCTTGAGAGTCAGTTATGGATACCTCTGAAAACCTCTGACACCGGCGGTTCACCGCCTCAGCCAAATGAGGGAAGACTAGAGCAGAACTAGTAAAACCCTGCTACAGTAAATGATGAACAGGTTGTTGGGACTTAACTTGGGAGCATGTTCCACAGGAGATGGGTCTGTTTACTAAAGTGTGCTTCCTTTTTGGAAACTCTTGGGAAAATCCGAGACTGTTTTCCTAGCGGGCCCCAATATCTCAAAGCTGAAAGGGACTATTCTACATGGAGGTCAGATGATAATCCCTCTCTCTTTTCTCTCATCTCTCACGTTCAGTCCATCTCGACTATCCCAACAATAAATCTGCACAGCAGTAAAATAAGTGACAGTTTTCCTGATTGCAAAATGAAAGACACAAACTCATAACTGTGGTACCGTTTTCAATTAATCACACATCAGGAAACGCATTTGTCTTCATTACATTCATTTGTTTAATGTGTCTCTAATCAAAGCTAGTGAGAGATTGATGGAGGTATAGAGCAAAGAAAGTATAGAAAAAACCCTGAAGATTATGCTCAGGTTGGATGCTCACTGACCACAAGATCAGCATTTTCATTACTGTGTGTATGTGTGAATGCTTTGATTGGTGACGCCTGTTGAATATGTTAACAGTACTGACATACCGTCCCATTTCAGTATGGTACCAGGAACTGTAGGTGTGATCTGGCCCATTCTGATTATCCTGCCTCCAGTAACTGTTTCGATGGATGCCTTTTTGTCACAGCTTAAATCAGATCTTCGAGTGTGATTGGCCTGCTGTCCTGGGGCGGCGCTTCTCTGATCCTCTGTTCCAAACACAAATCCCCTCATCACAGCCCAGCAGAACTTAGTCAAGTCTGCCGTCCAGGCCTCATTGACCTGCACAGACTGTGAAGTTATTCACATGTCGATTTATTCTGTTTTGTCAAAGCACTGTGGTGGATGCAAGGTTTGCTTTTAGCACATCAGGTTGAGGAGATCCTGTCACTCCCAAGTAATGATTTCTCAGCGTGCAGGATCAGTGCTCGGCATACAGGGGCACATTTGACCCCAGACTGCAATCTTTCGCTAAAGCTAACCAAGTTGTTTTAATTGTCTAATTCTAAGAAGTGAGTGAAAGTGAAAGGAAATTGGGGAAATAAAATCGGTAAGGGGAAAAAATATAAAACACATGCACAGGGTAAAGTACAAGGTCCCAAAGAAATGGGAATCAAACTCGTGACTGACAAAGAAAACTTGTGCATAACAGTGAGATCCAAGTGTCATCTGACAAAACGGTGTTATACTGAAATGATAATGATGTTTTCTGCAGGTTAGCATCTGTTCATGAAGGTTTTTCAGGTAGCAGAGACAATTATGAGGAACTATAAGAAACTGACATGGAGTTGGAAACCTTGACAGCTCACCCAGCAGCCCCCGGGTCCTCTCACATGTAACTGAAAATGTTGCAATCCTTGCAAATACGAATCAGGATGATAGACAGGCACCACTCCTCCAGTACACTTTCTCTAAAGACACAAACTCTGCTTCAAGATATTCTTTGATTAAGATATTGTCATTTTTTTGCATTCATACTTTCATGGTTTTTTTTTCTCATATGAAGGTTTTTGCCTCACTGGTCAGAGCAGATCTACGAGTCGCTGACCTCAGTGACTGCCTGGTTACCATTTACTGCTGCCCGACAGATGTTTGTGACTTGCAGGTTGACTGATTGTGTTAAGCCATCTACAGCTATCCTAGACTGAATATTTTATATAACACACACACACACACACACACACACACACACACACACACACACACACACACACACACACACACACACA
>JAVDPK010002616.1:204600-222223 GCA_034780415.1 Cichlasoma orientale
AGCTTGAAGGGCAAAAAGACCGCCCGTAGGGGCGAGCTGGGATTTTTTTTTTTTTTTTTTTATATATATATATATCACATTAAATAGTTGGACCTCCAGACCTTGGCCACATGAACTTTTGTCTGACTGGACCTCTCTAAATTTTAATTGAATACCCTTGGTATAGTATACAGTAATAGTATAGCTTGTATAGTTAGTATAGGTTGTTAGTCTGTATTGTTAGTACTGGTTAATTAATCTTTATTAAATTTTTTTATTAAATTTTTATTATTATTATTTTTTTTTTTATTTACATTCATTGTCTTGATTCTATTTATTATGCGTACTATGTTGCTGGATGCCCTAATTTCAGTTGGGATCAATAAAGTATCTATCTATCTATCTAGCTACCTAGCTACCTACCGTGGCTGCCACGCAGATACTACACTCAGTAAGCAAAACCGCTTATCTGACCACAATCAAACAATACCAGGACACAGAAGGACATGTTACAGTACACATATGTATCCTATACAGCTCAGTCAAACTTGCTATTTATTGGAACAGTGAATGTACTGCACTCCTCTAAAGGCAGGCAGACTGAAAAGTTTGGAGCTGAGCTGAAAACTGTATGTGAGTGGAAGTGTTCATAATCTGACTTGTAGGTGGGCAGTAACAGCAAACACACAGTATCAGGAAAAAACATTCCCTGTGCCACAGTGGGCTTATTCCCACTCTAAGGTCTTAATGCAATACTTTACTGTGGTACCACAGGTTTACTGTGCACAGATCTGACAGGACTTAGGAATAAATAAAAACCCATCTTACAGGGTCCCCTAGTTGTATTAGTGCAGGGGTTATTTCATTACTTGGCAAAGATGGTTTCCTCCAAACGCTCCCTTCTAGCGCAGTAAGTGGCTTTCTCGGTTCTCATCTGACAAGAACGCAGTGCATGTGTGAAGTGCTTTCACAGCTGTGGGTTATATTTGTAGCTGAGAGAACAAAAGCAACAGCGATAATAAGATAAAGGAAAAGGTGAGTCTCATATGTTAAAACATGTTTAATTTATTCAGATGAGAATTCGTGTATCTTCAGATTTTTCCTAACTACTGTATGAGACACAAACTCCAGTTTTTCCTCTGTGTTTTTTCCTCCAGAGGTGTTGGAGTTGCCCGTTGGCATGAATTCACAGACATCCTCAGTTTCAGTGCCATTTCCATTATTTTCTTTTTTTTTCTGTCTTGCCTGGAACATTGGCTTACATACAGGGCATGACAAAAGGTCTGTGCATCTGTCTTGGGGATTATCATCACCCATTTTATGAAATATAAGGAGCAACAGCACTTCAATTTACACTTCTGCTTGGGTGCACAAAAATGGGATAGTCACGATCAATGCATCCATCCATGAAGGTGGTAATCATGTCTTAAAGTTTCAAGCAAACATCCAGTGTCCATAATCCCTTTCAAGTGTGTCGGCCTTTAGTCTAGGTTTCCCAGGACTGAAGTGACAAATTCAAAGTATACTCGTTTCGCCACCTGCGTTTAGATGGGGAGTTACCGGCACAGACTCTTCATAAAGCATACATGGAGATACACTATATTGCCAAAAGTAACACTCAGCCATCCAAATCATTGAATTCAGGTGTTCCAGTCACTTCCGTGGCCACAGGTGTATAAACCAAGCACCTAGGCATGCAGACTGCTTTTATAAGCATTAGTGAAAGAATGGGTCGCTCTCTGGAGCTCAGTGAATTCCAGCGTGGTACCTTGATAGGATGATACATGTGCAACAAGTCAAGTTATCAAATTTCCTCACTGCTAAATATTCCACTGTCAGCTGTTAGTGGGATTATAACAAAGCGGGAGCGATTGGGAATAACAACAACTCAGCCATGAAGTGGTAGACCACGTAAAATCAGAGCTGCGTCAGCGGATACTGAAGCACATAGTGCGAGTCAATCACTACAGACCTCAAAACTTCATGTGGCCTTCAGATTAGCTCAAAAACTGCGTAGAGAGAATGGAAATGGAATCAGTTTCCATCCAAGACTCATATCACCAAGCATAAAGCATCGGGCGCAATGGTGTGAAGCACTTCGCTACCGGACTGTAGAGCAGCGGAAAGGTGTTCTCTGGACTGACGAATCTTGGATGAGGTTAGTGATTTCAGAGGGAGTTGATAGTTGAAAGCTGGAGAGCAGCTGACAGAGGTGGGGAAGTTCGGACGAGGGAAGGGGAGGAGAAACAGGACATAGGTGCTGGTGGAAAACAACAGAAGGGAGTTACAGGTTACAGTCGAGTAAAAATAAGTAGGAAACAAGTGAAAACAGGGTCTTGATGTTGCCTTCATTAAGTACAGGATGTCACTCAAGTTCATAAGCGTGTGAAGGCAGACAAATGAATATTTTTGGCTGTATAGTTAATAAACTCAAATTACTGAAATTCAGCTTATTTAGCCATTAACTCCAGGGGTTCATACAGGAATGAAAACATGTTTCCCAAGCTTGCTAGCATGAGCTAAAAACCTCCCCTTCTGGTCACTTCTGGGTCCAAATAAATAAATACACAGATAAATAAATAAATAAATAAATGGAATGGCAGTGGCCAAAATAGTAACATTATGTCTGTTTTATTACTGTGACGCCATGCTGCACTTCCACTTTCAAATATCAGAGTTAGACTTGTCAGAAAAAAAAAAATCTGGTAGTGTGAATGATTTTTTTCTCAGTTGACACCACTTGAATAATTACACCTGTTGGCAACAACAGAATGAGGTGAGTCAAGCTTTATCAGCTAGTTACACCTGACAGAAAGGCAACACTGCATATATTACCAAGCTAAAAAAAAAAAACAACAAGTTTTCAAAAAACAGATCTCAGATGCTCAATCCCCATGGCTCACAGTTCTGTCACTTTACAGTTGGGTAAAGATAAGGATGTTTTCCCATTTTACAATCTCCACTTGGAACAGTCCAGAGAGGTACAATAACTATGCATCCGTAATTCCTAACACAAAATGCTGGGAATGAAAGAAAGAATACCACCAGTGCATTTAAAATAACAGCATTTTAACCCTGTAAGTGTCTCAACTGTGACACCAGTTTTTGAGACTTGAGGAAAAAATGAATGAATTGCGCAATTGATTTTAAGCCGGTTGTAGCAGAAATAATACAAATAATAATTATGTATGAAAATTGATATTTAAAGGTTCAGTAAACACTTCAGTTTTGAAAAATGTGAATTTTCTGGGAATTATTTCATGGTTCAGGCTTTACAGGGTTAAATGATCTCTTGACTGGGATGCATTGTGGTCATTTTCATTCACCTTAGAGCGAACTTCATGCTGTTTCAGCGCGGCAAGGCTTCAGATGTGAATCACTGATTAAGATTCTGATATGAAGTTCAAGATCGGGATTGTGACTTGGTAGCAAACAGTTCAAACCATGCAGCAACACATTAATTATTAACCTTGTGCTGCGGTTGCTGTAATTTCAAAGATGCTGCAAGTGTTGCTGTGCTTATATTAGCCTCACAATACCTCTACAGCTACCAACAGGTTTCCAGATCATTATGTATCAACTAGTCTGTAACTCCACTAAATCTAATTGGTATTTAGTTTTTAATCAATCAGTCACACTTCATTTGTACAGCACCTTTCATGCACAATTCAAAATTCTTCACAACTGATTAACAAGTTGATAATCAGCCATAACAAGAAGTAATAAAACTAAATTATTATGTAGTAATACACAGTTTTAAAATAGATTACAATAACAAATCCACAAAGAAATACAAATTTGATATGGTCTATGACTGGAATGAGTACTGCAAAGAATATTCAGAAAAACTAAAAATATATAAAAACAAAAAAAAAACAAAAAACAAATGCTAAATAAAATAACAGATACATCATCAAATAGAATAAAATACATGGTAATGAAAATACTCCAACAATGAAAAAGATTCATCTTTTATGTTCAAAGTAAAACAGTTCAGTTCATCTTTGTTTATAATACCTCAGCTAGAAGATGGTATCCTCTTCAGACATTAACCATCTATGGTGATTTTTGCAAGTTAGAACTTGAACCGCCCCTCCTTTCTATTTTTTTTTAACCCTTATTTGCATTTGGCTAGGGTCAGTGTTACTGCTGGTATCATGAGGTCATACCTGGACCCTACAGAGACTGCACAGGTAGTTCAACTCCTCCAGGATGACACATCAATACGTGCCATTGCCAGAAGGTTTGCTGTGTCTCCCAGCACAGTCTCAGAGGAGATTCCAGAAGACAGGCAGTTACTCTAGGAGAGCTGGACAGGGCCGTAGAAGGTCCTTAACTCATCAGCAGGACCGGTATCTCTGCAAGGAGGAACAGGATGAGCACTGCAGAGCTATAGAATGACCTCCAGCAGCCACCGGTGTGAATGTCTCTGACCAAACAATCAGAAACAGACTTCATGAGGGTGGCCTGAGGGCCCGTTATCCTCTAGTGGGCCCTGTGCTCACTGTTCAGCACTGTGGAGCCTGATTGGCATTTGCCATAGAATACCAGAATTGGCAGGTCCACCACTGGCTCCCTGTGCTTGTCACGGATAAGAGCAGAGTCATCCTGAGCACATGTGGCAGAAATGAAAGGGTCTGGAGAACGCCACGCTCACCTGACCTAAATCCATCCAGGATATATAATGAGACACCATCCGTGGTCTCATTAGGCGCATGCCCCAACATTGTCAGGCATTCACACAAGGACGTGGAGGCCATACAAACTACTGAGGACCATTTTGAGTTTTTGTGATGAAATTTGGCAAAACAGCCTAACCTGCTGCATCATTTTTTTCACTTTTATTTCTTTTTGTCTTTGAATTCAGCCCTCTGTAGGTTGATAGTTTTCATTTCCATCAAATGATGTAGCCTTTTGTTCCTAACACAGTACTCGGTCCATTTCAGCGTAGATATCCAGCATGACTTTTTTTTTAAATTTTTATTCCCATTGAGCTCTGATGTGTTTTCAAAGTGTTCTTTTAATTTTTTGGAGCAGTGTGTGTAGCACCCTGACTGCCGGCCAGATCCAGCTGTTGGCAGTTGACAGCTGTAACAGTCTTTCAGTAGCATGAATTTCAGGTTTATATTTGCAGAGCCACAGAGGAGCTGGCAGACTGATTCAGCCCCAGCCACCACCTTCCCTCCATCTATTCAAGAACAGTGGCAGCTTTCAAATTGAGGTTTATAGTTTTTTACTGACCACCGCATTCTGCCTCAGGTGAGCTTTAAAAACTCAATGAAGCTGCCTATTCAAAGGACGGGATATTCTGAAATACTGTCTTACTTCACAGTTCCCTAAACTTAGCGATGCCAGTTTGAAATGTTTACTCGGCTCTTCGCTGAGTCACATTTTCATCACATTTAAGTTTTCTTCACCCTTTTAAACTTTGAAGGAACAAAACATGCTTTCAGCTGCCTTTGGCAGCTGCTGATGTTCTTATTCTCCTTGTCATCAACCGCACTGCTGCCCAGCAGAACATTGTTGCTTCAAACAGACATCGCCAGAGTTTGCGGTTATGTAATAAAACTAGCTTATGCTATGAATCACTGCTAACAATTTTAACATTGTTAATTACAGAAATATCAAGAAAAGCACGAGCAGCAGTTTTGTTGATGCTGAACCCGGAAGTATCCTGTCATCTCACAGATCTTTTTCTGTCAATCCAATTTTTCATAACTTGATGTTTTAATTTTCCCTGTTGACATTTGTTTGCTTCCAGCATCTGTTTAATTAGTGATCACAAAACCAGTGTGTCATTTTGAGGACACTTTATTTTATTTTTTTTGCAAACACTGAAGTTTATTTAAACAACAAAAAATAAAAGTATTTGTTTTGGTTTACTCGTCCAGTAAGCTTTGTGTAAATTTATTATTTCTAGCTATCATTAATCGTTTGTTGTTGGTTACTGTTAAAACTGGGGCCTGTTCTCCATATGTGGATTAATGTTTTAGCTGAAAATTCAAATCTACTCTGGAGACGTTTATTCAAAATAAACGAAGTTAAGTGGCAGATCTGAATGACCTAAACTCGGCCGTGGCTGCAGCAGTAAATAAACTTTAATAAAGGCGGGAGTTACAGTTGATCTGCAGGAACAGAAAACGTGAGTGAACAGGACGAGCAACTCATCTCAGTGTGACAAGCATTTAATTTTTTCCATTTCACTTTACAAGCTGTACACTGATGGTTCCGGGTTGGATTCCATTGTGCCTTCAAAATTGCCGGAATTCTTCAACAAGGTGCTGGAAACATTTCTCAGAGATTTGGACCCATATGGACATAATAGCACCACACAGTTGATGCGGATTTCTCACACATTATCATTCCTATGATGGCTACTTTGTGGTGTTTACACTTCTTTATAATATTCACTATTGTTTTCTGTTTTGTGATCCATAAATATATGTAAGTTAAAGTATATTGTGACTCTGGCTAATCAGTGTATTGTTTTCTCCCTTAAACCCCTCCTGTAAACTCAGACTCCGGCCCTGCTTACACTTCAGTATTCTGCAAGTATTAAGTGAGTTACTGTATTTTTGCATCTTGCCTTAAATATTTGCACCTTTTTTATGACTTTGTGGTTTCTCTGTTTCCCATTTCTGTTCTGAAGATAAGACTTGTTTCAGGTCCTGCTGACCTTTGAGATTCATTTGTGAATGCTTTGTAAAGCAGAGCTGATCCTCACTTTAGATGAGGTCACATGAAATACTTATGCACAATTAATAAATGGCTGAATTAACCATGAATTACAATATGAAATAGGTAGTTATAAAGCTTCTATTAACAAACTCACAAACAACTAGCTCATTTCATAATCTATTTACAAATATGCATCTAAA
The DNA here is from genome assembly GCA_034780415.1 of Cichlasoma orientale. Classification (NCBI taxonomy): domain Eukaryota; kingdom Metazoa; phylum Chordata; class Actinopteri; order Cichliformes; family Cichlidae; genus Cichlasoma; species Cichlasoma orientale. The sequence continues at coordinate 211,458 of JAVDPK010002616.1, forward strand.
TACTTTTTAATCATTTACTTAGACTTTTTAAAATGATACCATAAATCCTTTACGGCTCCTAAATAACCTGTTTGCACTTGATGTAATATTTTATTTAAAAAAGCTAATCTATAATTTATAAAGTATAATAATGCTGTCATTATATATGAACTTATTAAGCAAGCCTAAACCATTTATGTCCACTATTATAAATGACACTAGGGAGGAGTAATGCTTTATAAATGATGAATTAACAAATACTTCACTAATGCTTAATTATTAATTATTAGCTACTATAAAGATTTACCAAAAGTGTAATGTGTTTGCAGTAACTTGTTACTTTGGAACATGCTGGTCAATGTTCCCCAAACCTGTGGTCACAAGCCCTGTGTAGAGACCAAAAGAATGAGATGGTGGATACAAGCAGCGGTGAAGGACTCTGAGTAGAGCTGCTACATCTCCACATCACAAGGAGCCAGTTGATGTGGTTCGGGCATCTGCCTATATGGATATAGTATAGTGACTAGTGGACACAGAGCATGCTGGAGAGATTATCTCTTGGCTTGCCTGGGAATATCTCAGTGTGTCCCCCGATGAGCTGGAGGAGCAGCCTGGGGAGAGGGAGGTCTGGGCTTCTTTGCTTAGACTGCTGTGCCAGTCTAAGCAGTCACCAGATTTTAATTCAGTAGAGCACCTTTTGGATGTGGTGGAACAGGAGATTCACATGCACTTGCACTACAATCAGCTGATGTTAGTTTGCATGCAGGGGGAGGAAATGTTGGTGGGGTCTGCAGCTTTTTAGGAGTAAAGATATGGACATTCATTTTATTTCATGAAAGGATAAGACGAGTTCAAACTGCACCCAGGACAGAAACAACTGCATTATACTGCTAACACAATTGTGGCTCTTTGCAAGCATCTGCACAGACAGCATGCTAAGACAAAGCTAGCAAAGAACCCAGAGCGATGTTAAAGATGAGGATATGCTGACCCAAGCCAAGCAGCCAGACCCTGAACTTACAAGAAAAGCGGTAATGACACTTGTAGCTTTGCGGCTTCTATTTCTACATGTAAATGTTTCTACAGTAGAATCAGTGTGAAGTCTATTTGGACCAGTTTTAAATTTTTCCTTGTGCTGTCGGCTTTATCTTCAAACTCGCACACAAGAAGAAAGATCTCGTGTGTACTCATTAGGATACAAGTTTGAGTTGTTGTGCTGGACTGTAGCCGAAGGTTTATATTGTTAACTGGTAATTATGTGACGTCACATTTCAGGATGTTACGGAGTAACAAGAAAGTAATATAACGACTAGTGTAACAAATTAATTTCTCCAGTGAGCATTAAGTAACGTACCACATTACTTTGAAGAAAAGAAGTGAGTGATGTATAATACATTACTTTTTAGAGTAACAACCCCAACACAATCAACCAGTAAACTGACAGCTTTGCTTTCACACTCAACTCTCTCAGGTACAGCATGTGCATCACTGCAGATGTGCTCCCAGTCCATCTGTCAATCTTCCAATCTACTCCTCTTTCACTCACAAACAAAGCCATAAGATACCTAAACTCCTCCACCTGGGGCAGCAATTCACCCCTGACCTGGAGCGGGTACTCCACTTCTGGTTGAGAACCATGGCCTCAGACTTGGAGGTGTTAAATCTCATTCACTTTGCTGCGAAACACCCCAGTGTAAGCTGAAGGTTTGATGAAGCCAACCAAACTAAAAAACAGACAGGAGAACCTGAGACCACCAAAGTGAATTAAGACCACTCTGCTTGGCCTCCCGGTACCTCTCAGCTGCTTCTAGAGTCCCACAAGATAACCAAGCCCCAAGCCTGATGGCTCCCTTCACCTCTAGTGGGTGTATTACCACCATGTTATACAAGACCACCTTGCAGCTGCAACTCCCAATGCACCCTCACTCTATATTTGGGTATGCCAGGCCTGTCCAGCATTCTCCCCCGCCACCTGATCTAACTCACCACCAGGTGGTGGTCAGTTGAAAGCTCAGCTCTTTTCTCCTTGCAGTCAAATGTCCAGAACATATGACTGCAATCATCAACCTGCAAAGTAGGATGTCCTGGTGCCACGTGCACTTATGCACACCTTTCTGTCCATTATGGACAAACTGTGGTTAGCAAAGTCCAGCAGCAGAACATCACTCGTGTTTACACCAGGAAGGCCGTTCCTCCCAGTCACATCCCTCCAGGTTTCATTGTTACTGCTCATGCGAGTGCTTAAGTCTCCCAGTAGGGCAATGAAGTCCCCACAGGGGGCACTGTCCAGCACCTTAGCCAGCGACTCCAAGAAGGCTGGGTACTCTGAACTGGTATAAGCACAAATGACATTCGGGATCTGTTTCCCAACCCACAGGCACAGGAAAAGAACCGTCTCGTCCACTGGGGGAAGTTCCAGTGTAATGGCAGCAAATTGGGCTGTACAAGTATACCCACCTCTGTCTACCACCTCTCCCTGAGGGCTCCACACTGGAATCAAGTCCAGTCCCTGTCGAGGAGACTGGATCCAGAGCATGAGCCATACACTGAGGTGAGCCTGATTATATCTAGCGGGTATTTCTGAACTAACTCACTAGCTAGCACTAGCTCAGGCTCCTTTCAACATCGGAGAGCTGACGCTCCACATCCTAAGAGCTAGCAATAGCTGCCCCTACATTATTAAGTAGCCTAGTGTAACTGCAGTTAAATTCTCTGAGAAATGCGGCTCTATTTTCCAAAGTTTTCATGAATTCTCTTTCATCCCACATTTTCCATCACAGTCAAGCCCAGCTGATCAGATAAAGAGGGAGTTTTTTTTTAAGGCTATTTGACCGCAGCCCACAACAGGTTCAAAGGTAGATTTAAACTATGAAAGCTTTAAAGTTCAGTTATAAAGTTTGATTTTTAGTGTTTGTTTGACACTGAATGAAAAATTTCCTTATGTATTCTTACAAATTTAGGGTGAAAGTTTTAATCCATTTATCAGATTTATTTTAAAGAATCTTTTGTTGACAAAATATTACACGTATGATTTTTGCCAAAAATATTTGAGCATCCCTGCTTTGTAAAATATTTCAGAATTAAATATTCTCACTGAATGAGTTCACGCTGTCTGTTTTAGGACGTGCTGATGATGCTGGAAATGCTTGAAAGTTCCTTCTCAGGTTTCAGTAAACACTGGTATATTTTAGAAAGGTTCATCATAACTTGTTGTGCTGTGAACAACACAAATGTTTAATACTTGATGTTAAGTCTGAAATTCAAGCCTGGCACATAGTAAACAGTCTGCAGCTTTAAAATTCCTGCCATGAAGTCAGTTTTCAAAACTAAACTTTTTTTTATTTATTGGCTGCTGGAGGCAGACATTACTCTGAAATCCACATTTGTACACATACACAGTCATATGTCATCATTTCTGTATCACCTCTACTTCATCAGGTGCGTACCAAACAACATGCACACCCTCAATAACACAGAGAAGACCCTGATCAGGGAAGTTCAGCCAATACAGAGCAACACCTGATGCGGTAAGAAGAAGAGCAGGACGATAATGATGTAAACGATACAATGTTGCCTTTAATTCACTTAAAGAACATTTATGTTCATGATAATAAAAAACAATGCTGAGAAAATAAAAGGAGTGCTTTGAAGAAGTGATGAATGAGGGAAATGAGAGAGGAGGATGAATGGAGGAAAGCTAGTGTGAACAGGATTAGTAAGGAGGAATTGAGGGCAGCTATGCAGCTGATGAAGAGTTGGTTCGGATGACATATCTTTGGAGGTACGGAGAGGCCTGGGAGAGAAGGCAGTGGGTTTTTTAACCAGATCATTTAACACAGTCTTTGAGAGTGATAGCATGCCTGAGGAACTGAGAAGAAGTGTTTTTCTACCAATTTTGAAGAACAAGGGTGATCTGCAGTAACTACAGAGGGATAAAGCTGATCAGCCATATCACAAGAATATGGAACAGAGTTCTTGAAGCTAGGTTAAGAAGAGAAGTGCTGAACGTATGGCTGTATGGCTTTAGAAAGAGCACTACAGATGTGATGTTTACTTTGAGAGTGTTGATAAAAAAGTGTAAAGAAGGTTTGACATATGCACTCTGTTTTATCTGTATCTAGAGAAAACACATGATAGGGTGCCAAGACAGGAACAGTGGTACTGCATGAGGGAGTCAGGAGTGGCAGAAAGAATATGAGGGTGATGCAGGATTTGTTTGAGGACAGCACGACAGTGGTGAGGTGTGGGATAGGACTGATGGGTTCAAGGTGGGATTACATCAGGGATTGGCTCTGAGCCCCTTCTTGTTTGTAATGGTGGTGGAGAGGTTATATGGAGGTGGATATATGGGACAAATTAAGTTGAAAATGGAGCATCCAAGTATGAAAAAAGAGGAAAACCACAGAGGAGGCTTACGGTTGTAGTGAAGGAGGACATTCAGAGGGCTGGTATGAGACAATACGGTGCTACGGATAGGGTGAGATGTGGCAGGTGATCCAATGTGGCAACCCCTAAAGGGCGCAGCTGAAAGAAGAAGTATATCTTAGTGTATTACTGCCAGCTGTCAAAGAAAAGTGCAAAACTTTTAGTGGGACTGTTTGTTGCTCTTATGTGTATTTGCATCTTATCAAGGTGACTCCTACAGATCTTATGTCTTATAAGTACAATTCACACCATGCTTTCAGGCAGTCAGGGCTGAGCCCTGCATCCAAATGTCAGCTCATTAGCTGGATGGTTTCACTGGCACTGTGTGCCGCTAACTAATTACCTTCCTTATTAGTTTATTACGTGTGTTCTTGTCTCAAAAGACGTTCCTAATTAAAAGTCTGCAATGGGCCTGGAGTTGACACTTGCTGTCTTTCTTTGCTCGTCCTTGGTGTCTTGTTTCACAAACTTCCAGGAATAACATTTTTTGGATTATAGTGGAAGACCAAAAGAAAAATTCAATTCAATTGTGCTCCTACTCACAAGCTAAAAAGAAAAGTTTGCAGAGGTCTCTCAAGTTTATATGAAGAATGCCTTCCTTTTCTCTCTCATCATAATAGATTCTCTAAAAAAGCGTAATTAAGAATAGAGTTGTGTTGGTCTGTTATTTACATTGGAAGATTTGAAAAGGTGCTCTGGAGTTCTCTGACACATTTTATTCTCTCGTTTATGAATAGGAGTAAACCTGAAGGATTTTCACTGTAGATTTTCAGCAGTTCTAAAGATGCGGGTGAATTATTTCTGCAGATAGTCAGACTTTAACATAATCTCTAAAGAAGAAACATCTCAATCTAATCTCATCTATGAAGCATTAATTCACAACAATTCATTTCAAGGCCCTCCTGCTTTTGATTCATTTCAGTTTTACTCTGTTTGCTCTGTTCTGTGTAGAGGATCTTGTTACTGCTCTCCCCACCATAAACTGCCCACTCAGTCTGTCATATTTGTTTAATAAATCTCTATTGGAAATTTCTGATTAAAAAAAAAAAACATTTGCAAAATTGGACAAGATGATTTTGAAATTGGGCTGCTGGGCAGCTTGACAGCAAGACATTCCCTTGAAAACTCATTGCAAGGTAGGTTAAGTGAAGCCACTGGTCAATATAGAGTTTGTAACCTGGATTACTAATAAAGGTGAAGAACACAGTGAATTGAAACATCACCTAGAGGATAAACTCCACGCAAGGTCAGAGTCTCACTTTAAAGAATAATCAGACCTTTTCAGTTCAATAAGCCCGATTTTTAGATCTGCTAGATAGCTCGTGATCCATCTGCAAATTTCATTAAGCATCAGCCGTGTCCGATAATGTTGAAAAAAGGCTATCCCAGACACATCCACATCCACCATGGTGTCCACAAATGCAATTAATAACTGATAACACTGTATTCATGAAAAAAAGAGTTAACAGTTTACCCTTCAGTGACATCTTGATTGCGTCATAATGATGCTCTGCAGAGGTAAAGTTCCAATCTGACTGTAGGCAACATTACATAAATGTTCTGCTTTAACATTAAATCTGTAGATACTTTAAAAATCATTTGGTTTCATTTATTATTTATTCTTATCATACACCTGAAAACTTTTCAATTAGTGCTGTTATTTATTACATGGTAACTATCAGGCCTTTTGTCATTGTCCTGGGCCGGTGGCCAAGTGTTTTGTGTTTTTTGCATGAGGTTCTGTTTCTGTTGTATTTCTAGTTGTGTTTCTTAGTTGAGGTTCTCGGGTTTTTGTAGCTTTGTATTCTGTTTTTGATTTGAAGTTATTTGTGCTTTATTCTGGTTTCCCTTCATTCTCGTCTTCCTCATGTCTGGTTCGTCCCCGTGTCTTGGCACTTTTTTGTGTTTAATTTCCCTTCCCGTTGTTTCCTTGTGTTTGGTGTTTAGGTTCCCTCTGTGTGTCAGTCTCCCTATGTGTCAAGTCTGCGTGTACCATGTTTAGTTACTTCCTGTTTTATTTTGACAGTCCTCTGTCCTGTGCACTTAGTGTTTAGTTTTGCTTTCCCTTGTCTCGTCTCTGAAATTATGTTCAGCTGTGACCCCACTGGTTGCCACGCCCTCATTAGCCCTTGTGTATTTGTCTTTTTCGTTTGTCTTTTTCGCATCCTTGTTAGTGTAGCCCTCAATGTTGGCTTACCTGCTGTGTTCCTTTGCATTTCGAGTTTCATGTTTTTGTGTAGCTGGCTCCTGTACAGTTTTGTACCTCCTGAGTTTAATTAATAAAGCCTTAGTTTAAATTTAGTTTGCATCGTGAGTCCTTCATTGGGGTCCTCTGCCTCACCTGCTGCTGCAGAACCTGACGAGTTTGCCACATCCATGACCTCTTATGCCGATTTTTAAACTTGTCCGATTTTTAACTTTGGCAGAGTTGCCCTTTGTCATCCATTCATAATTTTTATGGACAGAATTTCTAGGCATAGTCAAATGGTGGAAGGCTTCCACTATGGTGGTCTCATCTCTCACCTTGGTGTTGCCCCACATAAGTTGGAGGAGGTGGGTGGGGTGAGAAAAGTCTGGGTTTCTCTGCTTCTCTTGCTGCCTCCTTGACCCAGTGGCAGAAAATGGATGGCTGGATGGATGTTTTCACTCACACAGGTAGAGGCAGTGTTGATGTAGGGATATAACACACTGGCTAATCATATCTGTCTCCCTATACTGCAACAGCCCACACAGTAGCAGCGGTATCACATTATATTTAGCACTTTAATACACACAGCCAGGCAAGATATTGACAGTACACTCATAAACAGCTTGATATTAAAAATCTCTCCTCCCTTCTATGTAAATAATCTCATCTTCCTCCTCCACTTTCTACCCCTTCATGTAAATAACCAAAGCTCTTCCTTCCCTTCCATATAAATAACTCCTCTATTAAAAGGCTCATACTGTCACTCCCTCTCTGTCCCTCTTCCTACTGGCTGCTAATAAAAATTGGAATGGCACTGGTTATTTATCCGCACTGTAATACAATATTTATGGCTCAGAAAAGCTGTTGTGGATGCATATATGGCTTCATCAGAAACTTGGGGTTTGCTGTTTACTGAGCCTAAATCAGTGGTGCTCAAACTGTGGAGCACAAATGTGCAGGGTCATGACAGGTGGGGCGCTATCGACCTGGGAGGAAAGTCATTGGGAACAAATACTGAACATCGAAAACGTTAGCAGGGACGATAGCACAGGGCCGGCCCAAGCCTTGAAGCAACATTTGATTTGGGGCCCCCTTCAAAGCATTTCATTGTCACCTGAACTTTGTCATGCCAGTGACATTGAGGAGGGAGGGACAAGAATCAGTGCATGTCATATCCAATCTAGAGAGCACAGACTTTCTAGGAAAGTGTGATTTAGGATGTCTGACCTGCTTTTGGACATGTTGGACATCCTGTTTTCATCCAAAAGATGGATATGTTTGCATAACTATGCAAATGTATCTACTTATAGATTAGTAAATAAGCCGTTTGTTTTATATAAATGGAATAATATTGAATACAAGCGGTCAGCAACTGCGCCCAGTGCTAAAAGAAGTGCCGGAAATATGTTATTACGCTGTTTTACCACAAAATGGCATGGTGCCACCCCAAGACCACAAATGAAGCATAAAAGCAAGGTCAGCTAGTCTATCCATGTGACCTGACCACAGTGTGAAAACAACAAAACGCTGTCACCACAGAAACAGTGAGTAAACCAGTCAGATTAAACCACCACAACTCACAAATGCACAGTTATGTCTGAACATGCATGCATGAACAAAGCCAAGATATGCCCAGCTAGCATGTCCCGTCCGCTTAACCACGCAAATATTCAACAGCACTGACATAGAATTGTCACGATTCAGCAGTGTGGCAGCAACTAGCGAAACTCTCCTCCGTCACCGTGTGTTCTACCCGGACCGGGAAAAGTTTAAGAGCCAATGGCCTAAATGCACATGATACAAATGATGTGCTTAAAATACTGGTGAAGAAGGATCATTTTGATAGTTTAAACTTTCACTTTTTATCCTGAGAATTTTCCAAAAGACACATCATTGACGTTTATCACAAACTTGAAGGCAAACATAGTCTCACACACACACACACACACACACACAAGCACACATACAGTCAGTAATCAAATTTAACCAAATTTGTTGCAGTGACCATATTAACTCCTTTGTGCAAAGGTAAGATGTTCATGAGTTGTATCCTTCCACTGAAGCTACATTCATGGCATCAATAGGAGGACTAATCAACTAAATCAGAATGCAGCCATAGTTCACTTTTTATTAAGAAATCTTAGAAAAAATATGTCTGTACCTCAAATTTCCAGCATTGCTGACTAAGTAAACATGGCGTCTGAACTTTGGAAAGCCAAAGTTTGTAAAGAAGTCAAAGGAGGTTTTCTCAGTGTCAAATTATGGTTAGACTGAAGGTTTCTAAAGAGGCAGTGCATGGCAATCTAAACCACTTTCAGGAAACTGGATCAGTTAGATACAAGGCACAATCAGGCAGATCAAAAGACAGCACACCATCAGAAAATCAATACATGAAGCTTTGCCACTTCAGAAAAGCAACTTCATCACAGACAGAGAATTTTCTGAATACAAAATAAAAAACTCATATCAGCAAAAGTCCGTCTAGCCTCAGAGGTCTCAGAGGAGGAGCAGCATCTCCATGCCAGCTCTCAAGAGGGGAAACAAGGTCATATGCTCAGGGTGGGGTGAGACTTAGCAATATTTCAAAGTGACTTACGGAGAAATGTTGCCAGTTAGAGTTTAGTGGCTTGAGGGCTCCAAAATTGAGCCAATCCCCAGAGACACCCATGTTAAAATGCCAAAATGTAGTGATAAAAATGAAAAAGTATACAGCCTGGTACAAAGCTGGACTGGGGTGAAAATTTCCCAAACTCTTGATTGTTCTGATTAAACGCTACGCTGACATGGGCAGCTGTATCCACCAGCTAATCCGAGTCTCTGAACCGGATCTCTCAACAGTGTTTGCAGTGCCTCGTGCCTTTTGGAGCTTTTTTTAATCAAATTATCTTATCATACAGCTTGCTGTGAGGTACAGCTTGTCGAAGAAGTTCACACTCTATTTTGGTGAGGGAAATTGCAGTAATCTATCTGTCTGTTACTCCGGTTAATCACTGGAGGATATCTGTTTGTTTGTGTGTGTGTGTGTGTGTGGGGGGGGGGGGGGCTTATTCTTCACAGACATCTTTCACACCCTGCTTTGCATCTTAGTGCAGCAGGATGGTGAACCTCCAAACTCACCTCAAAGGTTTAAAGAACTATTTGAAGGCCAAAGAAGACCAAGGAGCACTAATTGACCTTCCTCCACAGCCACGAAACATTCACAGGACACTTGAAACTTGACATAGACAAACATTTCTGCAACGCAAAACACTCACAGGAGGCCTACTTGCAACATAATGCCAGAATGATATGGGTTATCAGACTTTGCACAAACTGGTTGGGTATTTGCTGCTTAAGTGTCATGAAAGGGAGCAGAAAGAACACGAACATCTTCTGAATTCATTGACGTTCAGATGCAACTTTGTTGAGCTCCTGTTCTCATCCATCCATCCATCCATCCATCCGTCCGTTTGATCCTTATTTAATACACAGTTGTGGGAGGACTTGGGCCTAGTCCAGCTGTCAAACGACCAGTCTATGTCACAGTACAGCTGGTTTTAAAAATTAAAATAATGCAAAATTAAAGTAGTTTCACTATTATGGTGTCAAACATTTGGACTCCACTGGATACGCCCCGACTGGTGAGGGTAAACCGAGCAGTACTATTGAGGACTAAAAAACAAAACAAAACAATGAGCAATGATAGAAGAGCTGAGGGAGTCAGCTGATAACTCTGTTTTATTATGGACATTATTGTTCACAATCCAAACCCCTGACAAACTGAGGTGTGTATGTTTAAACTGCTGGTATATAAACTGGAATATAAATACAGCATACACCTTGTTCTTGTTCCATGGATTGCAATGTTTGTATGTTCAAAGGAATTGACAAATGCAACAGAAAAAAATACCTTTGTCTGTGAGAGCCGGCTGCAACACTGTCATGTTTTACAGCATCGGCTCAGTGAATCTGCTTTGATCATCTGTGGAAGGGAGAATGTCCCACTGAGAAGCTGAGTGGTGGTCCACCTCAGACTGGGAGAGTTCTGTGTGTTGCAACACTACATTAAAATGACATGGCATGCACCCACCAGCACAAAAATTAAGTTATCTTGTAGTACACACGCACACACACGCGCACACACACACACACACACACACACACACACACACACACACACACACACACACACACA
>JAVDPK010002616.1:222323-239009 GCA_034780415.1 Cichlasoma orientale
CACACACACACACACACACACACACACACACACACACACACACACACACACACACACACACACACACACACACCTAGGAAATTTACATGGTTATCCAACATTATGATTTATTGATAGATGTTACCATGATCCAAGTTCAAAGGCAAGAGCAAAACATGGAGACTACATGACCTACATGAAAAGTAAATTTATTAAAGAGCAAAAAAGTAAATATGCAATAAGCTCATAAGTAGTGTGAGTAGTGTGGGGATGTGTGGACATGTGCTATTTAAGTAAATCAAGAAATAAAGTTCCAACAAACCCAAATGATTGCTGAGGTCCATATGTACCATCAGATGAGGAATCAAACCAGGTGACAAACATTGCTAAAAAAGAGCCGCTCCATGTGATAACCAAAACATAGAAGTGCATTTATGTTCACATGTTCACACTAAAAGGACACTTTGAAAACACATCAGACCTCAATGGGAAAATTGCTGGCTGCTGGATGAGCATATGGACTGGGTAATGTGTTAGGAATGAAAGGACGATACATCGTTTGATGGAAATGAAAATTATCAACCTACAGAGGCTGAATTCAAAGACACCCCAAAAATCCAAACTGATGCGGCAGATGAGTCCATTTTGCTGAAATTTAATTGCAGCAACTCTAAATGGTACTCAGTAGGTATTATGACCCCCACATGTTTGTATGCATGCCTGGCAATGTCAGGGCATGCTCCTAATGAGTGACAGATGGTGTCCCGGGGGATGTCTTCCCAGATGTGGACCAGGGCATCACTGAGCTCCTGGACAGTCTGAGGTGCTACCTGGCAGTGTCAGATAGACCAAAACATAATGTCCCAGAGGTGTTCTATTGGATTTAGGTCAGGTGACCGTGAGGGCCAGTCAGTGGTATCATTTCCTTCATCTTCCAACTGCCTGCATACTTTTGTCACATGAAACCGGGCATTGTCTTGCACCAGGAGGAACCCAGGACCCACAGCACCAGTGTAGGGTCTAACAGTGGATCCAAGGATTTCCTCCTGATACCTAATGGCAGTCAGGGTGCCATTGTGTAGGCTGTAGAAGGCTGTGGGTTCAGATCCACCAGTAAACATGAACAATATCAAGGCAGCATAACGTTCTCCACGGCTTCTGCAGACCCATTCATGTCTATCTGATGGGTTAAGGACCTTCTACAGCCCCTTCCAGCTCTTGAGTAAATGTCTGACTCCTGGAATTTCCATCCATGCTGTGCTGGGAGACACAGCATACCTTCTGGCAATGGCACGTATTGATGTGCCATCCTGGAGGAGTTGGACTACCTGTGCAGCCTCTGTAGGATCCAGGTATGGCTTCATGCTACCAGTGCTGACATTGACCCTAGCCAAACGCAAAACTATAAAGCATAAATAAAGCATCCAGAGCCCATCCAAGAAGTTGGTGACTTTGGTGACTGAAATTATTAGCAGGTATCTATATCTGTGCACTGCAGATTTTATGGATGGCACTTTCCAACCAACCTAGCTTAAAGTAGCTGATAACTTTGCACTCCAGCCTCTTGTTCGAATAAGGTCATTACTGACTCCCAAACACTGGGGCTTCAAAACCCTATGGGTGGCTATGTTAATCTTTAATATACAGTCTCTGGAAAATACCTGACAACTGAGGTGTCTGGTTAATGCTGGGCTCAAGACCACAGCCTGTTTCAGAACACATACTTTATGATTTTTAAAGAAAAAATATTTATATAATCATTAAACTCATAAAGTAGTCAAGGCCACATTCATATCTGATGACTAAGTCTAAGCAAAAGCAAAATTAATTTTTTTTTGTCTTTTGAATTTATTTTTAAAACCTCGTATTACTGCATATTAAATTTAGTTTTATTACTTTATGTCATGTCTTCTGTTTAATATCAGCTTGTAAATCAGCTGTGAAGCATCTTGAACTGTGCTACTGCGCATGAAAGCTGCCATACAAATGAAGTGCGATCGATCGATCGACTGATTGAAAACTAAATAACAATTAGGGTTTGTGATTGATTAGATTAGTTAACAAATAATGATCTGGCAACCTGTTGCTAGCTACAGAGGCACCGGTAGACTAATATAAACACAGCAACACTTGCAGCATCTTTGAGAGTGACTGAGATTACAGCAACCACAGCACAAGGTTAGTAATTAATATGTTGCTGCATGGTTTGTACTATTTGCCTTCAAGTCACAATCATGACCTTAAACTTCATTTTAGAATCTTAATCATCCAGACAGTGATTCATTTCTGAAGCTTCCCCGCGCTGGAACAGCATGAAGTTTTAAAAGCTTAATGTAAATGTATTATACACATAAATACTGCAAATAAGAATGTGAATGTGAAGGGGGGGGGGGGGGACGGGGGTGGCTTGTTTAAAAAACAAGGTCCACAGGAGGAGACTGAATGCTTTACCCAGTTAAGCTAATAGTGGCGGCTCTGTTCCTCCTGCACTCTCTTATATTGCGTGCAGTTTCGAGCCTGTGTGTGAATCACAGTCTACTCTTCATTCAAACTGAATGTTTGAGGAGAAGATGCTGTCCTAGCACAAGCTGCTAAAGTTTTACTTTTGGAACTTAGTTTGACTGTTTTAGTGGTTGAAGCTCCTCAGGAAAAACAGCCAAAATGTGGCAAATGTGTGCAGCTCAAGGACTGAATGTGAGCGGTTGCTCACTTTGAAGTAGATATTCCACTTCTTCTTTTGCTCTGATGGTTTTTTTGTATCCAGGCTGCTCCCAGCTCCGAGTGTTTGGATCTCATCACATGACACCAGCTGTGATGGAAGATCCAGTTCTGAGAGTGTTTTATCTTCTCTGTACCTCTGAGGTCTACAGCGTCAGTATGATACCATAATGAACAGCTGTAGAGAACGAGTTGTTAAGCTTCAGCATAGTTCTGTGACAGATCTCGGTGTCGGTGGTGTGATGTATGTAAGGGTTGTGTGTGCAGGCAGAGACAGATGAGGAAAAGGAATGCATCCCGGATACACCATTACATACGCGCATGCTTCACTGCCTCCTGCATTTGAATTGCTAATAACTCTCATTACGGCACATTTGTGTAATATAATCGCAGCACTGACAACGATAGATTAACACTGGTCCTGTGTCTGTCTTCCAGTGTGCTGCTAGTGCTGTGTTACTACAGTATTTGGGTATAACTCCACGAAGGCCAGCAGTCAGCAGACTTCAGGGCATATTCCTGTCACACCCCTTCCTTTAAAATAAAATCCCTGCAGACAGCCTTCCCAGCCCTTCTGAAGGATTTAAATCCAAACTTGAAACATATTTTCACCTTAACCTTCTTAGTCCTTAGAGCTCACGATGTTAGACACTTACTAACATAAGACAGTAGCTGTCTTGCAGAATCTATTAAGCACAGCACTTGTGCTCCATGTTGTTCTGCCATTGAGAAAACTGCGTTTTGTGAAAACCATCACTACAAGCACCCGTGTGGGGTTGTACCTTAAGGCCTCACGCTGTGTGCAGTCTCTTTCTTTGAGTCTGTCTTGGCTGCTTCTCTCCCTCTGTGTCCTCTCTTTGTACTACAGCATTTCTGATCTGGACTTCCTGTTTTGTTTTGTTTTTTTCTCTCTTATATATGTGAATGTTTGTATAGTCTTCTGACAGGTTTGATAACCTGTTTTATGGCTCAGTCACAGTAGAGTAAAAATTGAGGGCAACATCCTTGCGACTAAGAAAAATTGGAGGGAATTGTGGTGAACAGTTGGTTGCCCAACAACTGAGGGTGCTACATGCTCAACCTCAGATAGGAGGGGCCCAGTAAAGATGACTGGGGTCTCTCCTCTACATCATATTTTATGCTTATATTCAAAGTGTTGCAGCAAAGTGGACACATTATAAGAGTTCCACTATATGTTTAGGTCATGGATCTATCATCTGAACCAAAGCCCAACTTTTTAAATGCAGTACACATTTTCATTATGAACTGAATTTTAACCTGCAAATATTTACTCCATTACACTTTTTCAGCAAGTGTCTTGCGGAGTAGTTAGCCAGCACAGCGCCATTTTAAATTATGTTTAGTAAGCAAAACAAACAAGGTGGCGCTCCAAAGAGGAAGGAGAGAAGAGAGCAGGATGAGTACACCACCAGGACTTTGGATACTGTGTTTGCTCCAGTATAACATGGAGGTAAGGGCCCAAAAAACCTCCCTGCACCAGAGACAGACTTGTTACACCTGTGGATGCTGCTATAAATTCATAGATTCTGACTGAAGGTCTTGCTTCTTTGAGAGAAAAGTGAGGGTATCCCAAAGATTCTGTTGTATTTTTACCATATTACTTAATTTCAGCAGCAGAGTGTGATGGGTGTATGGAACAGGCTGGGAATTGGACTCGGAGATGTGCTGGAATTCACTGCAGAACAGAAAGGAGCACAGAGCTTCACAGGTGAGGAAACAAAACAGAGTGATAACTAACAAAGGGCACATGAACGATGTAAGAATTTAACTAGACACAGGTAAAACCAATTGGACCGGGAAAAGCAATCAATAAAGCAGACAGGAAGGCAGAGACGTGCAGTAAGACAGCATAGAAGAAAAAACTTTTATCAAAATAAAACACGAAGTAAGAAGAACTGAAACAATGAAATGTGTGTTTGTGTGTGTGTGTGTGTGTGGGGGGGACTATAAAGCAAAAAAGGATTTAAAAAATTACACAAAATAGTGTATAAATGGTATACTTTAAACATTTTTTCTTTTAGAATAATTCAGTGATTGTGATTCACAAACAGTGATAATGATCCTTGTGTTTGTGTTTATTTTTTCCACTTAAATCTCGCTAAAAGTGATTATTGTTAAACTCTGTAGACACTCTCCTGTTTGGCCCAGTTCCATCATGCATTAGAACATTAACAAACTGGAGGTAGACAGACAGATGGTGGAGATGAAGGTGGAGACTTTGTATCATGTACACTGTATTATTCAGCAATCAGCATAAAGCATAACAGGAGGCTGTGGCACGACAACAAAACTAATTATAATGATAAACAGAACAGTGTCAGCTGCCAACAGTCACAGAAACATGAATGAACTGACAACTCTCAGCACAAACAGCTCCACCTGCACGTTTGGAGACGGAGAATGAGCACTGTCGCTTTTTCTGTGCCAGTACTTCAGGGCAAATATGTTTCACATATTGTCATGTCCATATATCTTTAGTTACATCTATTTAACTGCATCCGTGCAAATGTGTCTTATTATTGTCATATATATTTGCACTGTTGCAATCACACATTTTAATTTCACATCCGGAACAGTCATTTGATGTATTCTGATGTAGTCAGCATCATAAATTTGTCAAATTTTAATGTACGCCTGTCAATAATGGCACATTTTGAGATTTTAGAAGTATTAAAAAAAAGGATAATCAGCACTCTGTTCTTCAGGACTTGCTCCACCTTCTGTTGTGCATCCACACACAGACCAAAGTGCAGCAAAAACAACTAGAAAACAAAATGACAAAACAGTTCACAGGAAGTCACATGTGTAAATTAGAACTAAACTTTGAAGGAAGAAGAGGTGAGACTGCTAGTGAGACAACCTGATCTAGATGAGGGTGTGGTCCTCTGGTCCTCCTGGTTCAACCCGCTTTTCTATTTTTTCTCTTCTTTTTTGCACTCACTCTCTCTCCTCTGTGTGTGTGTGTGTGTGTTCCTGAGGTGGAGCCTTCCCTGGTCCTCCACCTTCCTCCCTTATACACCTAAAGGCTAATTACTCGCCTGTGTGCAATTTTCTGATTACTCACCAGTTTCTTTCCCTCAGTTAATGTGAGATTGTTCCACTGCTTAGCGTGAGTGTAACTTGGCCCAAATATTCTGTGTTATGAATTTTGTGAAACGTGTTTCTGTGACTTTTTTGACTTTCTTTTCTTTCTTCCGTGCAGATGCCAGCAGCCTCGGGAAACTCAGTGGAAAGAGATTGGTGGGAACAAGGAATCCTGTGAAGGAAAAATCTGTTTTAATACCCCCAGATCATTCTCCCCCTTGTGTTCCAGAGGTTTGGAGCTGCAACTGCAAAGGACTGTTTACCTGTAACTGCTGCCGGTGGGGGGGTACACGGGATATAAAACTGTATAATGACCAATAGATACTTAGGGTCAAGAGCATGGAAGCAGCCAGTTTAAAGACGCCAAGATAGGTGAAAATATGTTCATCTTTATGTTTACCAATCAGGCGTCAGCAGCGTTTTTGACTAACTGCAACTGTGATAACAGTGCCTTACCAAATCTGGTTTATAAAGACAGTAATCCAGTCTGGATGTGATTAAAAACATGCATAACCTTCTCAAGGTTATCAAAATTAAGGCTTTGACTTTAGCTAAAAGTCTTAATTGAAAGAAGATAACTGATGTATTTAATCAGGAAATCTAATTTCAGACAGAATCAAAAGTTATACCAAAGTTCTTTACATGAGGCTTACAGTATGAAGCCAGAGGTCAGAGAATACCAGACAAGACTGACTTGTTGAGCTGATACCTGTCCACTCACGCCCACTAATCAAGGTAGGCTAAATCAGTCACTGTATGAACAAAATACATTAACCACATTACTTTCTCTCCATTGCTGGATGCGCAAAATAAACTCTCCACTGTCTCACTCTCTCATCCTTTGTGCAGAGCTGCACAGATGCACCGCACAGCTATTACATTATATTTAGTGCTATATAAACCGAGTAGTGAATCTCATCCCTGTAGCAATTAATGCCAATCAAATTATTGGGTAAATGTTCCTATTTAATTTCACTCATTATTTGCCAAGCAGTTTACAGTAAATTAGGGTATTTCTACTATGCTCTACTAGAACTTAATTGATTTTACTTATTCATTAGAAATAATTTCAAATTACTGTATAATTAACATCACGTAAATTGTCCTCAGGATCTATATAACAACCACAATCATACAGCAGATTTTTTTTAAGGATCAAAACTTTTTTCCCTTTCTTAAAAAAAAAAGTGTGCAGAGAAATACTGCAGCGTAGTCCAGACTGTAAGTATTGTGCCTTTTTGTTCTCCGGGCGATGTGCTTCAGCAGAGTGCCAAGTCTTACTTGAACCAGTCAATCAATACAGAAAGAGCTGCATGGGAGAAACAGCACTTTTAACACTGCCCAAAGTTTTAGCTGTTCCCATTCTTCTCTTCACTTTCTCCTTTCCATCATTTTAATAGAGGTTGATTGCTACTATATTACTTCACAGAACTTTGTAAAACTCTACGCAGGTCTCTTTTTGGATGTTTTTGTAAAATGCAGCCTGGCCTTTCTGATTTTGAGTTTCACCATATTTAGCAGTCTTGTTCTACAGTAAGTCCTCTAAGGTTCTGGTCATGAAGGCTTGAAAACACGTTTGTCTTCATTCTGAAAAGCTTTTTTCTTTACTTGTTTTTAATCTTTGCTCTTCTCTCTGACAGGTTTTTGGTATTTTCTATTTTTAATGTGAATACCTACATTTCAGGAAGGATTCTTCATGTACTAATGTGGAACATACAGTAAAATGCTGGCCAAAAACATTTATTAGGGATGTGTCCAATAACTTTTGAGCACTTGAAATGGCTGTTCTGCAGTTTTCTCTATATTTATTTACACAACGTAAACAAATAAAAAAAATGTTTGTTTTTTTTAAATCAGTAGCTCAAGTGAAAAAAGTTTGGGCATCAAAGCTGACATGAAAAAATAAACGAACACAATGTGGAGGACAAGGAGCAGGTGATCTGTCAGCCTGAGACGAGAAGCTCGCTGCATTTTTAAAAAAAACAAAAAACTCTACCCGCTGTGCTGCATGATGTTCCACCTCTCCCTTTTTAATTACATCATACAGCTCACAACACATCATAGTACATATAGGGCCTTGAGGGGCAGGTGTATCACACGGGGTTAGTAGGTGGAACTGCTGAGGTGGCCCCACTTATTTATTCACTGCTGCCTGCTCCTCAATTTTATTTACATCTTAGACATTGAGGGCCTTGGGGGGATGGTGTGGATGGGCGCTGTTGATCAGTGCCCAGGTTACATCTCTCCCTCCAATTTTAATAGCACAGTAGCTTTCACACAGTCTTACACATCCCTCCCATACACCAAACACATCACCTCACTTTGGGTGGGAGGAGGGGTGGGCGGGTTTTCCACACCCTGGTTTTGTGCACCCTGCCTGGGGTAGGGACTGGTTAGTGATTCGGGGCTGGGTTGACTGCTCCCCTGGGATGCCACTGGCTCGGTACTGGTGCCCGCTCACCCACACTAAGTGTCTATGTAGGCTGCTCATTGCCACAGTGCATTCAGAACATCATTCTGATTGCAAAACTGCCAGACATGACAGGTCCAAAAAAAAAAAAAAACCCTGATTGATACTCCAGCATCTATAGTGCTTAGACATTAGGCTGTATGTGATGATATCCAACAATGATATGACTTTTTCAAGGAAATATAATTTAAGAGAAGATAAAATGAGAGAAGGAATGGTGGAATATGTTTAAATTAAAAGGTTAAAGTCTGGCTGGTGTCTCTCAGCATTAGACTGTTTTCCTCAGTTTATCTGTTAGGGTGAGCCAGTTCTCTAACACTGCTTCCCTAACCTGTGGGATTCCACAAGGCTCAATCCTGGGTCTGGTTATTTTCTTTGTGCATGCTTCCTTTACCTGGCATCATTCCGTCTTTTACTAATATTTTTCCTTCTCTTTCATGTCTATGCCAATAACATTCAGATGTATATGTCTCTTAAGCCTCATCAGCTGGATAGACTGCCCACCCCAGTCCAGTGTTTGTCCCAGGTCAGTGACTGGCTCTTGAACAATTATTTTAAATTCCAGTAGGACTGAAGCCATGATTACAGATCCTCTGAACATCTAAAAATCAGTGATGAGCTAAGTCAATTTGTAATCATCTTGTAAAATCTGAGTCCTCTCTGGGCTTCGACAAAATCAATTTCACACTACTGTTTCCCTCATTTAAGGAATATTTATAAATTGCGAGGTATACAGTCTCCTCAGCTGAACTGGAGAAAGTTGTTCATGCATTTGTGTCACTGTGCCTAGATTGTGGTAATGCCCTATTTACCTGCTCAGATAATTCATCTCTTTCACTCCTGCAAGCTTTACAAAATGCTGCAGCCAGTCTCCTAATGCATTCTACAAAACAAGTTTATTCCTATTTTATATTCTTCACCCTGACTCCCACGAGATTTTAGGGTTCAATTAAAAATCTTGTACTTGCATAAAGAGCACCAAATGGACAAGCTCATACACACAATTAATGCACAATATTGCATCCGCATAGTTAGAAAATGAGGGCCATTGTTTCCATTTCAAGCAGGGGTCATTCAGTCTTTTGCTTACAAGCCAGGAAACACTGATCAAGAAAAAAGCAACCGCACATGCCTTTGTACTGTCTGCATCTGTTTTTCCAATACAGTGAAAATTAATGATTTCTCTGGTTGTCAGATTGTGATCAGACAGCCGCACAGCATCTAAAAAAAAAAAAGGAAATCCAGGCTGGAAATGATCTTGCATCCTGTTGTTTACACATTTCCTTGTTTTTTTTTTGTTTTTTTTATCTAATTTAACAAAATATAATTTACAAACAAAAATGATGGTAAACTTTCCTGTTGTTATGAAAGGGCCAGTGTTACTTACCCCTAGACTGGTGCGTAACACCAGGTAAGACATCCAGTGGCCCCTCACGAAAAAACCTGAGCAGGTGGCCAGGTGATGTCAGGGACACAACTTTCTGTGTGGAACTCTTTAAAAACAATGACAGTTTCCTGAATTGACGTTCAAATATTCAGCATCAAAATGTTTGCTGTCTTTGTTTGTATCAGTGTATTTTATCATGCCTTGGCATGAGATGCCTGACAGCTGTTGTTTGGGTACACCGATCAGGCATTTCATTATGATCACTGACAGGTGAAGTGAATAACTCTTATTATCTTTTCATCTTGTCATCATTTCATCGTAGCACCTGTTGGTGGTGTGATATATTCGGGACCAAATAAACATTTTATCCTCAAAGTTGATGTGTTAGAAACAGGAAAAATGAACAAGTGTAAGGATTTGAGCGAGTTTGACGAGGGCCAACTTGTGATGGTCAGACGACCGTCTCCAAAACTGCAATACTTGTGGGGTGTTCCCAGTCTGCAGTAGTTAGTGTCTATCAAAAATGGTCCAACGAAGGAACAAGCACCAGGATGCACTATGGGAAGAAAGCAAGCTGGCGCAGTGTCCTGCTGGGAAACCTTGGGTACAAATTCTAATGGTTTCTGAAAGCTGAGAAATTGCGCTAATTACGGTAATTTCATTCACGCTATTGCAGGAAGTCCGCAGATTCACTCCTTCGGTCCAAAAAAGAAACTTTTTGGAGACTTCCCACATACTGCTAGAGGAAGTCCACGTACGATCAGTGGTAGATGTACCACAGTTTGAGAATGACTGCATTACAGCGACTCATTATGGTACTCAATTTTTGTATGGCTACCTCATGTGCTTGTATGCATGCCTGACAATGTTGGGGCATGCTCCTAATGCAACGACACATGGTGTCTTAGGAAGTATCCCCCAAGATCCTAAGCAGGGCATCACTGAGCTCCTGGACAGCCTGACGTGCAACCTGGAGGTGTTGAATGGACTGAAACATAATGTCCCACAGATGTTGTGTTGGATTTAGGTCAGGCGAGCATGGGGGCCATACAATGGTATCAATTCCTTCATAGTCCAGGAACTGCATGCATACTCTTGCCACATGAAACCATGGACCAGGAGGAACCCATGACCCAATCCGCCACTGTAGGGTCTGACACTGGGTCCACTGGGACTACCTAATAGCAGTCAGGGTGCTTTTGCCTTGCTTGTAGAAGTTTGTGCGTCCCTCCATTAAGATGCCTCCCGATGATGAACGATGTTACAGGCAGCATAACGTTCTCCAGACCCTTTCACATTTGTTACATGTGCTCTGGATTAACCTACTCTCTTTTGTGAAAAATAAAGGGCATCAGTACTGTAGCTGCCAATTCTGGTATTCTATAGCAAATCGCAATTGGGCTCCACGATGCAGTGAGTATACTAGAGGACATTGGGCCCTCAGGCCACCCTCATGAAGTTTGTTTTTGATTGTTTCATCAGAGACATTCACACCAGTGGCTGCTGGAGGTCATTTTGTAGCTTTGGCAGTGCTCACCCTGTTCCTCTCCACACAAAGGAGCAGATACCGGTCCTGCTGATGGGTTAAGGACCTTCTACGGCCCTGTCCAGCTCTCCTAGAGTAACTGCCTGTTTGCTGGAATCTCCTCCATGCTCTTAGACTGTGCTGGGAGACACAGCAAACCTTCTGTGCCATCCTGGAGGAGTTGGACTACTTGTGCAACCTCTGAAGGGTCCAGGTATCACCTCACGCTACCAGCAGTGACACTGACCCTAATGTCATTACTGGTAACGCAAAACCAGTGAAAACAGTCAGAAAAGATGAGGAGGAGAATATGTCAGTGGCCTCCACCTGAAAAACCATTCCTGTTTTGGCAGTTGTCTCATTGTTGCCCCTCTAATGCACCTGTTGTTAATTTCATTAACACCAAAGCAGCTGAATCTGATTAGCAACCCCCTCTGCTACTGACCAGATCAATATCCCAGAAGTTTAATTGACTTGATGCTAAACTCTGATTAAAAACTGTTCCTTTAATTTTTCTGAGCAGTGTCTCCCTACACTCTGATCAGCTGCAGCAGCAGCAAGCTGACACGCTAATGAAACAGGCTTAAGCTGACATCACCATCATTGTTAAGACAACAGCAGGAGGCACATTTACACGGGCGTGAAGCATGCACTGTTTGTGCCTGTGTGCATGTGTGTATCAGTCAACACTGACACCAGTCTCACACTGGCACGTAGCAGTTGCGCAGATGAGAGGGTGTGTGTGTGTGTGTGTGTGTGTGTGTGTCTGTGTGTGTGTGAGAGAGAGAGAGCGAGAGAGAGAGAGATGGCATCTTAATGGCAGTAATAATGTGGGAAAGTATAAATCATGGAGTGACTCACACACCAAAAGGTTGTATGTTAACCTTAATAACAGCACAAAAATAGGATCCAATTTTTTACTGGCTTCTCATTTCTTGTATTTTCTTCTAAAGGCAGTACCTTTGCAGAATCATTCAATATCAACGTGTCTGTCTGGAGGTAAGGCAACTCATTCCTATCATGTAATTATAATGGCTGTTTTTCAGTAAAGTGGAAACTGCCATGGATCTTAAAAGGTGACATTTTTCTTGCTTGGGAACAAGAGAAAATACGCTGTGCTTGGCATCCAGCAGTACTGTAGGCATTACATAATACTTTAATACCACTTCAAAGGATGCATAGATAAAACTTTTTTATACATGGCAACACAAGATATTGATTATAACATCAGTGCTAATTAATCTATTTTTTTCCATCAGCTTCATATGTGCTAATTTCTGATAATGCCGTCTGATTAGTGCTAGTTAATGCTGACTTTTTTAGTTCAGGTGTAAATTCTAACTGTGTCTTTTGTGAACAGTCCGCATTTATTTTACATTAAGGATCGCCTGCGAGCCCCTTCTTGTTTGTAATGGTGATGGACACGATGGCAGATGAGGTCAGTCGGGAGTGTCTGAGGACAATGATTTTTGTGATCTGTAGTGAGACCTCAGGGCAGTCAGGAGCATTCGCTCAGCAGCATGTTTGCATGTTTTTCTCCCTCATAACACCAATGAATCCTCCCCTTCTTCTTAAACAGGTCTCAGTGCAATCCTTTGTATGTTTTGGTTTCTTTCATGTCTGCAGCTCTTCCGTCACATCGTTATCGCCCCGGAAACACTTCAGCTTCCACTTCCATTGTGTTTCATTCAACTTCAGTTGTGTTTTTTTCTATTTGCAGTTTTCTATTTGCTGGTGTTTTCTTAAGTTTACCTCTCAAGGCCACCATAATTCAGGGACTCACAGTGGTGGTTGTTTATTTTTTGATTGTGTTGGAGATCATCGTGACTTTTGTACCAGCTGAAAATAAGACAGTTTTGCTTGACACCAGACAAGAGAAATGTTCCAGAAGCGATAACTGGAATATTCCCATATGTACAGCTAGTAAATTATTTCCAAAATTTGTCCAAAACTGGACACATTTTTCCCCTCGTGGTTTTTATAGTTGTTGCTGTTTTTTTGTGTGTTTGTTTTTTCGATATTTGAACCCTCAGCTACTGTAGCTCAGTCTGTAAATAAAACGCAAGCATGAGAGTTTTGTGTGCTCTGAGATTTGAATCTGTCCTCGTGCAACTCTCAAACCTTTGACACAGGAAAGTGCAATATTAAAGCAACGTGACTGTGAGGTCGGAATCGGGAAGAACCGGAGCTTCAGCTTGATAGGCTACAACTGAATACCAGAAAAGCCCCGGGTGAGAAAAGTCACTTCTGAGGCAGTGGCAGATGAAATAAATGGAAACGGGAAGGTCACAAACACAAAGACTGGAGAGGAGTTTGTAATGAAGTGGATTTTTTTTCCCCCAAAAGGTTTTCACATACATACAAACACACTCCTTGCTGCTGTATTCAGCTGGCAGAAATCGTCACATTTTTATTAATATGCCAATACTGAACTGCTTACACAGCATTCTGCCTGATGAACAAACTTGCTTGGACCATGAAGGCGTACGGTGGTGTCTTCATAATAATGTATAAAGGAACAGGTTGAAAAATTTGTGAGTTTATTGTAACATTGATTGATTGCATTCACTTTCAAGATTAGCCAGCCGGTACTGAAGTCATTACACAGACAGTCAGGTAGGCTAATAACTGTCTTTGTTTGAAACTCTCACTTTCTACTTCACAAATTATCGACCAGGCAGAAAGTCGCACACACACCTACACGCATACACACACAGACACACACACACACACACAGTCCTTGTATTCAGCTGAGTGGATTGATTTGGCTGCACTGGTGACTACAGAGGAAAGTTTGTCACTGCTGCTGCTGCAGTGACCGGGTGGCCTCGCTCCAGCGGCTC
This sequence comes from Cichlasoma orientale, assembly GCA_034780415.1. Classification (NCBI taxonomy): domain Eukaryota; kingdom Metazoa; phylum Chordata; class Actinopteri; order Cichliformes; family Cichlidae; genus Cichlasoma; species Cichlasoma orientale. Next base: position 236,351 of record JAVDPK010002616.1, read on the forward strand.
CAGCAGCTCCAGCACCACAACAGCTCTCCTCCTCATCCATATTGATGCTGAGTCTTGTCATCTGTGACACTGGACCCTGCGGTTTGGTTGGAGTGGAAAGTGCTTTCTTCTATAATCTCAGCCCTTTGGTGTCTACAGATATTTCTCTTTCCCTCACACATCATCTTGTGTGTGCAGGACTGTTCCACACTGCTAGGAGGAGCTCCTGTTACAGCCTGCACTGCACCACATGGTGTGGTATGTGTGTGCGTTTTCTATCAAAATGGGACATGTTCACTCACTTTTTGAGAGATTTTTTGCCCACCTATTATTTTGACTTCAGTTATTAAAATCTGTCTTTACAGTGTCTTACATCCATAGAAGTACCAAAGTACCAAAAAAACCAAAGCAAGTAAATCCTATAGACACCCAACTTTACTTCAATGAGGAGAGCTCATTAGGAGGAACTGAACATGATTTATTGATAAGAAATACAATTAGCTACTTTGTGATTAGACTTCAAAAGCTCATCAACTCTAAAGGGGCGATAGGAATTAGGGCAGGAGTCTAGACATTGGTGGTGGTGGAGACCAAGATGGAGGCTTGGAAGGAGCTCTTGGGTGGTGGACAAGGGGAGGTGGTGGGTTGCATGAATGAGTATGAAAGGGAGAATGACAGATGAGCAATGATATTTAAAGTAAGCTGAGCGGAGCATCTCTAAATCTGAAGCCATGGTCCTCAGCCGGAAAAAGGGTGGAGTGCCCACTCCGGCTCAGGGACCTGTTGCTGCCCCAGGTGGAGCAGTTTAAGTATATCGGGGTCTTGTTCACAAGTGATGGGAGAGGAGAGTGGGAGTGGGGTGGTAAAGAGGGAGTTGACTGCAAAAGCGAAGCTGTCGATTGACCGGTTGATCTACGTCCCTACCCTCACCTATGGTCACGAGCTTTGGGTAGTGACTGAAAGCACGAGATCGCGAATACAAGCAGCAGAAATGAGCTTCCTCCAAAGGGTGGCTGGCCTCACCCTTAGAGATAGCGTGAGGAGTGCAGCCATTCTGGAAGGGCTCAAAGTAGAGCTGCTGCTCCTCCACATCGAAAGGAGCCAGTTGAAGTGGTTCGGGCATCTGATTAGGATGCCTCCTGGGCGCCTCTTGGGTGAGGTGTTCTGGACATGTCCTACCAGGAGGAGGCCCTGGGGCAGACCTGGGATACGCTGGAGCGATTATATCTCTCGGCTGGCTTGCGAATGCTCCCCCCCCGGATGAGCTGGAGGAGGTGGCTGGGGAGAGCGCTGGGCTTCTCTGCTTAGACTGCTGCCCCCGCGACTCGGTCCCGGATAAACGGAAGAAAATGGATGGATGGATGAGCGGAGACTGATTGGCTCAAGGAAAGTGGGCAGAAAGATGATTGGGGAAAGCGTGGGAAAGTGGATGTAAAACAGAGAAGCAGCCAAACACCTGGGAAAGTAGGCAGATGAGTGATTTCAGATCTTCCTTAATGAACTTTCACCTTAGCTTCATTAAAAAAATAAAATAAATCATGATAACAACCTGATACAAAACTCATCCGCCGTTCAATTTTTCTGTTAAGTGCATTTTTTCAACTAGCAAAAATTAGTAACTTGCTAACCAAGCTGGCATACCAGTACTAGAGTTAGAGAGAGAAAAGAAAAACATCTGGCAGAAGTCAAAATGCCAAACTCAAGGCTTCAAACAAATGGCTGTTGTCTCCTGTATATGTTGCAGTACAATTTAAAGTGTCCTGAGATAACCAATGCTGTCAAAAAATGTAATAGATATTAACAGAATTTACAGTCTACAGCATATACATGTGCACACTTTTACACCTTTACAGTGGATTTGTGCTTCTGTGTTGCATCTACACCACTGTAACCGCAAATCCCTCTGAAACCCCACAATGTAACCTACACCTTAATCTGATGAGCACCTTCCTACAAATGTAACTACATGCCAATGTAAGGACTCACAGATCTCCCTGAGGATGTACAAAGAAGTAGAAAAACTTGAGGGAGAAATATGTTTGCCTACAAAAAAAAGTGTTTTATTTGTTTGTTTTGTGGCCCACACTGCATATAAAACACCGGGACACAACCGCAACATCATTAACCAATAATGCAGAACGCATACGCATGAAAGCTGGTAGCCTCTCGCATAGGTTTACACCACAGACTCTACAAAGATACACAGCAGAAGTCTAAATCAGCTGTTAGAACGTCCTGACCAGACAAACCAATAAGCCCCAAGTAGTAGACAGGTGTAATTTCAGGTAAATTGGTTCCTAAATTGCAAGCACACAAAGCAACACTGCTGTCACCCATGTACAACATAATAACAGAGGCTGACAACATTACCATTTTTATTGGAAAACAAGGTAATCATGTCTGCCTTGTCTTCATCCTGTTTTTCTTGCTGCATCACTGAACAGAGAGATCCAGAGGATCTGTTCGTTTCAAGCAGCTGTAATCTGTGTTCCTGAATGATTAAATATTTTTATATACCATTAATTCTAATTATTTTGACAGTTATATTCCCTGTCCTTAAACAAGTATTAGAGAGGGATGTAAGACAAAAACAAATTGTCTGAATCATTTACTCACTTGTTCACATACTGAGTGTTAAAAAGGAATAAAACTTTTTCACTACTACCGACCTGTACAGGCT
>JAVDPK010002616.1:279480-296352 GCA_034780415.1 Cichlasoma orientale
CCCTTTTTTCCCTTTTTTGTTCACGTGCCTCATGTACTGGGATGGATAGGGGCCCACTGACATTGAGAGTGTATGGGGCCCAGAATTTGCTGCTACGCCCCTGTGGAGATCGCTGGCTCCAGATGGCTGAGAAGGTCCACAGCAATTCTCAATGATCCCTCCCACCCAGCGCATCACTTGTTCGAACAGCTGCCTTCTGGCAAACGATACAGGTCAATGAAAGCCCGCACATCCAGGCCAAGAAGTAGTTTCTTTCCATCAGACCATTAAACAACCACTGAACTGGACGTTCACTCCATCATGTGAATTGTGCAATACTTCTGATTATACTCACTGCAATACCTACCAAACTGCTGCCAACAACACTGCCATCACTCATACACATCCATACTCATATTCCCAATAAGTATACTTATTATTGGAATATTTTCCTCAGCTGTGTAAATATAACGTAACTGTGTAACTATAACTTAAACATATGTTTTATTATGTCTTATGTTTTATTTATCTTATTCTATTCTGCTTTTATATATTTTATGCTATATAAATTGGGAGAAGCACCTGTATGTGACATATAATGACAATAAAGCTATTCTATTCTAATCCTGATCATGTTAATTACAAATAACAAAAACAACTTCCCATTACTGGCCAATAGGTACCAGTGTATCAGATGTTGCACAAGCATCCAGTGTGTTGGCTGTTATGCAACTATAACAACAAAACACACGCGTATACAAGAAAACTTTCAACTAGCTGTGCACTGTAGTGACCACTAACGGGTTAAAGGCCCATGGAATGTAGCCTACTAACAGAGAGAGACTGATCATATTTAAGATTGTAGCATTAATAAATGGTAGGGCTTCTTTGTGCAGTCTTATAGGAACAGTGTTCCCAACTCCTCCTGCAGTAAGGAAAGTCGCTGCTGGCTATCAAAAAGTCTAGAATTCACTTTATGATGTAATCGCCTAATTTGCATAATTGGCCATTTGCATGTAGTTGTAATTGAGGCTGTAGGAGCTACAAGTGAACTTTGTGAACAAACTTCATGACTTTAATGCTTTGCCTAGTCCCACACTGCGCACGCGTGATTCATTTGTAGTGTGGAGGCGGAGTGGAGTGTTTGGGTCTCCTCTCTGCTCTGAGTGCAGCGGGGTTGCAGTCTGAGACTACTGTGTGTGTGTCTGTGTGTGTGGAGGGGGCTATTGAAAGGATGGGGTCTAATGTTGATGCTTTGGAGAATAGTAATGAATATTGAGATGTCCTAGCTTATATAGAAACTCTTTTTCCAGGTTAAATGATGATCTTCTGACGCCTTTTTCTTCCCAGCTGACGGGTTATCTGCACTAAGGTGTGCACTTGTGGGTTATACCAGGGAGTCAAGCACTTCCAATTTGAGGCTCTCTTCTTCAGAGGAGCCACAGTATTGAGAGTCGTATGCAGTGAGGATTTAACACTATTAACAAGATAGTCAACCTCTGTGGGAGAAGATTTTAGGTAGCTGCTCTGCACTGTGTTGGCACATGGCATTAAAGATAACAGTGGGAGAATTATATCTTCAGTTACATGTCTGTGTAGGTTCTCAGTCATCCAGGTCATAGCGGTCTCTGGGGCTTGAAAAAGGGCAACTGTCCACTGTGAGCAACCATCGCTGAACAGAGGAGGTGGATTATGCCACCGACTTTCCCCTATCTACAATGCTGTCCTGGCGCCTCAACCCCCATTCACACCTTTTATCAGGTGACCTCAATAGAATGAGGCGAAGTCCCAAATTGGTTTCACCTGAAACCACTGATAGTAATGACCCCACGCCCCCTTTCACACCTTGGCGCATGTGATTATGCACATGAACAATAGTGGGTCACACCTCCAGGGGACTACGCCCACTGGGGTTTAAATACCTGGGTCTCTCCACCTTTTGGTTTGAGAACTGAAGAAGCCTTTCGGATGAGAGGTGAAACGTCTCCAGTTGCCCTTTTTTTCAAGCTCCAGAGACTATCTTCAGTTTACAGCACTTTCAGAAAGACTTCTACTGTAATGAAATGTATTCCCCACCGCAGTGACCTTTAGTGATCTCCGATGTAAACAAGTGTCCATACTGCTGACGTGAAATATTAATTTACAAAGCCTGCGTTTATCCTTAGCCAGCAGTTTCAGGGTTCCTTCTATGTCGCCTATGCTGGCCCCTGGAAGACGATCAGCTATGGTTGTTGGTGTCCCTATCTTCATGTTTCTCAAAACGCAACAACCAGAGCGTGTTCCTAGGCGGGTCTGTTGCAAAGAGGGGAAAAATAATTCAAAACGTGAACAGGTTGGCGGTGTACATCCACATCCAGGGAGGTTGGCCACAGTCCTGTGGACCTTAAATTTCTGATTAATATGTACAGCTGTAGTCACAGGAACATTAAGCTGCTTGGATGGTGATGTAGCCTTTACCTTGAGCATGCTTGTCTCCCCTCTCCTGAGACAGCTCTTTGCTTAGCTCCCTGTGGTCCATGTTCAGTGTGGTACACACCACGATACCAAACAGCACAGTGACTAATTTTCACCCTGGAAACAGGCAGACTGACACCTGTGATGCTAATTACAGGACAGACTTTAACACGTCCTTATGGTCAACTTATTTTCAATCCTTCCTAGGGGTACCATAATTTTTGTCAAGACCAATTACATTAGTTTTTTTTTTTAATTTAATTTTTTTTTAATAATTCTGTTGAACCACAAGTCAAACAATTATGACTCTCTCTATATATTAATTGCAACTCCAAAAAATTAAAGGAACAAATCATGCTGGACAGCTGATTGGGTAATGTGTTAAAAATGAAAGGATGCCAACATCGTTTGATGGGAATGAAATATATCAACCTACAGAGGGCTGAATTCAAAGACACCTCGAAAATCAAAGTGATACTTGCTGCAGGCTAGTTCAGTTCGCTTAAATTTCATTGCAGTGACTCACAATGGTGCTAAAGTAGTTTGCATGGCCCCCACATGCTCGTGCGCATTCATGATGGATGGTGTCCTGGGGGATCTCCTCCCAGATATCACCTCATGCCACCAGCAGTGACACACTGACCCTAGACAAATGCAAAGCTAGTGAAAAAAAACACTCAGAAAAGATGAGGAGGGAAAAATATCAGTGGCCTCCACCTGTAAGAGAATTCCTGTTTTGTAAATTCTCTCATTGGTGCCCCTCTGGTGCATCCATTGTTAATTTCATTAACACCAAAGCAGCAGATTAACAGCCCCTCTGCTACTTAAATGACAGGATCAATATTCCAGAATTTGATGTTATACTCTGAATAAAAAGTGTTCCTTTAATTTTTTTTGACCAGCATCCGCAGTCCGCATAGCCTGACAGGATAATGCCCCATTTGGATATTTAAACATGCTGAGGGGAAAATGGAACATAAAAAATAACTTAAGAAAAATAAGCAGCTGCGGAAGTTCCATAGTGATGTCTATTAGCTGTGACTTCTTACCCTATTCACCTGTGGTGTCTCGCCTTAAACCCTCAGGTTTCTGCGAGCACTGAAGAGATGCATAATAATATACCTTTTTAACAAGTTCTGTATGCGGCATCCCGACAGGCGCGCTCAGGTTTCGCTTGTCTTCTCACCTAAACAACTTGCACTCTTAAAAGTCAGCCTCGGTTTTACCTCGGGGCCCATTTTACCAACTGTTCCTCCATATTTATGAGGTGTAAGAACAAGAAGTCTCAGCCTGAGCCATGAAACAAAGTTCTTAAGTAAACTCCTGCCATCCCAGCCTGGTTACTCTAAAAGTTCTGATGCAGATCGCTTGCTGTAGGGCATGTTTCACAGCACTGCGTGATATTATCAGATTCTGAAGAAGTGTCTGATACAGAATATAATAAAATACATCTCCTGAAGGGTTGTTTGTTCTGTATGTGTGGGTCAGGAAGAAGTTGGGCTTTTTTAATGCTGTACTGTCAGAGAAGAAACCAAACAGTCACTGTTCACTGAGTGAACAAACAATCTTTTTGTTTCACAAGCACACACACACACACAAATCTTTGCATGTGAGAATGAAATCACATTGAACCAACATGAGCAGAATTTATTTTTCTCACATTTCCAAAACAGCTTCACACTGATATTGTTTACAAAATGTGAAATAAATTGAAATCACACTTATCAGAATCACTGCCTCACTGAGAGGAGGCGGTTATACTGAGGCACTGCCTCCTGTGCTTCAATAGCTTCTGTATTACGGGGAGAAAATCAGTTCCACTAACGTTGGTGCTGAGATGGTACAGGCGGACACCAAAATCATCTGGCAGTCAGTAGGTGGGATTAACTGATGGATACATGCCAATATGTACATCAATTTATTGTTAATACATTTTAAATTAAAAATGTTATTGATTATTGGGTGAACTTGATTGAAATATTCTCCATATCCGGCACTTCATAAACATCCATACATATCGCTATAAATTTACCTTGCCAGCAAAAAAGCAAAAGGTAGTTGTCTGTGCTTTTAATTATTAATCAAACTTTTTGCACAGCCAAAGGATCATTTTTAATCAATCATTCATTTCTGATTACTTGACACCTGCATCTGTTTGTGTGCTCAGGGTTAATAATAGGCTACTCACTGTGCTCCGTGCTGCAGCTCAGATCTCTAAACCTTAGTCGATAGTATAGAAATGCTTGCACGCGGACACCCACTCAAGCCTGCAGGCTGAAGGAGGCAAGGGACTGGGGGAGGCAGCCATCTACCAGGAAGAGGTTTTAATCACTTTCACACAGTGTCAAAGATTGAGAGGCTGAATGTGAGTGGGTGTCTGCAGAGCAATACAACATATTGTTAGCGCTTCTGTGACAAACACACCCTGTCTCATTAGACAAAAAACACATTTATCTGCAGCATTTTCCCTGGTGAATCAACTGTATAGAAGACACAGACACCACAGCTTGTCTTTACAGTTCATGTAGTGTTTTGCTTCTGCAAACTGCATCAAGATAAGACTAAACGTGATATCTGTTTTAAGGCTAATTTCAGTATTCAACAACAATTTATTCTCCTCTTTTACTTCTTTTACTAAGCAGGTGATGGATGATGTTGGGGATGCGGGGGGTAATAATAGATCAGTGCCTGCATGATTCCATTTCCACCCTGTAATGGATGAGACAGCCTGAAAATTAAAGGCATCCACTTCATGGTGGAGGGCAAACCCATCAGAGTGAATAATACTGTGTAAACCATGTTTCATGTACAGCAGTTGAGTGATAAATAATTTCCTCCCTCCCATTCCACAGGGTAGTGACGACATCTTTCATCAGAGCTGAACAGCACGGCTCACTGTGTGCTGCTGCTGAGGTTTGATGCATCTGGTCATGTAGATATCACTGATGCACTTGTTTTCACATGTCGTGAAGAGACCACCCACAAGAAAACCATTACAGTCCTTCAGCAACACTGTTTGTTGGCCCCTCCAAAAACATGTACATATCCAGTTGACCCAAAACATCTTTTCCCCCCGCCTCCTGTTCACATGGCTGTACCCTCTGGTGGCAAAAATAAACAGCAACATGAGCAAAGAAGGTAGCAGAATTTGGTTTATGCTACAGTCACAGGAGGGAAAACTGTGTTTGGAGACTGCGGCACAACCAGAATGATTAAGACTGTGTGCAGTGAACTTGCAATCTCATTGCCTATAAAATGGTTGCTTCAAAGATGCAGACCAGGTCTGCTTTAATACAGGAATATAACAAGAACACAACCAACTTTCAACCAGTTGAGTCAAGTGACCTATTACAAAGACACATTACAGACAACTTGTACCCATCAGAGTCAGACTGATTGCAATGACTCAGCAATCTGTCTGCATTTATAAATTAGACTGCAGTTATTTGGAAACCTTCACCAGTCTGAGAGTCCAATTGTTTGGAAACAGGAAACCTGTGCAATCCCACAGACCAACCTCTGGGTAACCAGTTGGTCACCACAACTACTTGCAGTCAGTCTCTGACCACAAAAAACTCTAATGTAACTGAGCCAGAAGAATATGTTACGCAGCACCAGCCGCACTTTGTGAAAGAGGACTCAAATTCGGAACCCAACACAAACAGCCTGTAAGAGTTAACAATGTTTATTTTCACAAAGCATAAGCAAACAATAACTCGAAAGGAGCTGAACAAACTCCGTTCGGCAGGGTCACATGGTTTACAGGGCCGGTCTTCCATGAAACTATGAGACACTTGCATAAGCGGGTCCCGTGAGAATCCTGAGAAGAAGGAGAGTTTGAATAATGGGAGAATCAAGAGCCAGGAAATAACTGATAATGGGGGAAGACACAGGAGACCTTACTTAATGTTACGTTGGCTTCCAATCCAGGGGGATTTTAACAAGTCCGTGTGCTGATGAAATCCGTAGCTCCGGGAGAGAGGGCAGGCAGGTGGTACCAAGCGGGAGTAATGATCCAAGTCCTGAGATGGAGACAAACATGAAAGATGGTTGCAGCACAAGGAAAAAAACAGCAAAGATAAAACTGAACATGGAACTCCCACATGAAGGCCCAGTTACCACAAGAAGGTAGCAGACTCTCAGGCAAGGAGTAGAGGACCCTTCTGATCCTTAAGTACCCGATCCTTGACGAGCTGATGACATCCAGGTGTGACCACCGGCTGCCAAGAACCGGACTCCGCCCAAGAAAAGAAGATTAGCCCATCCCAACCCTCTCCAACCCCTACACCCATTAGCACACGCCATGACAGAGTATAGGGATGAGGGTGAGGTGGATGGGTGAATCAACAAAACACTGAACATCTTTGGTTTCCATTAACCCCATCCCTCCATAACCTTCTCCACATGCTTATTTTAACCATATAGTAATGACGCTTACATAAAAGTAGTGATTTTACAACTCATTCAATGCCAATTTTTTTTTCCTTTAAGTGCTTGTAGGTTAATTATCTAGAATAAAAGTAAGAACATCCAATGAAAAAAATGATTGTTCTGTTTTTGTTAATTATTAAATTATGAAAGTGAAACAATACCAGTTTCATGTGCTGGTTGTTTGACTTGTTCACCTTCAGCTGCATCACAGGCAAGTTTTGACTTGTTCAGATATATTGGATCATTATTTCAAAGCAATATGAGCATCACAGATTGAGTGGGTCAACAAGTCTCTTGAAATCTGTGAGATGGGATTTATATTGTGCATGAAGACATTCTTTTAAAAGAGAGGCCTGTTATTACCAATACTTGAATCAATCTGTACAAATAATGCCAAATAAAAAAACGTTGCTAAACAGATGCTTCACCATGTGTGGCAGTGACAGCACCATTTGTAAAACTACCAGTTCAGCTTTAAGTGCTTTCACATTTAAAAGGATTAAAAAAAACTTTGTTTTGGAGTTTCTTATTTTCCTGCAAATTTATACTCTTTTACACACCTTCGGTGTATAAAACACTTGTTCCTTTGGAAACAGACTTTAATCAGGAATTAAACACATAAAACAACTGGTAATATGTGAATACAAAAGCCTACGAAGGAGTATTAGGGCCACATTGAGGAAAAAATAAATAAATTGTGCATTTTACGAAAAAAGTCAAAATTTTGAGAAGAAAGTCAAAATACTATTTTTTAGATTAAAGTCAAATAACTGCCATGGCTGCTATACCCTCTACAAAATGCCTTGGGTAGATGAAACTTTCTTTTGAAAAAAACCTTTATTTTACCAGGTAAAATGTTTGAGAACCAGTTCTCATTTACAAACATGACCTGGCCAAGAGGCCCCAATAAAATCAGGTCCACTACACAAACAACTTGATGTTTATTGTGTCTTGTCATGCGACATATCCCCTCTGTACTGCACGAAGGTGCAGCCGTCGATATCCTTGCATCTGTCCAGTGCCAGTTTTTGTGTTTTTTTCCCTTCTGAGTAGGCGCAGCTTTATAAAGTATAGTTTCACTAACTCATCTACACAAGACAATTTGGAGAGGGTTTAGCAGACCTTGCGTGGCAGTTGTTTGACTTGAAGCGACAACTTTAATCTCCATATTTCAACTTTTTTCTCAAAATAGTATTTAGACTTTTTTCTCAAAATTTTGATTTTATTCTCAAAATGCACAATTATTATTTTTTTTCTCAGTGTGGCCCTGGTACTCCTTCGTAATAACCACAGGCTACAACAAAAATGTTGCAATCTCAGAAAAACCTGAGAGTCATTTACTGTGAAAAGACTGAAGGTTTAATTGTGCCAGTTGGGTAATAACTACAATGTGAAGCATTATGCAGTATATGAAATGAAATCTCAGACTCTGTCTTCTCTTTTTTTCAAACACTTGAAGTAGACAATTTAAAGATCCCACATTAGACTTGTTGAGTGTAGGTATGAAGGTTATGATTCACTTTAACCAGCACAAACGAGAAGGACCACTCAGGATGCTCATGAAAAGATCCATAATAGAAAAAAACCCTTGCTATACTACTAAAAGGAAAAAATGAAATGGCAATGAAAAAATAAAAGAGTGTACTTGTTTGACCGCCCTTAAAGGACTTTTCTTTTGAAAAGCAGTTCAACTATTGGTGCAGTGAACAAGGAGGTGAGAAAAAAGAAGAACAGCTGTGAGTACTGAACTGTATTTGAACTAATTATTAATATAACCCAAAGTTGAGATGGTTAAAGAAAGAAAGAAAGAAAGAAAGAAAGAAAGAAAGAAAGAAAGAAAGAAAGAAAGAAAGAAAGAAAGAAAGAAAGATTTAAAAATAAAAAATAAAAATTCTCTACTACTAATATCATGCTGCATTTAGGAAGAATATGCTTGTAGTGAATTTGAGTGGCCAACACTCTTTGCATGAGTGCTGGAGCCAAGACAAATCCAGAGTAAAGTTCCATCCTCTGGATCATTGGTCATTCAGGTCTACATGTGTTTAAGACATGCTTGAAGTTTGACTAACTTATTTGTCTGGTTTTACAGCGGGATGTCATCTGCATAAAAATTTATAAGTTTTTCTAGTGGTTTGTAAGAAAAGTATTTGTCCTAGCACATAACCCTGTGTAACTTCATGACTAAAGTTTGTGTATGTGAAAGAGTCATAAACATAATCAATTTTCAATCTAATGGATAAGCAGAAATTTAGAAATTAAGTAATCCAAGTGACATTACTAAGTGTTGTGAATGATGCTATCAGATGTGGCATCATGTGGACACAGCTGTGCTATATTCTAGAGCTCTGATTTTTGTTAGTGACAGAAAGAAAGCTGTATCCAAAAAGCAAAACAAAACTGCACAACTTGATTCTGACACACAAGAGAAACAATCTGTCATATGATGAGGTGTGGATGTGGAAAGTGCAGACTCGGGGGACAGAGTAGAATAAACAAAAACTAACCTTTATTTTGGAGGAACAGAAGGAGGGAAACTCACTGGCAGACACATGAGAAGCAAACAGTAACAAACTGTAGTAGATAGTGCAACACAACAACAAACCTATAGAAACCTGCGGTTTAAATACACACTAAGGAAATAGTGGAAATGGGAAAACAGCTGAAACTAATTGGGGAAACCAAGACAGTGGAAGCAAAACTAAATGCAACGCACACAAGACAAGAAACTAGCAAAATAAAACAGGAAGTAGCTAAACATGCTAAACAGAAAGGCAGACTTCACACAGGATGGCAGGAAAACAGCCTCAGTGAATTAACTACAAATGATAACTACAAACGGCTGTTCCGAGCCATACAATCAGTGCCTCCACTCTTCTAATTGCAGCTTCCCCACCAACAGTTCCTACTCATAGTTTTGTTCTCTGGGGAGAGACAACAGGAGAAAAAAGTAGAGGGCCGCATCTTGCCCTCAGATTGCTGTGACCATATTACGCCTATCTCAGAGTCCAAAGCATCAACCTCCACACTGAACTGTCTGGTGGTGTCTGGCTGGGCAAGGATAGGTGCCGAGGCGAATAGAAGCTCAGCAGAGGGGACCTTGGGAGAAGTGAGATTGGTTAAAGGCAGGGCAATCTTACTGAAGGTCCTAATGAACCATCGGTAGAAATTTTCAAATCCTAAGAAACTCTGTAGCTACTTGTGTGTTGTGGGCACGGGCAATTCCAGAACAGCTTGTATCATTACTGGGTCAGCTCTCATTTGTCCCTTTTCAATGATAAAGCCCAGGAAGGAAACTGTTTCCTTCACATTTCTCACCTTTGACAAACAATTTGTTCTCAAGAAGCCAGTGTAGTACCTGACGCACATGGACCCGGTGCTCCGTGTGGGAGAAGATAAGGATGTAGTCCAGGGAGACGAAAGCAATGTGGTTAAGGAAGTTCCGAAGCACGTTGTTCACCAGAGCTTGAAAAACTGACATTTACTCTTTGGTGAGGCCAAAGGACATGACCAAATAGTCAAAGCCCAACATCAATGGCATATCAGTATATAAAGAAATTGTAGCTCAGAAGGTAGAGCAGGTCACCTACTAATTGGTAGGTTGGCAGTTCGATCCCACGCTGCATTCCAAAGTATCTTGGGCAAGATACTGAACCCCAAGTAGCTCTTTGATAGAACCATTGGGCTTTTTAGCAAAATGTCCCTTTTCCCCACAGAACAGAGACCTGCCCAGCTGCATGGGTTCCGGCTTGGATTCCCCCCTGGCAGTCTGTTCCCGGCTGGCTGCCTCCAGTGGCCCACGTCCAGTACTGGAGACATGACGAGCCCATGCTTGACGGGAGTTGAGCATTAACTGAAGCAGGTAATTCTTTAGTGGTTAGCTCATCTTGAATGTGCTAACTTAAGCTGTGTAGGACAGCTCCGCAAAGAGCTGTAACCTCCCATCCAGTTTCCCCTGCCAGTATCGAGAAATCCACAGAAAAGTCAGCTACACTCCTGTTCCCTTGGCATAGGTTAAACATCTTTTGATTTGCAAAATCTGCACCAGAGTCTTTGCCAAAAGCTTGTTTAAACTTATCTAGGAAATCCTCAAATGAAATGTTCATATTTCCTGCCAGCACTGTCTGGGCCCACCTGAGTGCTCTCTCCCTGACCAGGCTATCCAAGTATGTAATTTTTGCTCCATCATGGCCAAGCTGCCTGAACACTAAAGCACAAAGACTGAGAAACCCTCTGCATTTTCCCCCACTCGCCTGAGAAGACTTCTGGTGTTGGGATGAAGCCTCCGGACTGGCCAGTGAGTGGAGGCAGAGATTCCACTGTTGGCGGTGGCTGTGTGGGCTTGATTTCCACTTTTGTCTGGAAGCAAAGACTTTGGAGCAAACCTTTCATTTCAACAATATGCTGAAGAATGGTGTCCTGGCGATCATACAGATGGCGGAGAGCCTTATCATACTCACCCAGAAGTGCTCCTTGGCTGTAGAGAGCTTTCCTTACTGGATCCGCATCCGCCGTGTTTGCTGCATCCATTGCTGGCCAGATCGTTCCGTTAAGCTCTGTTAAACCTGGACACAGATGCAGAGCATGGAGGTAGGGTTAAACGAGTCTTTATCAAACAACAGTTTTTGTGGCAGGATTTGCTCGTGACTGGTGACAGTTTTCCCACGTCTCTCTCTTTCTCCAGCCTCACACTCGGGGCAACGCTCATCAAAATCTTCAGCCTCTTATAGCAGGGCCGTCAATCAGCACAGCAGCAAACCGGTGAGTAGTCAGGTGCAGGAGTGCAGGTGCTTGATTAGCGAGACGGAGACCTTTTCCAAGCCACGTCTCTGAAAGACAAAGCAGAAAGCTCCATAGTCACACAGATGGAGGAGAGAGAACACAACAAGGTGGAGAGAGGGAAAAGAGCAGGCCGGCCAGGAGGACAGAGGGTCCTGACATCCAAAATGTAACTACTGAAATAACAATGAAACCCAAATTCACAAAGAATATCACTATGACTACAAAACTACAAAAATAAAAAAATTAATCAAAAAAAATTAGCAAAGGCCAAGCCATAGAAGTATGGAATTACTTCAGTATTTATTTCTGGCTAGAACACTGGTTATTTCAACAAATGATGTCATGTAGTGACTTCTACCTACTTTTAGGACAGCCAATAGCTACTGACTGAGGAGTTGGCAACACTGCCTGCTACATAGAAAACAAAAAAACCACAAAACTTGGGTCCAAGACCGAGGACCGTGACACAAACAAGTGTGCATTCATAAACAATATGTGCATTTGAGTTTCATTAAGCCTTTTTGTGCATGCATTTTTACTTTTTTGCAAGTTTTTGCACTCTTTTTCACCATTACAGTGGAGAGAAACCTAAAAATGAGCAGGACAGAAATGAGATGAGTGCATTTTATGAAGCTAAGAAACGATTGTTAACATTTACCAATACTTGTTACGTTGTACTCGCACCACAGAGAGTTGGAAATTTTCTCCTCCTGGGTGTTTTTTAGTAGCGTAGCTGAGGCAGCTGAGGACATATCCTGACTGTTCACAGCTCATATCATCTGGGATGCACTCTGAATGCCATTTCTAATTAATTCCTCATCAGCAGCAGCCTCAAGTACATCTTCATCTGGAAAGATGCTGTCATCAAAACCTTTCATCAAAAAAAAAAAAAAAATCTGAAATGCTGCTCGGAAATAAACCTGTAACCAGCTGCACTGTCGTCATGTCACAGTAACAATAAGCCAAACTGACACTTTTCTTCATTCAGTCTGTGTTTAGGCACTGATACAGTAACATAATACCAACATGGTGTAAAGCTTTTTTAAGCAAACTTAAATTATTAAATAGAGTGGATACCATATTTTATTGTAAAGGCTTTGTAGATAAAAGCAGTAGGAAAAGCAGCCACAGGGAGCAAACGCTGAATTATTACCAAAATATTGTGAGGGAAAAAAAATATGCTGTGCTTTATCTGGAGCCAGGATAAATGTGAAAATGATGTTAAATAAAACCTATCTGGACTTATATTAATAAACATTAGGTTAGCATGTAAATAAACAACTTCAGAGCAGTTTAAAAATAAAAGTTAATTTAGTTCATTAAAACAAGGTTATTTAGTTTAATATTCATGGTGCACCTACGCTGTACGACATCCTGCTTCCACCCAGTCTGGTCAGGCCGTCTAAAAGGGTGGACCCCCACCCTTTTGTCTTCAGAACTGCCGTAATTCAGCAAGGTGCTATAAATAAATAAAGCACTGGATACTGCCGTATGTATGATAGAACGTGTACATTTGAGGGTTAAAGGATCACAGCATATACTGTAGACAAATTAGCAAAAATTAAGCTGGGTTACAGAAGGGATTACACCGCTATGGACAGTAACAGTTCATACAGAGTGCGTCTGTTTGGTGTGGCACGCTCTTCTGAGAATATGAATCGAGATTGTGTAGGGTGCATGCACGTGTCCTCCTCAGACGCCTACATCTGTAGAGTCGCTGAGGTCTGTTCATTACTGCAGTGGCACGGATTCTCACACTGAGAAGTCTGACACATTTTATTGAGCCGAACATGTGTATAAACAAATGTTCTCATTTGGTGTGTTTGTGGGGCGTAGCGGCCTGATTGATGCTCAGCCTCCTGCGATGCATCGACTATATTCAAGAAAGATAATTAAACTACAAGCAAACACTTTTTCACAGGACTTATTGATCAGCCGCAAAGGCTTTGATGGGGTCAGTGTGTGTGTCGGCTTGTGTGCACACTAGAAGGTTAGAACCAACGAAAACATCCAGCTTTACTCTGATTTAACAAGCATAATATCTGGATGTCCTTGTGGACAGAATTAATTATACGGCTGCATGACAGATGAGAAAATCACTTTTTGACAAGGACGTTAATGATTTTACTGAAAAGGCCAAATGTATGCAGCAAGAACTGCAGAAATCTGCGTGATCGCCATAGTATTGAATATAAAAAAACAAACAATAAAATAACTCCTTACCCCATCGTGCCTCGTTTTTGTAACGCTACTTCTGTAGCACGGGGTTTGTCAAATGAGTGTTAAAATAGTTTGACACTCCAGCATGTCGTCACTGCTGTGGTGGTAGAATAAAGTATGGTTACTTGACCGACCTTATATAAACCACAAGGGTCATAATGACAGTCTGTCCCATCTCTGGGCTTTTTTTACCTTTTGTTTTTGGAACCTCAGCTGAGTGCAAACTTCTACGCAGCAACAAAACCAAACAGCCTCAGTCACAGGGTCTCTACACATGACATGTCCTTAGATACTGGTGCTGTGACACGCTAAACAATAGCAACACACTGTCAAATTGTCACATTTTTGGTGTCACATTTATAGCACATACACTGCTTAAACATAATTTTTCCACAAGCACGGTTGCTGTGAAGTGGCATATTGTAACCTAGATCAAAACCTAACTAAGTCGTTTTTGGTACGTTAAACAAAGCAGCTAGTCTGAAACAGATGGACACAAACTTATGACACTTTAAAAGAGGACTGTCATTGCCTGGCGTCCAATACTGCCACAGCCAGTGTATCAAGGCGCTGATGCTAATAACATCTGACAGATGTATTTGATGCCCTGGCCTGAAAATGTATTGAACTAAACTGTCTCCAGTTGGCTAAGGATTATCTAAGCGGGGACTAATGAATATACTTTATAATGCAGGATTTATGGTTCTCTGCTGTCAGTTTTTGAAGCTCTTTAGCCAGACGCATTCACATGTATTCCTCCTAAAAACCATCAGCACAGAGCCCGTCACAGAGCCTGCAGTGACGCTATGCACTGGCTGAATGCCGTCAGTCCGTCCGCCCGCCCACCGGGCCGGGTCATGGAGGAAGCAGCCTGTAAATGTATACACAGTCATGTTCATCTGTTCAGATTTTGACTTGAAATGAACTGAAAGTAATGTGTGTTTAAGCGTGTTGCAAGTACGAAGCAGTTTCATATGCTGGCAAGCAGAAGTGCAAAGACTTTGATAATTAACATTTCTGAAAGCTACAGTTTTGGCACTTTTATATGCAGACTCGACAGCTTTGCGAGCATACTACAATGGAAGGAGTTAATTTGGCTGTAGGGGGAATGGGTGGTGTATATGTGGCGTAAGCAGAGATGGCACAGATGGAGCCTGATGTTGTGATTTGGACTGATTAAAAAAAAAAAAAAAAAAAAACTGCATTTTATCCAAAAATCTTGCCTAGTGCAGGTTTAAACTGTGTTGTGATGTGAAGTAGGCATCAGTCACAAAGTGTGCATGTCATGTGTTTGGTGTGTGTGTGGTGCGAGGCATGCAGCCAGCAGGCTGCTGAAGTGGAAAGCTCTCTGCCTGGTCACTAAGTGGGGTCGCAGCTCAGCACTGATCACTGCACTCCTTCATCCTCCACTTCACTCCCTCCTCTCATCACTCTCTTCCTCTTTACTGTTTACCTTTCATAGTGTATCTCTGTCCATCTCTCCCCTTGTTTTTTGTTTTTTTTTTTTTCCCTCTTTATCTGAAGCATCCTCTCTCCTGTCTCTCCTGTCCTTTCCATTTCGGCAGCTTTCACTTTCTTAAAGCCTCTTTCTTCCCCATCGTTCCATTTCCCTTAAGGCACCTCTTTCTCTTCATCTAACCACATCTATTCTCTCACCATCGCTCTGTTTTATTTATGTTTTTGCTCTTTCCTCCACTCACTATGTTTCTTCATTATAAATGGATCCCATCAGCTGCAAACACACTATATCCTGTGCTCCTTCCAATGCAATGCAAATAATTAGATAAATATATTTAAAGGTTGCATCGTATGTTGGTGATACACAGTTAGGATATCTTGAGTCCCATAAAGATAACCCTGTTTTTACTTGTTTAGGCAGTTAGACATTGCATTCTTCCTCAGGCTCTGAGTTTCACATTGAGTTTTAAATAATAATGTGCACTACAATAAAGTGCAGAGTCTCCGCTTTAATTTGAGCAAGTTATCATCAGCATTGAAAGAACTGGGTGGGGGATGAAGCTCTTTTAATGCTGAGTTTCTGATGTCAAGAGATTTAAGAGTAATTGGACAGATTCCAATGAAGTTAAATAGAATCACGATACTGGATTATTTGTGTTAAAGTCTTTAAAGTCAGAAAATGTCTTAAGTTTTCACCTACAGACACCAGCTGACTCTTTGACTAGTGATGTTCTCCCAGAACTTCACTGCAGACTGTTCTAGGTCTTGCTTGCTGTGGGGTGTCTGCCTTTAGTCTGATCTTCAGCAGATAAAACGTATTTCAGTCATGCTGATATCCTGTGTTTAACCCAGACAGTCAAAGATATCCCATCTCTTGAGACTGAAAAGGATGAAGGTTGATTTATCTGCATGTTTAAGATCGTTGCCCAGCTGAATGATCAAATGGGGTTCGGTACATTTTCTTGCATTTAAGCTGTGAGCTCACAGTTTACCTTCTGCATACACACTTCTGCTTTTGTTAGTCTGCTGGTTCTGAGTTTCTGTTTCAAGTCATTTCCGATTTTATTTAGTTTCTGGTCACTTTGCAGTCCTGTCAGTTTCCCTTCCTGTCTGGTCAGAGCTGATGCAGGAGAGCCATTCCACCGCTTCTCGAAATTCCTCAAACTGTTGTTCAGTGATGTGAACACCAACTGCTACTTTGTTGCTAGTGAGGTGAGGGTCTGTCTTCTGCAGTGGGCTGAGTGAGGTTGTGTGTAAGCTGGAGGAGACAAAGGTATCAATGCTGTTGCAGATAAGTATCCAATCAGACAGTAATTTTTGGTATTGATTAGTATCGGAGTATGGCATTTTTTTTTTGTATTAAATCTGGCACCCGTACAGTAATATACAGTACTGTAGCTCTTCACTCTGACTTCACATGGAGTTATACTCAGCATGGCACGACAGAGTGTAGGGCAGGGGTGTTCAACTCCAGGCCTTGAGGGCCGGTGTCCTGCAGGTTTTAGATGTGTCCCTGATCCAACACACCTGAATCAAATGGCTGAATTACCT
>JAVDPK010002616.1:298731-308937 GCA_034780415.1 Cichlasoma orientale
TGTGTGTGTGTGTGTGTGTGTGTGTGTGTGTGTGTGTGTGTGTGTGTGTGTGTGTGTGTGTGTGTGTGCATGCATGGCAGTGGCGCATGGCATAAAGAGTGCTTGAGGCTGGGAAAAGTTTCATTGCATAATGTTTTCCCACTTGATGAGAAAATGTTATGTTTTTAAAAAAGCCTCTTTTAAATCATGCACTCAAGAGAACCCCAGCACTCTACCACTATACACAGACAGACTACACTAATACCACGCATCTGTTATTGTTCTAAAATCAGTGAAATGTTGTGTATCTCTCTTTGATTTGTTTCCCTTTCTAAGTCTCCAATGATTCACAATATTTTGAGCATAAGAGGCACCATCCAGAACTAAAATGTAGCATTTACACCAAAGATTTCCTGGGTGTAAATGTTCTTGGGCCTAACAGTTATTGCTGTGTGGGATAAATCAGACTTCCCATCCCATTTTCATCCCCAGGGTATCAGTTACCGTCATTTGTCAAAGCCATTTCAGAATTATGGGCAAGGTGTTATTTGGCATTGGTGAGATTACAGATACACTTGTAAAGGACTCCTTAGTATCAAATTTAAAGACCCTGGGTATCTATAATTCTTCAACTATGAAGGTTAATGAGATGTTGTAAACAGGTGTATTCTAACTCAAAACTCTCTTTCCTAGTTTTTGACTTAAACTATGTAAAAGACAACTGTCACCTGATGTACTGTACTTAGCTAAAGGCTAACATTAGTCTATAAATTCACAATGGCAATACCAATCAGCCAATGCTAAGGAGGTGTATTATTTCAATGTTACCATTCTTAGATCAAATTCACTAAACGTATTCCAAGCTTGCGTCATACGCCTGGTAGTTGGGTCACATCAACTTTAGATCACATTCTCACCATAAACTAACCACTCTAGAGTTTGTTTGGAATTGAACTGAGACCACCTCCTCCAAAGGGTCTCTGTGTGGTTGTTTTGCACCCAAGTGCAATTACTATGCTCACACCTCTGCAAACGAACTGCACCAAAGAGGAAAAAGAACCAGAGGTGGATTTGAAAGGACTGAACAGCTCAAAGCTAACCCACACTGCTAAACAGTGATGAAGATATTTTTTTTGACATAGTAACAGGATGGTTCCAATCCCAGCAAGGACATTGCATCCAGTAAGGGCCCCCAGGCTACCCAAGCCTACATCCGAATATGAGTGAGAGAGAGTAACAATCCACATCAGGTGTTGGGGAACCAGGACATACTGGTAAGTGGGCTACTGTAACACAGCATAAAGGGACACGAGATGAGAGTCTGGAAATCTTGGAATGATTCTTTGAAACCAACATCTAGACTAACATCAAAACAAATTATAGCTAAGTGTTCCAAAAGAAACAACTGTTCTTGCAACTAGAGATTGGCAAGGAGGAGCCAGGATGTCAGGTCGAGGGGGGTCATCATCCCCACACTCTGAGACTGGTTACCAAGCCCCAAGAACAACTGGCATGTTGAATGCGAGAGGAGCTGACCTGAAAGAGAAGATCGTGGCTAAGGCTACGTGAAGTCTGAAAGTCTACTAGAAGATGTGAATGCAGCACTCCGGGCAATCCAAAGCCAGACCAAAACAAAACCATCGGCAACATTAATATTGTCATTTTGTCCTGTACATCATCTGTGAATACACAGAATGTACATTTGTGTATGAATTTGTTGTATATTGGCATTTGTGATCACGTGTGTGTGTAGGGTGTGTCTTTTAATGCTCTCTATGACTGAAGAGGGGCAGTTGTGTTGAAACGTCACCTGTGTGGTGATCTACATTAAAGTTGTTCAGGAGCCATTGTTGGTGTTTGGACTCTAGTTTTTTTTTTGTGTTTTTTTACAAAAAAATCTCTTGCCTGTAGCTTATGCACTCTCATATGTATGTATATTTATAAAGATCACCAAGAACGTAAGACAAAGATGACATAAGTAACAGTGGATCCCGAATCTGTAGGTCAGTTCACTGTGCAGGCCTGAGACGAGGATTAATTGCTATGACCAGACGACTGGGATGAAGGATTTCTGAAATGTTAAGGTTTGTGAGTACCTACTGACAGCAGTATGAGGAAGAACAAACCGTGACCTGGTGACAGGGATTGTTCTGGAACGACACAGGTCTGCGGAGCCTCCAGCTTAAAGGATCTGCTGCTAACGCCTTGGTGCCAAATTTCACAGAGCGCCATCCAGAATCCATGTCATCTTTATTCACCCCGTTTAACACATTAAGATTTACTTCTTATCTCATAAATTTGACTCAGTTTTAAAGAATTTTCACTAACCATGACCATTGTGAGCTTTATTGGTGGTCATGTTTCCGGGGAGATTTGTGAGGCTACCGTAATGTATCAGTCAATAAAGTCAGCCTAGTTTATCAGAGAGCCTGGTGGGGCCACGGCGCTAAATGGTTAACGATCCTTAAGAGATGAGAAGGCCGTGACTAATCTTGCCTCCAGGCAAGGTGCATTTATCTGAGGAGGAGGCTGGAAATCATTCCAACAGTCTGTGCGCGCTCACCCAGCAGCCGAGAAGTGCATGTTGGACAAAGTGTCTGAGCTCGGTCTAAACCCAGTGTATGGTGAGTTATTTTTAGTGAGCCTACATTTTGGTTTGATGGAAGGTGTAACAGCAGCGCAGCCATAGAAGCTTTACTTAATGTAATGTATGGTCTGCCTCTTCTGTAAATGGCTGGAGGACTTAAACTTGATTTGACACAGAATAGCTTCTAATGGGGCCTGGGGTATTGCTGCACCGTTAAACTCATCCTCAGCCTCCTAAGCTCGCTGCTCTCATCTGTAGCTGCCACAGTAAAATTCCTCCAACAGCCTTCACTTTAGAGCGGTGCAATAAAGATGGTCAGGTCAGCCTGTGTCAGCCTCCCATTCAGACCTGTCATGTCCTTAGAGGAGCTTTCTGAAGCTCTTAAGGGCCACACTTTATGACATTTTAACTGCCACTTGGAATTTAATACCAATTAAAAACCAAAATTCTTCTTTCAAATCTTTTGTGACAGCAGTCGTGAAAACACCGTGAAGGGGTTCAAGGGATCACCAGAGTAATCAAATTTACACACACACACACACACACACACACGCACAGCTTTAAAAGGAATATAATCGAACTCTTATGAAGCAGGAAGGATGTTCAGTGTCAATCACTGCAGATGTTCAGTGGTGTAATTGAGACATTTTAAAATGAAATCTGTTTTTCAGTAAGCCACCTTCACAAGTGTCCCCTCATTTATGTTCAAACCTGACAGCGACAACCTGACAGTTACCTCAGAGTTGCTTTTATAATGTTCAAGCTTAATTGTGCAGGCTTTTGCAGCCACTCTGCTCCTCCTGAATGTTGCCAGGAAAACAGAAAATAATTGGCAACTTTTTAGTTCTCTTAAATGATATTAACAGCACAAAAATGCTACATGTTTGGATCTGTAGATCCATCATGCGACAAGATGCAGTGCAGCACTGGAGGTTGGCATTGTATGTTCATCTAGAGTTACTCTGCGTCATGCATACGATATTATAAAATCCCTCTGTTTTCTTCCATTCATCCAATTCCGGGTTACAGAGTGTGTTGGAGCCCATCTCAGCTGTGATAGGGTGGGTGGCAAGGTGCACCCTGGACAGGTTAGCAGTCTGTCACACGGCTAACAGATAGAGACAGACAACCATTCGTGCTCACATTCACACCTAGGAACCACAGTTTAGAACCACAGATTAATCTCAATGAGAACCCACACAAACACAGGGAGAACGTGCAAACTCCACACAGAAAGGCCCAAGCCTCGCAATATTATTAAAAAAATCATACAACATTACAAAGTCCTTGAGAATTAATATTTAGACAACTGACAAACTAAAGGAAAACCCTGATTCCTTGAGCTCTACAGGCTCATTTGAGAGATCTTGCCAGCAGTTTATTTATTTTAATTTGTCACCTGCCTTATATCCCCTTAATTAACTAAAATGAAGGTGTGCTTAGAGGGCACCCACTCTTAGCTCACCCTAAACCCACCACTTATTCATCTTGCTTCCCACAGCTCCGTCTCAAAACTTCAACCTGTGAACTTTGGACCCTTCTCTCCAGGTAACAGGCTTGCTCTATGCTGATGTATATCCAATTACCCTTTTCACCACATGCCCCCGGGTTCTGCACGACGTGAACGAAGGTTAAATTGCTGTTTCTTGCTTGTAATGCGTTTTAAAAATGTTATGTCTTCCTTTCTGGCATCTTTTGCTTTGTTAAATTGCATTTTTGCAGTTTTATCATTCAGTCAGGACAGGATGTGGCTGCATTTCCTTACAAATTTGACAGTTGAATATGCAATAACCTTAAGCTGGATGTCATCCAAGGGATAAACTGTTCTTTGTCCTTTATCTTCTGATTTTTCCTGTCATCATTTTCCCTCATCTGTTCCCTGCGGGTTCTTGCTTTACAGCTCTAACGATATTTTCCTTCTCCCCCTGTAGGCAGAGAACATTAGCCTTGGGAAATCACAGGCGTTAGCACTTGCTTAGAATATCACATTTCTTTTGCAGGAAATATCCATGCTTGATGACAAATAGTTCTACATCAGAGCGATTCTCTTCCTCCTCGGGCTGCTCTCAAACCAAACATGAGCTTTCTTTCAGACTGTCTCCATTCTGCTATGCAGATTATCCCTCAAGGCCTTTCTTTTGTTTCTCGGCTGTTGGTTTTGCCTAAATCGGCCACTCAGTAATTTGCATGACACCTTTGTTTTTAGATAAAAAATGCAACGCCGAAGCACATTTGTGATACGGTGTGCTCATCCAGTGGAATAGCTTCTTCTTTCCTGTTTTACTTTCATTCAGACATCCTAATTAATGCTGCCCTTTAGTGGGTTAGGTCCTCTGTTAATGAATGCCCTCCATCCACCTGAACCTCCTCCTCCCCACTCTTAACGCGGTTCACAAAAGGGACACTTCATTCATTACTGTAAACGTTACATTACACAAAAACAGTTGAGTTGCATGGGAACATTGTTGCTAGGAGACAAGATTGTACGGTGTCTAAAAATGTTTCACACCAGTGTGCAGGATACACTTTAATACGCAGACTGCACAGGCCTGAGAGCCGGGCAGTAGCAGCCTGCGCCAGCCATAAAGAACAAAGACGCAACCGGGGACCTGGATTGGACCGGGTCCAAATTACATTCCATCTACTTGGGTTGGGCCGAGTCTCATTTTACTGCCTCAGATGTCTGATCTCTGTATCAGTATGTCTCGAGACTTGTTTGGATATGAATGCTAGTGTAGCCGAGGTGAGACCAGGCAGGCGCTGGCAGTCAAAGAAAGACAGTGTGCAGTAGTGAATGTACAGCTGAAGCTACAGTTGTGATTAAATAAATGCTACAGATCCTCAAGACCATGCTCCTTTATTTTGCTTACAAGCCTCTTCATTTGATTAACCCTGAAGTTAAGCAAATCTTCTTGTCCGGCATCTTAAGCAAGCAAAATTATTGTCTGCATGCTCTGTTGTGCCAAACACTATTGCTGTGCCAGGAGGAGCTGTATTGTAGGCTCCTGTTAGTTTCATTCTTTTAGTTTCTTCCTTTGATTCTTTGCTTACATGTTTAAATGGCCCAACAACACGAAAAACAGGAAAACACAACAAAAAAAAAAAAAACAGCAAATAACTCCTGAAATAGAAGAACGCAACACACACTCACTCTTGTTCTGCTGCTTGTGCGTGTGTGTGTGTGTGCGTGTGCGTGCCTGTGTGTCTGTGATTGTCTGTGTGTGACACAAATTCTGAAAGCCTTAAGTTGAAGAAGGTTGACAAAAGGTCACAATCACCACATCTGAAAAACAGGAACAGCTACGCAGTGACCTACATTTCAAGTGTGTCATTAAATAGCGCATTTAAATTCTCAATTTGTGACAAAGGCTTGGACAGGAACCCCTTCATCATTTGTCAAATAGATCCTATAATCAATTTATCTGTAATGAAGAACAAAAAGCTACAAATGTAATTTAGGGACTCTCTTAATCAGACGACCCTGCTGACCAGGTGTCAGTGTGTCATGATTTGGTTATTAGAAATATTCTGGTTGCATTACATCAAATTTAAAGTTGTTTCACAGGTGTTTAAAATTGAAAATTGCCACCTTTACTCACACTGAATTTTTGTAGCATGGTTAGCAACATGGCATGTAACATGGCTGCAGCACTAAGTCAGTGTCGCTTGTTTAGAGTGACTTGCTGGTCACAGTTGAGTCTTTTTATATTTATGCAGATATGGTTCAGGTTCAGTTTGTCATAGAAGCTTCAAAGTAGTTTTTACACTGTCCTGTGATAATGGACTGTCATTTACAGTACATAACACTTTTCTAGTCTGACTATTACTCAAAGCACTTTAGACTACATGCTATATTTACCCAACAGTGATGTATTCTATGCACTTTGTCTACCTCACTTTCAAGGCCACTTTAGAATCACCAATTACCTGAAATGCGGGTCTTTAGAGTTGGAGCATGGAAGGAGGCTGGAGAGAACCCACGCAGGCACAGGCAGAACATGCAAACTTCACACAAAAAAGACTTCAAACAGTTTAAACTGAAAACTTGTTGCTATGAGGCGACGGTGCTGACCATTCTCATATCAGTTGGCTCATATTTTCAAGTGCTTTGACGAGAAAAGGGTTATTGGTATTTTAAAAAGTCTATTAAAGCACAGGATGGAAAGCTGGCTAAAGTACTGATTGTAAGCTACCAAATTTATCACTATCCTGGCTCTATCATTAGGACATGATTATAATTAAGTTTCTTTTCCTATGATATGTAAAAGTGTCCTAATTGTATTTTTTAACTGCAGTCCTGGTGGTGTCAAACAGCCTGAGATGTTGGTCCAAGAATAAATTAATTAAAAAAATAAATAAGCTCATTTTATATCATCTCAATAGCTACAAGACCTGCAGTTTTTAGGCCTGAGCTGAAGGCAGCGGTGAGGAGCCTGTTGCATCCGGTAGGCAAAAACCTCAAAAACACACAAAAAAGGTCAATGTTGCATGGGATGCAGTCAGAATTGACAATGGACCCCGTAGGAATGTGGGTCAGGTCGAACGGTTTCCGAAAAGGTAAGGTTCAGGGTGACTGGAAAAGTGCCTAATTGAATCCATTAAAGTTCTTCATTATTATTATTATTAGTTTTTAATATTTAGTATTATTATTCTTTCTCCGGTTTTGATCGCAAATTTGACCCCCTGAGCATTTAGGAAAAGCCACCAATTTTCGCACAGAGGTCAGTTCTGGTGAAAAAAAAAAAATTTCATATCACCAAAAACAAACTTAAGACAGGACTCCACAGCACCTCCGGAAAACTAAATTCTCAGGCTCTTATGAGAGAAGCCAAAATCAAGTTAGTCCTAGAACCACGAAATTCGGCACACACAGAGTTCATGTCAAGACAAACAGAAAATATTATTATGCAACACCCCCCCCCCCCCACGACACACAGGAAATCAGCCATCTTGGCTTGAAATTTGTCCTTTGCCGAGTCAGCAACTTTGCACACCTCCTATTTGAACAAACTCCTCCTAGGGCATTTGACCCAGTGACACCAAAATCAGTCTGCATCATCTTGGCCACACCCCAAATGCCCCACTGTATTTACATGAAGAGAAAAAACATTAGTTTCTCATAAAAGTATGAAATTTGGAACAAACATTCTGTACATGACCCTGATCATAAAAGGCAATCACACCCATGCCTCATTTTGCACACAATTGCCATGGCCACACCCCAAAGTCCACATTATGTCCCTATGGAGAGACCACACAATTGTCAAAAATATTGTGCAATCATTCGTGCAATCTTTGTGCGATTTTCCTGAAATTTCACTCACTTAGGTACTAAACCACCGTGAATTTACATTCAAGGATACATGGCAATAGATGCATCAGCATCCTGATCAAAATAGCAAATGACACCATATTGCATTATTTTCCAATGTTACCATGGTGATGCCCTAAATCCACAATTTTATTCATATGGGTATTCTGCAAAATGCAAGAAATAGAGGAACTGCAGCTTTTTTTTTTTTTTTTGGCAGGACTGTAAAAGGGCACCAACTGGAAAGTTTGGGCAGCAAGATCCGGCACCTGCCCCATCCGGCGGCCGGTGAGGGCCTATTATCACCGCTTGCGCCTATATTTATGATTATATCACTATTAAGATAATAGAATTCTTTTAAATGTTTTGCAACCAGACTAACAAAAGTCAGGAATAACTGTCTTATAGTGATGTGTTCAAATTATAGACCCTCTTACTATCTGCACATCGAGGTCCAGATAATCGAGTGTTCAGTAGGTTGTGGTTTCCAAAAAACATGATCGAAACAACGACCTTATCTTACAAGTCAAAACTGCAGCACAGATAGACAGATGTTGGTGTTGTTTCCACGTATAATAGCAGAGCAGAAGACAAAGCGAGAGCTACTGATCAGATTAGTGCAAGGACGAAATCAAATGCGTACATCTTCGTTTTTTAAATACAAGAATATCTGACTTCTATTTTTGTTACTAAATGGTTTTGAACAGACAGCTTCATCTTTTCCATATACGCAGGCTAATATTACTGGAGCCAGCATTTTTCAGCCATTCCCATTTATCCATTTAATCCATGGTGATCTTAACGAGTCAAACCATTGCTTCTCTGCCCCCTGATGTCATCACTATAAACCTGTGATGCATCTTTTTGTTTTATTTTCTTGTAATCAATAAAAGTACAGCATAAAATGATTTCTTGAAGGCAAACTTTCTTAGTTTAGAAAGTCTGACCAGAAAACGTTGGCCCATCAGTGTTCAAGAAGTGTGCTTACTGAATGTTAGTAGAACGTTAGCAGACCATGTATCTCCAACATAAACAACTTTCATCTCGAAACAATTTTTAAATCACAACTAGACATAAAAAAAAAAGACCACGAGTCTGTGGTTGGCACGAGCGCCCACGCTGCCTGTCAGTGTCAGTGTTTGCTGGGTTCCTACATGTTCATTACTTATTTTGAACATAACCTGCCCAGTTGGTTAGATCTCCAACAGAAGCAAACCACCTTCACAACACTGAAAAACCAGGCTTAAACCTGAAGCTTAAACTCTAACCCTGCTTCATACAGACCTCTGTTACAGGAGTCTGAGCTGTGAGACGCTGGGGAGGACGGGATCAACTGGCTAGAGAAGAGGGCAGAGAGCAAGAACGTGCTTCGTAGTACAGGCCTCTGTTCTCCCTGTGGTACCAGTATTAAACCAGCCATTAACGTCACATGATATCAGTTACCAGGATGATAGTTTTCATATGTAAATCAGCCTTGCTAAAGAACCCTTGAACTCAGCTTAGGTTTAGTTGAAGCAGTGGAGACAACAGCAGCTCCTTAGCATGTCAACACTTCTGGTGCCAAATCAGTTAAGTGGATTATAGTGGAATTTAAAATTTGGTTTCACAATGTGATTAACATTTGGCTGGAAAAGTGCCCTTTACATGTTTAATCACATATCAGAAGTGGCTTTCTGGAGTTTGGTTGAATAATGTTAGAGCACCATCTGTTCTCTTGTTAGATGATGACTGAGGGTTATTATTTTGCAAATGAAGAGTTCAGTCTGCCAGCCGGGTGTTACCCTGTCACAGGACAAATGGAACGGTCCGTCTTGACAAATTATTGAACAATCTGTCAAACACAATGTTATTAATATGTACTTTGAAACCAACTGTTAGACCAACACAATTTTTGTATTCAAATTTTGATTCTGAATCCAAATGATATCTCCAGCACTGAACCTCGTGGAGCTACATTTTGCATATTTCAGTTAAACTTTGAATTTATTTTACTTTATCATTTGAAAACCTATTTAGTCAGTAAAGAACTTAATCTTTATTATCTTTGAAACCAGCGACAGCACCTCTGCAGACTGTACCATTATTTTGCTTGTTCCACCCAGAATGATACACAGTTCTGTATTTTTGTTCTTGTTTGTTTGTTTACATTTTTGGATTCGTGATCACCCAGGACCTGAACTGGGAGATCAAAACTGATTCCATCTTCTCCTTATATGTCCTGGTTTAAGAAGCCCAGCCAGCCTCAGAAGCTGTCAGTCTGTGTGTGTGTGTGTGTGTGTGTGTGTGTGTGTGTGTGTGTGTGTGTGTGTGTGTGTGTGTGTGTGTGTGT
>JAVDPK010002616.1:309037-320115 GCA_034780415.1 Cichlasoma orientale
GCTCCACAGACCCTCTGTTACCCCTGCTCTGAGGCTCGTCTTAGAGCAGCTCGTTTTGGTGCGGTCTCTTTAAATGTGAATGCGACATCTCACGCCCCGCCCCCCTCCATGTCGCAGAGCGTTCCACTCCACCCCGTTCGGCCATTTTTGTAGTTTGATAGCAGCGATGCAAAGGTTTACATAAGCCAGGTCCTTCGAAGGATGCGGCCCCTGAATTTGGACACAGCTATGCTTCTTTTACTCCTCTTTCAAACCATCTGTCCTGTCCTGTCGAGGTGGCTCCTCTGTGTTGTGTGTTTGTGAAGAGGCTGTTTGGTTTCTCCAGTGTAGAGGTCCGAGCACTCTTCACTGGACAGCAGACACTACACTGCTGAGCTTGTGTTTGGGGGGTTTGTCCTTGGGATGGACCAGTTTTCGCCTCAGAGTGTGACTTGGTTTGAAGTAAACTGGGATGTCGTGCTTGGAGAAAATTCTTTTCTCTGACAGCCTGCCACATAAGGGATGACAATGTTGTTCCTCTTGTCATTCTTATTCTCCTTAGTTTGAATTTGACCTTCTTTCCTGTGCATCTTGGTTCCATTGATGAAAGCCCAGTTGGGATAACCACGTGTTTTGAGGGCTTTGTTTATATGTGTGTGTTCCTTTTGTTTACCTTCTGCCTCAGAGGGAACGCTTTCTGCCTGGTGTTGTAGGGTCCTGATCACCCCAAGTTTGTGTTCCAGAGGGTGGTGGGAGTCAAAGAGTAGGTACTGGTCCGTGTGTGTGGGCTTCCGGCAATCTTCAGTGTTGAGGCTTCCATCTTCCTCAATAAGCACCGCACAGTCCAGGAACAGTAACCTGTTATCCCTGGTGTCCTCCCTGGGAAAACGTACATGGAGGAAGTGGAAAGTAAACTCTTGGTTCTTTCAAAGGGATGGCACCGAGCCACTGGTACAGATATGTGGATGACACCTGGGTCAAAATCAAAACCCAAGAAGTAGAAGCCTTTGCTCGCCACATCAACTCAGTGGATAAATACATACGTTTTATCAACTTTCCCCCGCTTACAATGCCGTCCTGAGCTCCCTCCCCAGGCACCTCAACCCCCATTCACACCTTTGTTTAGGTGACCTCAATAGGTCAGTTGATGCAATGGGGCGAAGTACCAAATTGGTTTCATCTGAAACCACTGATTGACCCACGCCTCCACACCTTGGCACATGTGTTTACGCACATGAATAATGGAGGGTCATAACCACCTCCAGGGGACTCCGCCCACTGGGGTTTAAATACCGGGGTCTCTCCACCTTTGGTTTGAGAACTGAAGAAGCCTTTTGGATGAGAGGTGAAACGTCTTCAAGAAGCAAAAAGAAGTCCAATCACCTTTTTTCTGGCTCCAGAGGCTGTTAAGTATTAAAAATATGGTCACAAGAGTGAGATAGAAAAACTGCCTTTGCTCAAAAATCTCTGATCTGTAACTGATCTGTGTGTCACTCAGAGATCAAAGCGCAGATTGTTGGAAACAAGATTCGTTTTCCTTTGATTAGGTGATGAAATCATAAAGAGAAAACTGTGACCAGGTTATTCTGTCCATTCATTAATCCACTCTGAAGATTTTCTCTATTGGAATTAATGTTGATTTTTTTTTCTTCTTGATAAAGTTTGAAGGTAGTAAAACGTGCCCTGCCTTCATTCATGAGTGTGTCAGCTGCAGCTTTAGCCGACTGAAAGAACAAAGTCTGAACCTGTTTCCCTTCATCAGTGCAAAGCAGTTTTACCATCTCTGCAGGCTACAGGCAGCATTGTGCACTGACGCGTGTGTGTGTGTGTGTGTGTGTGTGTGTGTGTGTCAGTCCATCAGTAATTTGGATGGACCAACTAATAAGACACAAGCAGACAGCAACAAAGATTTGGGACTGCAGAAAATCTGTTCTTCATTTAGGACTTGTTAACCTGCCGAGTAAGTGAAAATCACTGCACACTCCTTACACCCTGTTTCTGCTTCTCCTGTCTGATCACAACACTGACAACACTACAGACACAAGAACAGTCAAATTTATATTATTAACTGGGACACACACTGAAAAAAATTCATCCATACATATATTTTACTTATTTCTTACACTGACAGAAAAAAGTGTAGAATTTTACACACACACACGCGCGCACGCATGCACACGCATACTCACTCATACTCTCTCTGTCTCACACACTCTCACACACACACACACACACACACACTCTATGCCTCATGTATGCATGCATCTCTTTCTCATGCGTGCACATTTGTGAAGACATGCATGTGGTCTTGAAATCCCTTCAAAGGCATCAAAATGCATCAGTGAAGCCCAGCAAGCAAACACTTAAAGAAGGATAAAGAAACAAAACCAGGCAGTGTGGTGATTTATGTTGTGAGTCCAAGCATCTTAACATAGAGCAGTGATGAGAACCCACGTGAGCCCAGAAACCCCCAGGTGGCCACAACCTACAACAAAAATCCAAGAAGCAGTGGACACCTGTGTGCCAAGCCAGAAACAGGTGGGAGTGCCAGCGCCAACAGAAGACAGCTAGCACATCCTGGTCCCACCCAGGGAGGACACCAGCCAGCACAACCAGGGCACCAGGGTACATAACCAGTGGCACAGGACAACCAGACCCATAGGATGCCCACCGGAGCCCTCCAAACCCACTGCCCCCACCACCCCTTGACAGACCAAAAGGCACCTACCCCACCCCAGAGAGCCAGGTGCAGGGACAGAGCACCAGGACTGCAGGAAGGACCCTGCGCCCACACCAGAGGAGCAACCACAGAGCAGGGGGGAGAATCAAGAGAAGATAAGGGAAGGGGAAAGGGAGAGCCACAAAGCCAGGCCAGCAGGACCCATCAGCCCCCACCTGTCCTCCAGTCGCACTGTCCCCAACATCCAACCCAGAGCCAGGAGATGACACAGCAGACGCAAAAGCGGAACCCCCACATAGCCGCCACAACATCTCCACCCAGCATGGAGATATTGGGAAAGGCCCCAAATCCCTAAAGCTGAAATACAGATTAGAAGAATTAATAACACAAAACACTCAACCTGTATCAATAATACCAGTGCCAATAATGTCAATCATGCACTTAAATAAATCCAGTCAATTATAATACTATACTATATACTTTTTTGTCATTTAAAATGTATTTTTACAAATCTCTGTCCAATAATTGCGTTCTAAAAACAGTGGAAAGCCTATTTTTAACATTTGGAGATGGATAAATATGTTGAGTCTGTGACTGAAATTCATCTATAAAAGAGAGATTTTAGAGAGGTTTGTTGGAGACAAATGTAGGTGGTTGTAAGGAGATATTAATCATAGGAAATCTTTTCTTAATTGTGTTCTTTAATTGTCGGTAGTAAAGAACATTTCTGTTGCCTAATCCAAATCTTTGAAGCAGGTTTGTAGCTGACATGAATTTATCATTATTTGTTTTTTTCCCAGCTCTGTCTGTGGCTGAAAAAGCAAGGAGTGCATGACAGCGAGCAGGAAGGTGAGTCTGCAGAGAGACTCCAGGTCTCCCACATGCTGACACACGTGGGAGACCTGCTGTTCAAGGAATGGGAAAAAAAAATAGCGAGGCACATGACTGAAGCTGAACATGCTACCACTTTAACAGCTGTAACACTCTAGCTGAGTGGGCAGAGTGGGAGAATGATCTGGTCCTTAAATGCTGCAGCGGAGTTACTCGGTGAAGTTACTATGACCACAAAATAACTTATCCAGAGAGAAAGAGCGAGAGGAGAAGAAAGGATGGTAGTAGAAGTTTGGCACAAAAGCATATGGGAACCATGTTGCTTTGAACTGAAGGAGTTGATATAAGCAACATTTTTGTCAGCTTGAATCACCTTTGATCCAAGAGATGGTAATCCCACAGTTATGGTAGACATGTTGGTTATTGCTCACGCAAACTGTGATGTCAGCACAGCCTCTATCGCCATGTGTAGTCATTCCAGTTTACTCAACAAAAAAAAATAGGTCCCTGCTTCATGCTGGAATAGGAATCAAACAAGTCAAAACAGGAAATAAAGCGATTACCTGAGGTTTTCTCAGCATTTCCTGAAGAATATCTCATCTTTTCCAACTCTCGCAGCAAATATCTTCTGTGTTATCTGGGAATATCTGTGTTTCCGCATCGATTACATCAATGAACTGCACGCAGAGACCGACTCACTCGCATGCTCATGCCCCCAGCCCTGACGTGTCGTGCTGCACATACAAGGTTACCAAAATCGAGACTTGCACAACAAATCAAAAAGCATGTTGCAGGTATGAAGTGCCTCTCAGACAGATTTTATTCACAAACAAAAATCACAACAGCAAAATTCCCATAACAACCACAGAAATGATACCCTTGACTATCATATCATATTTATCAGGTGCATTACAATAATTAATTTTACTGACAATTTTATTGTCAGGAAAATTCTTCTTTTTTTTTGTAATTCAGTACCCAAAAAAATCGACCGTGACAAATGTCATTGGTAATAAATGACCAGAGTGTAACCTGTAGGTCTGCACAGCAGAGGTGTGCATGTGCAGTGCTGGTGCCAGCAGCGCCTGTGACATGTTGACATGAAGACAAAATAGCAGGAAATCGAAGCTGACAACAAATATGAGGACTCAACCGTTTGATGAGCGCGTCTGCTGAGAACCAAGCTGATGCCACCGATTTGAAGGAA
This sequence comes from Cichlasoma orientale, assembly GCA_034780415.1. Lineage (NCBI taxonomy): Eukaryota > Metazoa > Chordata > Actinopteri > Cichliformes > Cichlidae > Cichlasoma > Cichlasoma orientale. The sequence continues at coordinate 313,735 of JAVDPK010002616.1, forward strand.
CAGCGGGACCAACTGGACATCGGTGGAGCAGAGGCCTTCTCCTGCTCAGTGTGCGATGGCTGCATAACATCAGCAAATTTAGTCAAAGAAACAGAAACTGACAGCGTCCATTTCATGTGCGCTTATAAATAAAACAGCCTGGTGCCTAGATGTCCATGTGATTAAAATTTAACATGCTATACAAGCCTAGATGCTATTATGCACTAACATTACAGGAGTCCCCTGGGCACTGTTACTACAGCAGAAGACCCTGAACTCTCAGACAATGTGCAGCATATGAAAAGGCGAAGCAGAATGCTGCCTGTAACAGGTAGTTACCTCCTGTCCCAAAGATAGCTGCCCCAATATGATTCGGCTAATTATCACGAGCGGGTGCACAAAACTATAATCTTCTCAGGATTTAGAGTGCATCAAGGAGACAGCTCCAGTGAAAGTTACCAACAGTCTTCTCATAACCTCTGGAAAGGCCAATTTTAAAATAATGAACTGTATTTTTCACTTCTATAAACAAGACATACCTGCCACGTGGGTCTACAAATAAACTTATCACAAAAAGTAAGGAAATTTGTGTTTAGCTGATTATTTCTTTGTTGTAACAGTGCTTCTTGGCAATCAATCTTATGCCGTTGGAAAACCTGTTTATTTGCCCTCAAATGGAGCCGCATTTGTAAGGAAAATGCATTTGTGGGTTGAGCAGCAGACTTGCCAAATCTTCTCTGCCAATGCCAAACAGCTCATTCTGCTGTTGACTCTTGCTTGTGTTTACTGGATTGGGTGATTGAAGTCAGAGTGACATATAGACATGGTTAATAATGCCTGCTAACATTCAAACTGATCATCAGAATGGGGAAGAAAGGTGATTTAAGTCACTTTCAGTGTGGCACGGTTGGTAGGCAACAGTAACTCAACCACTCATGACAACCAAGGTATGCAGAAGAGCATCTTTGAACTTTGAACCGTTGAACCTTGAAGCAGATGGGCTGCAGCAGCAGAAGACCAACGTGGTGCCACTCCTGTCAGCTAAGAACAGGAAACTGAGGCTACAGTTATCATGGACTCACTAAAATTGGATAATAGAAGAACATCGCCTGGTCTGATGGGTCTCGATTTCTGGTTTGACAAGTCTCGTGTCACAATTTGGTGTAAACAACATGAAAGCATGGATTGCTCATCATGCCTTCTATCAATGGTTCAGGCTGCTGCTGGTGGCGTGGGGGATATGAACATGACGATGGGCCTCGTTTACTAATATTTGTGTGAAAACATTCTTACCCTGTGCAAAAAATGAGTTTGCATGCAAAATTACTGACTTACTTTGTTCTCACCACCATGCATTCGTTAGCAAATCAGAATCATTCTGAACCAACAGTCTTCTGCAATCTCCATACAATTTGCATACTATCTGCATGTTGCCCCATTCACATTTCTTATAAGAAACCATGTTTACCTCCAGGTGCAGCAGAGAAAGTGGTGGCGATGGTTTAGAAGAGGAGGCTGCACCTCTAAGGCAAGAAATAAGGAGAAAGTCTGACTGTAGAAAATTGAATAATAGTATCTGAGGTCCACGGAGGAAGCCAGAAGAGGCACAGCTTTCCAAAGTGTTTCCACGGCAGTGAGGACCGTTTAAAAATAAATAAATAAATAAAAAGTGACACTCAGGCTGAAATAACAGGAGTGCTGAAAATCATGTCCCTGAGACACTCACTCTGGCTCAAGTGGAAATAAAAAGTCTGAAGTCAAAGTTGATAGGAAAAAACCTAACAGAGTACAAAAAAACAAGAAAAAAGGATCATGTGATCTGTCAGAAACTCACTGCAATGAAAATCCAGATTGCTCAGCATCCACGGGATTGTCCCAAGAAATTATACTGTAAATGATGACATAATAATAGAAGTCATTTTTAATGAAAAATAAGAACATTTAAGATACGATAAGACGATTAGTTCAAACCCACTGTTAGTACATGAGGCCCGATGGCTTTACTGTACTCCAGTGGCCTATTTCAGCCCCATAGAGCACCTCGGGGACGTGATGAAACGAGAGATTTTCATCAGCTGGAAAATAAATTTGGTCAGATTTACTGTATGTGTACATTAATAGGTTTAATTTTCTTTGTAATAAAGATAGGGTTACATGCATGTCCCAGCCGAGTCATTGCCATGTTACAGTGCTTAATATGCACTTAATGCAGTCAGTGGAAGTGCAGGCAGTGTAGAGGCACAGGGGGAAATAACTGAACTTTTTAGTGGACCTTTTGAATAACTCAAGATAAAATGTGTCTTTTTAAAAAATTATTTTGTGCATCTCATTTATTTTGTGCAAAGGAAAGGTGGATAATAACGAAGCTTTTTGTTTTCATCTATAAAAGGAGTCTGTGTAGAGGATTTTTTAGATTAAAGTAAGGAGTAACTGATGACCTGAAGTTAGGGTTCTGTAACTCCTACGATGGCTATAAACATTGTTACACATATATTAAAAATAAAAAAAGAACCAGGTACAGTTTTACCTTCAGATGTTCAACTGATATTCATCCTTTGATGTTCGCTAATTACTGAATCCTTCAGTGTTGTATGTGAAGGATTAGCAGTGATTTGGGGCCCTCTCAATGAGATGCTGGCTTTTTTGGAGCATAGCAGCAAACATGTCAACATCTACATCCATCATACGTGCTAAGTGATAGCACCTCCTCGATGCTACTGGGAAATCACTAATGAACGAGTGATTCACTGATAAAAGTTGACCACACCGCAGTGCTGTCAGCGTCACAGTTCCCCAGCGGCTCCCAGCTTCCTCGACCTTCCTCATCCTCAGTCTCGGTTTTCTCTTCTCCCTTTTCTTCCTCCTTCTTCGGTGTGGCTGTTGTGGAGCATGGTGGGTTCTCACCAGCCTTGAGAGGTGCTCCAGGAGGTGTGCCCTCTAACCAGCTCTAGCTCACTCCTCACTGATACACCTGCTTCTCATTCACTCACCTGCAATAGGAGGACCGGCGCTTCACCCTCTCATTGTGAGATTGTTACAGCTGCTTGAGTGGGGGACAGTTTGGGCTACTTCATCTTTTCAGTGTACAGCCTTGTTACTTTCCACAGCATCTTGTCTCCATGTTTTTGATTCTCGGTGTGCCAGTCAGTCCTTCTGTTGCCCTCCCTGTCTCCTGAACTCTGAAGAGCTCCACTTAGATTATCACTTACCCTCTGGAGGAATCCTCTCAGCCCAAACTCACCTTTTCACTCACCTGGGATTGCCTCCTCACCATCATCCTTCCTCTACCCCAAGAACTCATTAACTCACCGCTTTAAAATATAAAAAAAAATATAAAACAAACCCATAAAAGCTGCCCTTGAATCTTGTTTGGGGCCTCCAGTTTTGCCAGCTACGACAATTAGGTTAGAGCTCCCCTGCATGTCAGTCCTTGTAACTACATCTTAAACTAAACTAATGTGCGTGATCATTGTCGACAAAAACAAGACAAAAAAACATGACAATTAAAAAAAGAAATCTTAGTAGAATTATCTTTTTCTGTCGGGCTTTAAAAATACTGATAGCACCTCCTTGATGCTGATGTGAAGTGTAACCTTTTAGCAAATGAGTGAGAAATGTAAAACATTTTAATTCCAGACTTTTCAATGACCCACGGGAACCCTGTTCCAATACTACTGCCAGAAACCCTGAAGTTATTTCTAAGCATAATACTGTATGTCCTTTAACTCTCACACAACCAAAATCAAGGTCTTTGCATATTGTCAAAATTAGGAACATCCTTTCTCGGCGTCGGGTGCTCAGCTGTTCCATTTGAATCCCTTCTCCACTCTATAGTTTACTCCAAATGAAATCTGTAGATAATTACCTGACAGCAGATGAGTTTGATAAAACTATTGCTTAAGAACAAACTTTAGCTTCTTTTATGCTAATTGTTCTTAGACCATGAGGGGGGGTGCTAGACCTGTGACCTGTGACCTGCACAGTTTGTAGGTGTGTTTATTTTTTGATATTATACTAACTCTGAACTAACAGATGTTTGTATTTGTCCATTTATCTGCTTTTAATTGACAATAAAATACTAAATCATATCTTACAGACAGCACAGTGCTATATTATTCTAATACCCCCCCCCCTTCACTTTCACACTGCAGGCTTACTTGTGGCTCAAAGCAGATAGTTATACCCACCCTGCATTAGAGGTTTCCTCATATTCTCCCTAATCGGAGTTACTAAGTACTGCTCATGGGGAAATGGCTTAGTTTTCTCTTTTACTGCAAGGTCTTGACCTCACAATGTAAGATACCCTAACATGGCATATGTTATAATTTGCTGCTCTGTGAATAAAAAATTGAATTAAAAACATAACGAAGCATAGAGTGTAGATAAAGGGCCATCAGCCACTGGTTTGTGGAATGACATTTTAAAGACTCAGCTGGAACTGGAACACAAACTTCTTGGAGAGTCTGTACCCCGCACAGCAGACCAACAACGAACTCAGTTCCAAAAAAAAGTTGGGACACTGTAAAATGTAAATAACAGCGGAATATAATAATTTGGATATCTCGTGAACTCACATTTGAACCGAGAAGATGCATCATTTTAAGAAAAATATTAGCTCATTTTGAATTTGATGGCAGCGACACGTCTCAAAAAAGTTTGGAGGGGGGGGGGGGCAACAAAAGGCTGTCAAAGAAAGCGGCGCTAAAAAGAAACAAATGGTATAAAAAGAGCATCTTAGAGAGGCAGAGTTTCCCAGAAGTACAGGTTCTCCGATCTGGAAAAAACTGCATGTACAAATTGTGGAACGATTTTGTAAAGTTGTGAAGACTATTCTATTCTATTCTGTCCTATTCTATTCTATTCTATTCTATCTGCATAATATCAAAATATTCAGATGAACTTTGGGCCTTCAGGCACGATTCCATCCTGGAAATCACTGCATGGGCTCAGGAACACTTCCAGAAATCACTCTCTGTTCAATGTGCCATCCACAGATGAATGGGTAAAGGTCTGTCATGTAAATATGGAATCAAAGTTTGAAATTATATTTGGAAAAAGTGGACGCCGCATCCTGGAATTGGTGGCTTGCGCATCTGAAAAAGCACCATCAATGCTGAAAGGTATATACAGGTTGTAGAGGAACATATGATCCCAGGCAGACAGCATCTTTTTCAGAAAAGGCCTTACGTATTTCAGGAGGACAATGCTAAGCTGCACATTGCATCTGTTCCAACAGCATGGCTTCATAGTGGAAGAGTGCAGGTGCTGAACTGGCCTGTTTGCAGTCCAGACCTTTCACCAAAATATGACGAAGAAGAACCGGGACTTTTGATCAGCTAACATCCTGCATCACACAGGAATGGGACAACATTCCTCTAAATCAAGCAGTTGGTCAGACATTTATTTCATGGACTGTTGTTAAAAGAAGAGGGGGCGCCACACTGGTAAACATGGCCCTGTCTCAACTTTTTGAGCTGGTCTGAAATGAGCTAATATTTTCTGAAATATTTGATATGTTTTGCGCTCTCGTGTGAATAAAACCGGTTTGTGATTTTGCAAATCATTGCATTCTGTTTTTATTTAATTTTTACACAGTTTCCCAACTTTTTTTTTGGAATTGTTGTGTTTAAATTCATCAAAAATGATACAAAAACAACCACAAATACTTCCGTCGAGGGTCAGTTCAGGGACTTGGATTATTGGTATTATTGGTCCCCACAAAGCAGCCACGCCTCTAACTTAAAACCTCATACCTCATTCACATAGGTAACTGGTGATTCTAACTTACCCACAGGTGTCAGTGTGAATATGAATGGTTGTCTATGTGTGAGCCCTGTGATTCACTGGAAACCTGTCCAGAGTGTATCCTGCCTCTTGCTCTTGATGGATGGATGGATGGATGGATGGATGGATGGATGGATGGATGGATGGATGGATGGATGGATGGATGGATGAGTGCAAACCAGCAGTGCAAGGCTGAGGTCACACTCATGAGTATGTTCCTATTTCCCTGCATTGTGAATATTCAGCATGAGTAGGGAATGACTGCTCTGACACTCGCTGCAGGGTTCACTGATTTCCTACAAGATCACGCTGTTTATCCTCCACCTCAAGGAGAAAATATTAAATCTGACTTCTCAGGTCAGCTGTATTGTGCATGGCGCTGTATAGCTTGGATACACCTACTGTACTTTTTTTCCTTTATTTAATCAAGTTAAATTAAAAATGAGTTTGTGGAAAGATGGAGAAATCAGCCCCAGACTCTCAGCCATGTGATTTTTAATCTCAGTGAGACATTCTAATTAAATGGAATGCTAGAACAAGTGATGAAGAGTGTGTGTGTGTGTGTGTGTGTGTGTGTGTGTGTGTGTGTGTGTGTGTGTGTGTGTGTGTGTGTGTGTG
>JAVDPK010002616.1:335108-347006 GCA_034780415.1 Cichlasoma orientale
GTGTGTGTGTGTGTGTGTGTGTGTGTGTGTGTGTGTGTGTGTGTGTGTGTGTGTGTGTGTGTGTGTGTGTAATGACTATCTGCAAAGAAATACATGTGGTTTGGTTTTAAAGCCATGATGGAGATGTGTGGGTACTCTTCCTGTTTGCCAGCTTGTGCATATCCCTGTATGTGTGCGTGTGTGTGTGTGTGTAAACTTCATTGCTTGTGTATGCTGTGTTTGCATGAGTGAGATCAGTGACCAGTACTTCCTGTGAAGTCCAGCAGGGCTGACTGCCTTGACCTTCCCATTTTCCGAATCTTCCTTCCTATTAAGGGAATGAGTCGTAGTCAGCGATACGGCCTCATACAGCCGGCTGCCACTCAACACTGCTATACACAGTCGTGGAAACCCCCATCCCATGATCCGGCAAGCACTGAGCACATTCGACTCCCACCATCCTCCCTCTCTTTCGCATCTCTTTTGCTTTCTTTTCCTGTATTTTTTCTTTCCTCTTGTCATGCAGGGAATTGCCCTACTTTATCCCTGCCTCATATATCACTGTCTCCCCTCATAGACGGATTTGGGAATGGTGTTCAAGATTTAAAGTGAAAGCTCCCCCGTTCTCTTTCTCTGAATCCATCCCACTCCTCTTTTTTCCTATCATTTGATGCCTGATCCTGGCATTGTTTTTCCTCTAAGGGGCTTGTTAGCGTCTTAGCAGAGGGATGTGCCTTGCTGTTATATGCCTTTACTTCTGTATCTAATGTAATGCACTGTTTGCTGCTTTTTTGTTGAAATGACTCAGTTCGGACCACTCTGAGTTAAAAGTGAATGGGTTCATTTTTAGTCGGGCTTGTGGACGTTAGACCACAGTACTGTTGACTACATCAGTGGCACTTTCATATAGCTTGTGACTCATGCTGCCCACCACCAATGGACACAATCTTTTATTGCAACAGGATTCTTATTCATCATAGAGCTGTAAGTTGTTTTGATGCCTACAAAAGCCTAAAAAAGGAAAACTTAAAATATTACATAGATGATGACCTCAGCAGTATAAAACTGTTCATTGTTATTATTGTCAAAATCTTTACAGATTGACAGATTTCTAAAGATAACCGGCTACATTAAAGTCATACACTTAGACTTCATTCATCCCACGTTTCCTGTAACGCCGCCATCAGGGCAAAGGGTTAGCTAGAGTAGCTTTATATAAGTCGCAGTTTAAAATAATACTTATTTGCCTTATATTTAGGTGCAGCCCCTCAGTTCATCCTCTGAAACAAACTGTTTCAGATCCTCTCCTTTAAGGCCAACCTCCTTGAAGCCAACTTTCTTCTGATTGGCTGCCTCTTGTAACCACAAGATTTGAACAGCATGTGGGCGGAGCTTCTCTCACCGATCACGCAAATGCAAGATTAGAAAAAAAACTATTTGAAAGTTTGTGTTCAAAATGTGTACGTGGATACAAATAAATTAGATGGACACATCATGACTCACGCTTTTTGACACAATATATAAATTGGATTTCCACGCTCACCAGAAATCTAATATAGTCCTGTTAACACACAAGAGGGGTTTAAAAACTTCCTATATATCATTTGCTACTTTGACCCTTGTGTTAAATTTAGGCAGCTGTTTTTGTTCCACATCATTTATTCTACTGATGCTCTCAGTGTAAAAGCTTCTGTATCAGAGAGTTAAACTGTTAAATGTGTAAAAGGGGTCTGCTGACATGGAGGTGGGAGGCTTCTGTCAGAACCAATCAGGAGCTCTGGTCATTTATTTTGCTGCCAGTGGTCAACGAGGAGGGAGGAAGGCAGCTTCTGTCACAGCCAATCAGAGTTTCATTCATGTTCTCAGTGGCTAAAACCAATCTGTCCTCTTCCATCATCATCTTTATCATCAATGAGAAACACCTACGCTCAGGGAGCAGAAACCCGTGAACCATAAACAGCGTAAAGCCGCAAGTTCACCTGGTTTGCATCTGAGCGTGATGCAACTGTTCACGGAGGCTTTTCAGACATTCAGACTTGAAATGTTACCACAGAGCTTTAAGGCAAAAGAGAGCAGGTTACAAAGCACACAACAAATAAAAAATACTGAAAGAATAAACAGGCCCTGTCTCCACATCCATGCCAGTGTTGACTTTTTAAAAATATCAGCAAAACCATAATTTGAAGTAGCTACGCTGAATTGCCTAAAAATTATATAAAAAGTATTGAATTATGTTATGTTACAGTTCAACAATTCATCCATTCATCCATTTTCTTCCACTTACTCAGTTCATGGTCGTGGGGGTGCTGGAGCCTATCCCAGCTATCCCATGGGGGAACACACCCTGGACAGGTTGCCAGTCTGTCACAGGACTAACACATAGAGCACATTTATGCTCACTTTCAAACCTATGACCAATTTAGAATCACCAGTTAACCCAATATGCATGTTTTTCGACTACGGGAGGAAGCCGGAGTCCCCGGAGAGAACAGGCACAGGGAAAACATAGAAGCTCCGCACAGAAATCCACCAGCCGGCTGGCGAATTTGAATCCTGATCCTTCCTGCTGTGAGGGGGTAGTACTAATCACCATACCACCACACTGTGTCCAAACTAATATTAGCTAACTTGACAGTTGAGGCTCATACAGAAATACGTTTTTAATATATAAAATTTGAGGCACAGTCTTCACCTGCAAAAACTGAATTTGTACTTTTGATGAATACTTTCTTTCCAGTTTAAACGTTTCCTTGCTTATACCTGCAGACACCTCGAAACCAGCCGCAGCACCAGAGTCCGATCTAGGTCTCGAGGTCGGTCTCAGTGTGTCCGTTTGTTATCCACAATTTTGACTTGGCTCGACCTAGTTTTTTTTTTTTTTTTCCCTTTTTCCTGTTGATGGCTGCTCTGCTGTCAGTCAGCTGTTAGTTTCCCACAGAGATGCACTGTGTAACTATAAAAGTGCACTGACTCCAGGTTCACACTGGTGTGCCACAGCACTCTGGGGTAAAGACCAAGTGCTCAGCTGATGTTATCTAGACTGAAAACAGGGACCCTTTTTAAAAATAGTGAGCCGCCTAATTTTAAAGCCTCGTGAAATTAATCTTAAAATCCTAGTCGACTGGACACAGGGGTGTACTGGACCTTGTGTTATGACCTTAATACCGAAAATCTAAATGTTATCAAGCATCAGTGAGAGGATAGGTTTATGAATGAAGTTGTATTTACTGTAGGGACTTGAATATGTTTTGCTTTATTACAGAAACAAATAGTACACTGTAATTACTATAATATTCTATAACACACATCTGTGTATTTCTTCCTGTGGCGTCCAAGTTGGACCACTGGAATGCCGAGGCTGTAATTATAACCCAGCAGCCAGGAAACAGTGACACACCAGTCTGAAAGGAACGCATCCACAGGGTACACGACCGTCCCGTCACTGAGTCACTACTAAAATCTGAAGAAGCTAGAGTTGTTATTTTGTGTATAATTTTCTAACATGTCAGATTAACTGAGACGTTAACGTGAATGTACAAATAAACCTTTAAAGAACGTTTTAACTTTGCCCACTTGCAGTTGGAAAACCTTTTGGGAATAATCTGTCTGCACAAAAACCTGTACAGCTTGCGTGGAGCTGTGAAGGTGTGTTCAGACTGAAATTAGAGGAGCTTTCAGAGGTATTTCTGATAAACGGCCATATGTCTAAGTGCATGTAGTTGCTTTCTTTTTTCCCAGCTAAAACCTGACAGTCTGTTAGTTTTCTTCATCCTCATCTGCCTCCATCTGTGCCCATCCTGGGCAACACGTTGGATCTCTTCTCGTGTCAGATCCATCTACTGTAATTCAGCTCGGCAGTCACTGCCATGCTGTCTCGGGCTGACCTGGTTTCTGTTTTCCAGGTTGTGTCCATTTTAAAGCTGTCTTTGGTGAGCAGTTCTAGTCCATTCTGAGGATCTCTAGAACCACACTCTGTCTCTTTGTCTTTTTAGCAGAGATCTTCATTTGAGATCTTTTTTGGATGATGTGGAAAATTGTTCTGATTCAGGATCAGGATTCGGAGCCATAGAGAGGAATAGGTTTGATGTTGTAGAGTCAGACCTTTGTTCTTGCGTTTGACTTCCAGGTGGAATGGAGCCTTACAAATGCTGCTGAATGATGCGGTGGACATAAAACGTCTCTTTTTTCTGTAACTTTCTGATTCTCCAAAAACAAACTAACACTGGCGCTTTTATGGCATGCATTTGTTGTTCAGTGCATGGAAATAATCCTGGAGGTGCCAACGTTAGTGCTATAACCACAGAGGAGATGTGCAGTTCTCCATATGTGACATATATGTGAGTCACATGTTTTACAGACATCAGAGACATCTGAGTCCGTTGCTACTCTTGAACTTTTTTTCCACATGGGACTAAACCCCATCTGTGACATGACAAACGGGTGCATTAACAGATTTCCTTGTATTACTTTTTCTCCCAAGCTGCATGTTTTGGTAACGTTGAAGACAACAGATTACTGTTTTCACTCTGCTTTTCTGATCCTGTTCATCATGACTCGCACAAAAATGCTCAGAAGTCCACCAGAGACAGTTCCGAACCACAGACTAACCACACGGTGTAGACAGAGGGAGGCCCACTTTCTCCAGAACTTGCTTTGTGTGTGTTAATGCGGAGGAGGAGGAGGAGATTCGGGGTCTGGTTCTCATACTAAAGTTTGCATGTTGGACTGACAAAACCCAGACATCGAAACTCCCAGCTCCACAGATATGGCTGGAATGTGTGCACTGTGTGGGTGTACGATTACTTTTACAACTATCTATGTGAGGACCAAGTGGAGTTCAGACCACTGATGGGATACGTTGGCCGGTTCTTTCTCATACTTTTTTAAAAGGGCAGCCGGGGTTAGGCACTTAGTTGTGATGGTAAAGTCTAGTATAATAGGGGCTCTGAATGTATTACCTAAAAAAAAAAGTCCTCACAGAGATAGCCATGTGTGTTTGTGTGTGTATGTATGTGTATGTGTGTGTGTGTGTACTCCCACGGGTGCTCTTCCAGTTGTGGTTGTTCATGTTCAACTAATTCCTGTCCTCCCATTTGTCTTTCTCTGCTTCCTTCCCATCTCCCTCTCCATCTCTGTCTTGCAGCCATTTTCTGTTAAATAAATGATGGCTGCATGCCTGACCTCACATCTGACTAATGAGTGCATGTGTGTGTGTATCCGTGTGCGTGATGGGGGCTGTGAAAGCACGGCTGTGTGTATTTCTGAGTGGTGGAGTTCGGGTTGTGCGGATACTTCGGTCCTAGCGTAGAGGGAGAATGCTGTTAATCTATTTGATGTTCTGTATTTGTAGGAAAGATTTATGTCCACAGCTTAAACAGATACTGATGGAATTAGAGTAGAACTTCAGAACACTGTTGCTGACGGATGAGCAGTGTAGCTTTTGAATGAATATGGGGCTCAGCGGTGTGCAGTTTCAGACCAAACCACTGATAATCAACCTCAGCTGTCAACGTTATACCTCCTAAACATCAACGGGATCTGCATTTCTAATCTGGATATGCTAGCACACCAACCTTTGCCATCTTTAAAATCAAAAGCGTATGGATGAAATCCTCCTTCACTGCAGGAAATACAGAATTTTCATTATTGGAATCTCAGTCAGACAACTTGAAAAACTGATCTAGTAGAAGCATGTAGCATGTAGGTTCTTCACTCCCCTACAGGTGGATGCTGGGGCGAAGGCGAGGTTGAAACAGCAATGCAGAGGCACTGAAATGTCACAGGGAGCGATGAGTCGTTGGGTGAAATTGGCTACATAGTAGCTACTGCACCAAAAACAACCTTGCCCACTGGAGGTGGTTGGGGACTGGTTGGGGAATACTCTTTTCTCTCTCACTATCACTGTTTGCCAAACAGTTGCCAACTGTTCTCTAGGCCTGTGTGAATGTGGCCCTACATGCCTGAACAATCTCGCAGGATGTTATCCATTTTTGAGGTTGTTATTATTTATTTCACTTAAAGTAAACAAAGAATTCTTCATCATAAATATCTAAACTGAGGCCCGGAGGATTGTCGGGTTAGTAGTACACTGGTGGAAACCTTGGACATTCTAGCCATGTGTTGATGACCTGATACACTAATATCAACAGGTCCAGTTAAGGTTCAGTTGATATATCAGTTGAATGCTGGTGTGTGAACACTCAGTGAGTGCATGTTGTAAACTTTCAGGATATAAAAAATGCAAAGCTGTCACCATGTGATGTTCTTTTAGGGTCTTTGTTAGTTTCATGACATCTTAGACTGCAGTGTCATTTTTTTAAAATTTAGAAATAGTAGTTTAAAAAAAACAACATAAAGTGTCTCAAGGTTGCTTGCATTTTCTTTTTCTGCAGCTTTTAACAGATTCTCATGGTCTTCATCAGCAACTGGAGTTTGCTCATTAAGCAACTAAAAAAAAAAACTGAGTAGACCCTTGTTCACTAAGGACTGTTAGATGCATTTGCCAGCCAATTAATATCTAGAGTACACGGAATAATTAGTGTGACACGAACATCATTAGAGTCTTAAAGGAACTGCTGCATTTTGCTGCCTTTTTTTCTCTTATGAGGAACATGACGCTTGTTCCTTGGAAAGCCTAACCCTCCGTGTGTGTAACACACTGGCACTGAGAAAACACACACTGTTCAGTGCTCCACTGACTCTGCCAACACTTCCCATCACAGCCCAGCGCTGTTTACAGTTCTGCTACATCGCATCTTGACACCAGAAATTTCAGGTGATGCCCAGCAGCAGTTATCACTGTCTAAACAGGTTTCCCTGGTTGTGAGATAAAGATCTTAGACAGACTCACATATGCATTAGACTGCAGCCAACAAAGCAGATCACACAGACTGCACAGGTTTTTTTTTTTAAAATCATTTAATTAGTTGCAGTGGTTCCTGGTGTTCTTTTTGGAGCCGACATCATTAGTTGTTAATCTTTGCAGCAACTTTAACAATGATTTGATTCTCCCTTTAAGACATTTTTCAAACAAAAGGGCTAAAAAATCCTGTAGTTCCTGCTTCTTAATTCCTACTGTTTTATAAAGAGTAACTGAATATCTTTGGGTTTTGGTTGGCAAAGAAAAACAAGCTTTCTGAACACCTAAAGCTCTGACAATATTGTGGGAAGCAATTTTCATTATTTGACTTGTTCTGTTAATCTGTAATGAGGTGTTTCTGACTGGCGTACCTGAAGCATACAAATGGAAACCGATCACGTTTTGTGGAGATTCATAAATCGGGCCTCACTCTGATCCTCGGGGGAGGCTCGGGACTGAGTACAGGGTCCAGATCAGCACAATTACAGAGGCAATCCCACTCAGAACTATGTGTCTGCTGCAGGCTACACTTACCAATTATCTTCTTATCTCTTACTCTGCCCATTGTTCTCTTGATTATTTGATTAATTAGTCAGTCAATTAAATGCTACAGAATATTAAAAATCATCCATCACTATTTTCTCAGATATCTTGAGGTGTCACACCAACGCTGCAGTGTTTGAAACACTGTAACAAATTTCCCTGTAAAATTACAGTAAACTACCTTCAGCTTCATTTTCGAGCTTTAATAGTCTCATTGACTGACCAGTAACCAGTCCAGCTGTTGGATTGGTGGATATGTAGCATTCACCTTATAACTCTATGAGGTTCCAAACAGGAGGCAGACTCCATGAGTGCTTCCTGAGGTCTGGATGTGTTCACAGGTCTGTCTCTGTAAGGTGACTGACAGCTGCTTGGTCTGTCTGAGCCTGCTGGCCTCTGGGCTCATAATACCATTTACCCATGTGCGTGTAATGCTTTGTGAGCTCTCGTGTAAACCCAAGAGACTGCTGCTCACTGTCTCACTGTGTGTGTATGTGTGTCACTGAGCACAAGTGAATGTGTTTCTGTCTAATAGTGGGGTAATGTAATCAGGAGAATCTGTCGCGGCCTATTAGGAGCCTGCTGCCATCATTCCAGTCATTGTCCTACTGTAAACTGTAAACACACATCCTCAACCACCCCTCACCCCTGTATACACACACACGCACACAGACTGACAGTCATCCCCACTCACAGATGAACTCTACATAATAAGATTATGAACTAGGTTATGAACATGTGTATAGAATGAAACATCAGCAGTGTTTTGCATACACATAGCGTTGCTAAAGTATATTGACCATCGCCCAAGTACATTATATTATTATATTTGTTTTTTTTTCTCATTCATCTGAGACAGCGTAATCCATTTAGCACTGAACAGTCCTCTGACTTTTATTTTGAAAGTTCTGCTGCTGCTTTGTAGCTTTTATTCTGTTATTTATTATCACACAGTGTGTGTGGTACTATTTATCAATTCACATAAGAAATCGACCTTTTCACTCACGTGCGCACACATGCATGCGCTGCTTTGCTGCCTCCACAGATTGAGACACAAAGTGAGACTTTACTGTTAAACAAATCGACTTCCTCCAATATAGAAACAAAGGATGTGGTATCTTTACACCAAATTAGTTGGCATAGACACTGTTTATCGGTGTATTTAAAATTTGCTATGTATTTCTTTTCTTCTTTTTTAACCAGTTTATATTCTGAGTTAACTTTATGTTTAAAATGTACGAGTTGTTTATTTGAATCTTCTTAACTTCAGCATCGAGCTTTGACCCAAATACTAAATTGTGCTGAGTGGGATTCTTTTATAGTGTCAAAAAACTGTTCTCATTGTTCTCTGGAGGTCAGATTAGGGGAGTTGCTAAATGGGCGCAACATTCCCGGCATTTCTCCCCTGATAATGACGTATCTGTAAGGGGCACAAATACTCCAGTTTGCTCGAGCTGAAAGTGTCCCCATGCTTGGCCATGGACCGCATGTCTGTGGGGTTGCCATGTCGTATTTAGACAGCTACAAAAGTGTTAACAGCATTTTCACATGCTATATGGGATGCTGGTGGGAGCGAGTAGGATGGCGCTTTTCTATAATCTAGGGCGACAGCTTCCCGCGGCTCTCCACAAAACACCCCCCCCCCAGCCAGGGACAGGCTGTTCTGTATGTGTATGTGCTGTATTCATGCCATAAAATCATGTGCCTCTCCTTTTGTTATGCCAGACTAATATTTTCTCCTTTAATCCCTTATTGAACTTTTGAGAGAGGTCCGCGCTCTGTTACAGGGTAAAAGTGTACAGTTTTGAAGGCCAAAGCAGTGAGTTTGTTCATACATTTACTACATTTCTTACTTAAATTAAGTGTCTGTAAAGTTGCCTTTAAAAAAGTGCTCGAGTACAGTGTTTACAGAGGGAAGGCCTGCTGGAGGGAAGAGCTATTCCAAGTGGACCCACAGGACAAACAGCAGATAAACAAAAAATAAAAAAAAAGCAACACAAATATAACGGTTTGACCTTTCGGGGGTTGTTTGAAGGCACAAACACTTCCTCATGAGTGGACTGAGTTTGCCTGAATTGGGGAGGGGTGGGGCACATGTGCTGCTGCAGGACTGGACTGCATTGCCTGGACAGTGTAATGGCCACCAATGAGGCCGCTGGAGCTTGAAGCTATCTGGCCGCTGTCCCTCATCTGGCATCGGACACCGAGCTCTTCTTTTGATCTATTTCAGAGGTCTTTGAGAGGGAGTTGATGGGGGGGGGGGGCAGAGTTGGAAGACTTGACTCAAAGATACTGCACAAAGTGAAGGAATAGGTTGGTAGGTCACAGAGGCAATGAAAGTACTTGAAAGTACTTCAATGCACCGTGGACCCAATTATGCAGTTTGTGTCGGGAAACTGTACTTTTTCTTTAAGTCGTACCTCAGACACATCCAGGCAGACAGGAAATGCATATTTTTAGATTCGGTGTGACTTTCTGAGGATCATTATCTCTGATGTTCATTGCAAGTAAACAAGCTCAGGAATCTTTTATAACTGCACAGCTTGCCTGAGACTCACAGTGTTCTTCAGTATCAATTAGGACTGCACACTGGATAAAAAATGACGTTGAGATCTTTTTTGGTTTTCCTGCAATATGAAAATAAATGCCAGATGACCTGAATACCTCAATTTGTAAATAATTAATCCTTCTAGAGTGATTGGTGCAGTTTGGATTCAATTCATACCGAAAATATAAATAATCGTTTAAAAAAAAAATCAAGTTCAAAGTTTGTTTTTCAAGTGCAGAACCGTCTGTTCTTTCCATTTACAATCGGTTTGATGCACTACACATAGAAAGAAGAAGGCTCTGTATTTCTGACTGAAGGACTGTCATCATTGCGTCTTCCTGTGCGGGAATTTCCTCCAGCATCGTTTTCCCTGTGGCGTTGGGGGCAGAGCAGCGCAGTGAACACAGTTAAAAAGGCAGCACTGTAATGCATGGCTCTTACTCATCATCCTGTATAACCAGGCAGGGAAGGAGAGGTCCGCAGCGTTGCACCCCCTCTGGGTATTAATCTGTCAGTGGGAGATCAGGGAGACTGGTGCACAGAGAGAGGATGGGGCCACCCACCCTGTCCCTCTCGCTGTGGTGAGGGGGGGGGGGGGGGGGGCTCCACCAGAAAGGGCTGTGAGGACACCAGCAACAGTTTCTCTTCCTCTCTCTCTCAGGTGCCCTCCTTGCTGAGTGTGAGTGTAAAATAACTGAGTCCAGTGAAGCAGGAGGCTCCACTGCTGTGTGTATTAAATAGATAAATTCACTCCCCAGCGCCCATTTCTTTTAGCAACCAAATCTTCCTTTCCTCTGATTTCGCTATGGGAGCACAGAGAGGCTTCACTTCCCTGACTTCCAACGATGTCCATCAAAAAGTTCACAATGTCTCGTACAGATTTGTCAAGTTTTCAGTGTAATTTATGTAGTTTTTTTTTCATTTTTAGGTAAAATCCCTTTGATTTTTGAGAGAGAAGCTCAACGCTTAGACCAGCCTCTGTGAGCAAGCACTTGGCAACTGTGGGGAGGGAGAACTCCCTAACACTTAACCCCATCTTCCTTTTAACATGAAGAAACCTCCAGCAGCACCAGGGTCATGGAGGGGCTGCCACCTGCTGTGAGCGGATGAGGTTTGAGGGGAAGGTGAAGACGCAGAAGTGAAGCATAAAGAGGCCATGTGTGTATCGCACTTTACAAAAACTGTAGCCAAGCAGCAACCTCCAGGGCTGGAGAATGAAGTTAATGTGGAAGTACAGAAAACAGGCTGGCTCCACAATCCCCATAGACCATCATGAAAATCGTGTTTACAATCTGGTACAAAAAAAAATGGCTTTAGCCTCTATGGAGAGTATCCACCTCCACCACAACTGTACAGTGGGTGTTTTTTTTAAATAACCCATGGCATAAAATTCGGGGCGTGGCCACTTGGCGTCACGGTGGCTACATCCATCTTTTATGTCCAGCCGTGCACAGACAATGCACACATTGCAATATTAATGCTGAAACAATACATAATGCAGCACTTCCATCAAAGTAATTCAGGGCTAGCTTTCTGCACATCTGTGGTTTGGATTAAATTATAGGTGCAAAAAGTCCGGTTATAAATCAACGCAAATGCATTGTTTGGTTTTTGGTGGTTTTCACCTCCTTTATCGGTCAACATGTTGTAAAATCAATATCTGTTCCAGTGTGAGATATGTTGGGGTTATGGAACGTGTCAGATCCACAGCTAACAGCTGGACAGAAATGGGAGACATCTAACCCACCCTGAAAGCCAAAGCAAACACATTGCTTTGATTTGATGGGATGGATTGCTTTGACATGTGACTCTTCCTAGTGGAGGTTTTAGTGCTGTATTAAGTATCAAATACACAAATATTTTGTCCCAGTGTCCAGAGCAGCAGGGTGTGGTCCCATCTCTGAGGGAAGGCCTGGCTGAGGGAGGATTATGGGATTTCTCCTAATGAAGAGGGGTGGGTGGGGGGTGG
>JAVDPK010002616.1:361007-383655 GCA_034780415.1 Cichlasoma orientale
TGTGTTGTTTTGAGCTGCATACTACTGCCGGCGCCTATATCGACTCCACCCACACTGTGGTGGTCCTCAATTGTAATAGAAACACAACACACTGAAGGCGAATAGCTGCGAATCGACGCGGCCCGCGCCGATCCGTACCAAATGGAAATGCCCCATTAGTAGCATGACTCTGGCTTTATTTCTTACTCTACAGGAGAATTATTTTTTTTTTGGCAACCTATAATTTTCAGCATTCTGGATCATTAGATCTGGAATCCTCCTCAGATCATGAACAAACTTACAGAACTTACAGTCATGTGGCTCCCTAATTCTTTTTAGAGGATTCTGACTTATCCTCGTAAGGTTCAACGCCAATATGTGAATATTGTCCCTATCTCACAATGATAAAGAGTCCTTTCACAAAGTCCTGGATCCAGATGTGATCCAGATCACCACCAAAATATCCGTGCACCACCCCCAACAAGAAAATTTCAACAAAATCCGTTCATAATTTTCCAAGTTACCCTGTTAACAAACATACAGACAGACCAACACCATGGAAAACATAAGCTCTCCACGTATCAATGGGCGAGGTAATAAATGTTCACTTCAGATCTATACACAGCAATATCTGAGGGAATACTAATGGTGTATTTTTGTATAAAGACAGATGAGAGGTGGTGGCTGGGGAGAGGGAGGTTTGGGTTTCTCTGCTTAGGCTGCTGCCCCCCGTGAACTGGCCCCAGATAAGTGGGATGGATGGATGGGTGGATGGATGGGTGGATTGGTTGATGGGTAGGTGGGTGGGTGGGAGTCAGAAGCCAGAAATGGTCATATTTAGACAAGGGGCTTGAACATTATGCTATCAGCTACTGCTAGCATTCCTGGTTAGCAAGGATGGATCATACCAAAAGAGATGCCTGCTTAAAATTCAGGGCTCGGAGATTTACGCTTGGTTTCCATAAGCAATATGAAAGCCCCTAAATCTCTTCTTCTTCAACGCCTTACAGTTAATCAACAGCAGAAAGGGTTTAGACTAAAAGCCAAATAAAAATCATCATTTTATGGTAACATCATGTGTTTAATGGCATTTAGGAATGCTGACATTTAAACAGGCTCATCAGACTGAAGGTCCGGCCTTCACTGAACTGGATGAAGTGAAGGTTCAGTTTTATACAATGATCCACAAAGTTTTCAGATTTAGCCACTATAGGGGAAATGGTCCATTTTGGGAACGCGTGGCAAAAAAAGCGCATTCAACATTTTAAACAGGTTAATGCAGACAATATTTTCAACATTCACTTCATCTAGATCTAAAAACTGGCCACTTCTGCAGCTGTACAAAATGCCACATATCACTGTCTGATGTTTTCGATAAGTTGTTGGCCCGGCAGGAGCCTTTTAATTTAATTTAAATTCATGAAATATTATGCCCTCCATATTTTCTGTCTGCATGGGCTGGGCTGACAGAGAGAAGAAGTTGGCCTCTGGCTTCGCTCCTAGACTGAGTTTATCTAGCAACACCCAGCTGTCACTGTTAGACACACACACACAGAGAGACACACACACAGCATCAAAGTTCAGCAGTGTTTGTGAGCATTCAGCAAACAGAGAGTTACTTTGGATGATTCACTAGTGAGGCTTTAATCCTGTTTGGTTTCTTTTGTTTGACTTTCCAATTGTGTGTGTGTCTGTGTGTTCAGGTTCACATGTGCCTTCATTTGTGTGTGTGTGTGTGTGTGTGTGTGTGTTCACTGATTAAAAAAAAAAGTGTCCTTTTTTTTGCGTTGAGTCAGGCCACCATGTCACAGGTTTCTGGGTCTGTTTGTTTTACCTTTAATACCTTTATCCTGAACTTGGAACATGAAATCTTGCGTGTCGTTCATCAGAGCTCACAGAGCACGCACTGACCACGATCCGCGTGTTTTCTTAAATCAGCAGTCACAGCAGGCTGACATCAGACAGTTTGTTACACCCTGTTGCATCTTCAGTTTGACCTTCGCTGCACTCTAACTGATTTCTGTAGGGGATGAGATTTGATCTTCACTAGCAGGGATGGGGCTAAAGGGGTGGCGCCGCTCCCACTGAAACATAATTGGCCACTCCTGGTGCCACCTAACCGCCAGATGTGTTTTGTCATATGAGTGGAAACGTGGGCAGAAATTACAGGAATTACAACAATGTCCAGATTCTGTTTTTCTGGGGAAACCAGTATAAATACAGTTATATAAAGTAAAATAATGTTGCAGCTCTTTCAGATGCAAATGCATTTTAAAGTTTTGTAAAATGAACTCATATTGGTAAGCTCTATTACCTCATGAATCTTGTCCTTGACTGTGACATATTGTTACAGGGCTGCCGCGCCTCTCGATGTATGTTTATGGAGGCAGTAAGTCGGCACAGCTGGTTTTCAGCTGCTTTGGTTTGGTATTTTTTTTTGATCACCCCATCAGTCCTACTTGCGACATGTCACTTTCTGATGTTTTCAGTTGGTCAAAGTCTGTTAATCACATCCAGTCGAAACTCTCAGTATCCTGCAAACATATGATCAACACACTGTTTGCCTTGGCTCGAACAGTCTTTGTGTGAACGATCAAAGAGCATCCCTGCTACTGTTAATAAATAACAGTAAGCCGTTAGCTGTTTTTCATGAGGTTTTTAGCACTTGGAATCTTATTTCATGTGAACTCGTGTGTCTTTTCAAGCTTGTAGCTGAGTTTAGCAAGCCAGTTGGTTGCTAGCATCACCTGGCTTTTAGAAGCCGGAAGAAGGAAGGAAGGATGGATGGATGGATGGATGGATGGATGGATGGATGGATGGATGGATGGATGGATGGATAATGATGTTTGAAACTGTGTTTTATACCTGAGCAATTTGCGTTTGCCTGGAAGACTTGTTCAGATTTCTCTTCTGGCGAATGTATGGTAACCAGTGAAATCATTCCAGCCTGCTGTGGGACTATTTCCAGTCAGTCTCATGTGTAATGAATCAGCCCTCACATGCCCCGAGGCGCTTCTAGCCCTCAAACTGTTTCATTAGTGTCAGTGGAGAGTTTGGGGTCCCATTGTGGCCCAGGATGTGATTTTCCAGCGTTTTACTCTGATCCGACCAACGACCTGAGGAAAACACTGGGCTGGTGACGCTCCAGAGGCAACAAAGGTTGCAGTCCAAAGAAATCTCCTAGTCTCTCAAATAATGCTCTGTCCTGGTTTCTGTCCCTGTGCCTTTAAACACTTCCCTTGTTATTGCAGGGAAGAGTGTTTGCCAGACTTTTCAAGGGTTACTACTGTTAGGATTATTTGCTTCCAGCAAGGATATTGATTGGACGCCAGTAATGCATTGATCAAGCAGCTCCTGTGTGGCACATTCCAGACTGAGGGGTTCTTGAGAATTATAGTAATTAATGCTGCAGCTCCTACTTCTGCAAGAAATTTGTATCAAAGGGAACACATTTTATTCAATTTAGAATTTAATCACTTTATAAATTATAAACTATTAAGCATGAAATATCATTGAGAATACAAAATAAAACACTAAAAGCCGAGCGTTTGCGCAGCAACATTATGAACTGCAACTGGTTCATTACAGAATTAATTATGTGCAAAAGTCACCAAGTGCTGACTTAGCAGGGGTTCCCAGAATTTTACATAATGCAGTTCAGTTAATTTTATTTATATAGCAGCAGTTCACAACAATAGTCATCTCAAGGCACTCACGTTGATACAATATGAGAGAAAGGACTCCAATAATCACTTACGATTGAGCACTTGGCGACAGTGACGAGGAAGATCTTAAATTTCACAGGAAGAGATTTAGAGGCAGCCATCTGTGGAAGAAGAGGCGCGTAGAGCGACCAACAACGACAAACGGGACGCAACACAATCTGCAGAAGAGAACAGACAAGTTGATGGCATGCTGTGAAAATTCTGCAGTTAAAAAAAAAAGACTTTCTGAAACATTATCTGCTTGCTTTTGCACACCTGCAGCTTCAGGCTGCTGCTCCCTGCTGTCCAAGTTGATGTTCTGGGCTGTCTGAAAATAGGCGGTTGAACTGGGCAATCACCCACTGCTGCCCAGCAACATCTAAAAGCCCCACGCTTAGTTCTGCTCCAGTTCCCTCTGTGTAGTAGGAGGATGGGGGGGTGTTAAATCAGACAGCTCTAAAATCATGTAACAGCATGAGTGTTTTTGAACTGGACCATGGATAATGTATGAGCATTTACAGTGAGCAGGTAGGGACCATCAGACAGAGTGGAGGATGTTTAGACCAGAATCTGAACCACCTCAAAGGCCAAAAGCAAAAGAAGCTCTGATCGCTTTCAGACATTCTGGAATATTCAAGCCAAATTGTCACACCTATAAACTAGTAATGTAAAATATTTTACATCACTGTGTAAGGTATGTATCTTCAGGTAACCCTAATATTTAAATCCCTAATCTGGACCAGGGGTCTAACGTAAAACAAACGAAAAATAAACAATAAAGAAAAAGGCTATAATAATAGTTATATAATAGCCTTTTTTCATTTTATCAAATTCAAAACTACCAAACTGCATTAATAACTGATCGTACCTAAACTCTCAGGTAGACTCATGCAGGTCTGATTACAGCCAACAGTATTTAATCAAATTAGCACTTAAATAAACAAAAGCATGATTGGTTTTTGCTAAATGTTCTGCACAGGAACAAACTGTGGGTTTTAAAAAAGAAACTCCAGAATGAATGCAGAGGAAGACTGAAATGATTGCAGAGCCACTTCTAAGGCTCGGAGAAGCTGCAGACGTGTGAGATGTTTCCCCAAAGTGACTCATCTCCACCTCACGGCTGCTTCACCGGGTGAGCCGTGAGGCCTCCTGTTGCGGCATTTTGGATTAACTGAATGCTTTTGAGGGACAACTTTAAGGACAGCTGGTAATTAGTAAAAACAAATGCATAAACTCGTTTTTAAGCGTCACTCTGAGACAGAAATTCATGATTTTGACTTGTGCAGATGAGAGAAGGGGGGCCCCTAGAGAATTATTTAATGTGCAATTTAAATGACATATCCTGGTCAAAAATGACTCCAAGGCTCTTACAGAAGTACTTGAGGCCAAGATATCCAGAGTAGAGCTGCCATCCAGAGTATATCCGCAGTGAAGCATAGAGGCAGTGGCAGTCTGATGCTGGGGGAATGATTGTTGCTTCAGGGTCAGGGTGACTTGCCAACTTTCGGGGAAACAACTCTGCGTCCTGACTGAGCAGCTTGAAGGAGATTGTGAGATCATTACTGTGTGAGTTGAAACTCAAGAGCAACTCAAGACTAAGGTTGTCTGAATGGTTCAAAAGGAAAGAAATGACATTCTGCCACAGCAGCGTCAGACTGACTTCCGCATGGAAGAGTTTGGTTTAACTTATTGCCGATAACGGTGGAACAATAAACTGTAAATTTGAGTTAAGTTCATGTTGTTGCATGGAATAACCTTTGTGCTTCACTAAATACAATCATGCATTTTTTTTTTGTTTTATATTAAAAGTATTTTTAAAATCTGACCCAGTTTAGTGTGAAATGCATACAAAAAAAAAACAGAAATCGTGAGGGAAACAGTACTTGAATATTATTTGTCCTGTCAGTCACATATTAGGTTTAAAGAATATTTCTGCATCTGTGAGAAGCTTTTAAGCTTCTCTTTAGTCTTTGTGGGATGAAGCAGCTTTATGGCTGATATAAACAACAATTTTTGTCTCTTTTTTTTTTCGCCTTTGAAGGATCAGATGTGGGATTACGCCAGCCCCTTTTCCTCTTGATATGTTGACATAATAATAGCCCCCACAGGACCCCTCAGTCACAGTGAAGTACTTCTGTGAGTCCATCAAGCCCAAATTGTCCTTTTTATTGAATTCAATCTGATGCCTTTAGTTTTGATGGACATGGAACAGATAGATTTTTACTGCAGAAAACTGCAGTGTCACAAAGTTTTAAAAGATGTTTTCATGCATAATGCTTTAAAACAACCCCACTGAGGCCTGCGTGTGGTGAAGAGCTCAACCAGAAAATCATTTTGCCTTTTTTTCAGCTTGTTTGATTCGATTCAGCCTCACAGAAGACGTTCTGTTCTGGAGGCTGAGAAGTCTTTAATATTTCTCGGGAACATACTGTGCATTTAAAAAGCTGACAGAAGTCTCGTACGTGGTCTCGCTGAGGTTTCACAGAAAACTGTTCATTTCAGACTTTGTGTTGTTGACAGTTTAATTTTAAGATGAAGAGTTAAACTTGACTTTTAATTATAACCCAAACTGTAGCTTAAAGTTAGTGCTGGATCAGAACAGTTAGGCTGCTAAAGGCTCCGGCTGCTGGTAGGGGGGGGACTTCCCATGATGCCTGTTCTGCCTGTAGTAGATGATGGAAGCGCTGTTAATGGTTCATAGTTTAGAGGACAAATCAAATAGCCACGGGGGGTTCCAGAAACAAGTGGCCCAAATAATAACAAATAATAATTTATTATTACTATTAGACATAACAATGAAGGTTGTAAAAAAATACATATATTTAAAAACATACAAACCAAAGTTTGTCAGTTACGTCCTGACAGGATTGCACATTAGCACACACACACTCATTCACACACTCACAGTAGTGTCACTGCTGAACTCTGCTGAAGTTTGTGATCCCTTGACTTTTCCTTTAAGAAGTCAAAGTTTCCTCGTCAGCCTCCAGAATATTCCTGTATTTGTTTGGCAGAATCGAGGCCTCCAGTCTTCAGCCCCACAGAGACACTAGTCTTATTTACAAGCAGTACACAACGTTGATGTTAGCCAGCTGCACTTCGAGCGGGCACTGATTGTCACTTGAACCTATGAGAGAGGAAATGAAATCAGTGGTCGCTTATAGCTGGACAGTAAAAGCCATAACCTGCTTGTTGTGTGGGAAATTCACTCTCTGCATCCTGGTGTCTGGTGTCTGTTAAGGAAACACTTTTCTATAAAAGTGTGCCAGACATCTTCAGTCATCATTTTGTATCTTCTTTGGCTCATTTTGTTCTCGGGTTGTAGCTTGTGAAATATGTGGGCTGCTAAAAAAAAACATGATCTTAAAATTTTATAAGATTATTATAATTTATAATTTTAGCTATTTTCAGATGTTGACATTCTCATTTGTTCTGGTAACTGATGCACTATTTAAAATCATAATGCAAACATAGAGTTCCACCTTCTCAAATGTTTTTATTATTATTTTTCAGTAAAATGTAATAAAATGTGGATGTGGAAGGACTACACAAGCAGTTTAAAGATGCCAGTTTAGGCAATGAACTTTTTTTTTCATGACATTTGCAAAAATGCGTAGATTACTTGATTCATTACAAATATGTAATGCTGACTTACACGCCTAATTGAGGATAGACTGAAGATATCACAGCAAATGTCAACTTTGTTCTGAGTGAAGCAAACATCAAAACATTTCACATCAACACATTTCTGTGGAAATATTTTCAAATTCCTTGTTTCCATTGCCCTCTTTTTTTTTTTTTTGGTTTATTAGTGCTTGTCAAAAGCAGCATTTGGACAGAAACAAAGCTTTTACCCCCACCCCCTCCCTTCCCCAGCTGGGGTGGAAGAAGCTGTTCTGGATGCACTGACTTGTTGTTAATGTGCAAGCTGTGATGAGCTGACATTTGCCATTGACAGCTTTGTTCTGCATGAGTGTGCTGTGTCTGCTCAAATCTCACTGTCAAAAAAAGTTGCAGTGATTTCAGGCAAAATGCAGTCACAGCACTGCACACCTCCCCCAGACATCACAAAAGCCATTTCCTGTGCGAAGGTACGCTAAAAATGGCGAGCAAACACAGAGGAGAGCATCGCATGGTCTTCCTGCAGGAAACTGCTCCCATCTCTGCTTTACTTCTGCAAATCCCGTCTTCAGCTTTGGGATTTACAGGCTGGATAAACTCTCTGGCCAGGTCCATCAGTCTTTTCTCAAATGCTCATCTAAATGCAACTCAGGCTTTACATCACTTCACTCTGTTACTTTTTCTTTCCCCTCTTAAATTCTCTCTTAAGCAGCTTTGAAGAGAAAACGAATATGATTGGTTCTCGCCGGGTTGTGGTTACCGTTCTCAGCTTTCCCAGCTTTCATCACTGGTTGAGTGTTGAGTCTTTATTACTTGGGAAAATGACATAATTGGGATAAATTGTTTCCTTTTTGCATTAATTTTCACAATGAAGCGCTCCTTTTGTCTTGCATTATAGATCAAGCCTTTTCCTTCACAGTGTGGCACTTTGGCCCTTCCCTAAAAACCCAAAGTCAAAGTTGAATTTAGCTAAAGCCAAGATGATGGAAGGAGAATTCTTTGGTCAACGAGATTTATCAGGAAGGAGCAAAAGGTTTCTGAAGGCTATGGATGTATCCTAAACAGCTGGGTAAAGCTGGTTTTGTCAGGTTGCTGGCCGCAACTCTCCATCACTCTCCCCATGGCCACCATGTAGGTCTTCCAAGGGGTGCTAGTCCAGTGCTGCATAAGCCTCTTGTTGCTCCTTTCTGCACCCACAGACATCTAAGGCTCAGAACCAGCAGAGACTGGCCCTTGCCCTTTTCTTACCCACAGATTACAGTATTGACTAAAATAATGCTGGTTACATTTTTCTATTGAGCAGCTCAAGTGTGTATGGGTGGCAGAATGCATCGTAAAAAAACATCATAGAGAGAAAGCAAAAAGGAAAATTGATTAATAAAATATCATCTGTTCCATGCACACAGCATAGACAGCAGTTATTAACTAGCAATGTCAATTCTGACAGCCACCACAACCCTTCACCAGATGACAAAAGTGTGTCGCTGTGTCAGCAAATGAATGAGTTATTCATGCAGGGCTGCTATTAGTCTGAATACAGATAACATCAGGCACATCACAGAAAAGTGCCTGAATTTCAACAAAAGATACTTTTAGAGATAAAACAGGCAAAACACAAGTTTTATAACCAGTCCGGCTGTTTTTGACTTCTAACTGCATCACGACCGGCACGACCTCATCATCGACAGTGCACGAGGCCAGCTGCATAAAAACAAATGTTTGGTTTTTTTTGGCCTGCGCAGATTTCTGATGTCAGTGTCTGTCTTTCTCTCTTCAACAGTGAGTTTCCGGGACTGCGGTGGGGGGGAGGTCTGGTTCCAGGTTGGAGACAAACATGATTTCGGTGTGAGCGAGGAAGGTGTGGTCTATGCCCTGCGCCACCTGAACCTGGCGGGAAAAGAAAAGGCTGTGTTGGTGGTCTATGCTCGGGACATTCAGTCTAAACAGGTCTGGAAGGCCAGAGTGCATCTCCATGTTCATCCAACCAGCAGCACCCAACTGGAGGTAAGTTTTTTTTTGTTTTGTTTTTTAAATTGTATTTTAAGAAGAGAGCTCCCTGTTTTATGATCTCTTATTTTCAGTACCATCCACCAGATCACCAGCGACCCATCTAGGATTAGGAATAGGGGAATGGTTGGGGATAGGTTTTGTTTTAGCTACAAAATACTAAATAAGTAAATTTCACCAGATATTAACTTTAAAATGAATGAAATTCATGTGAGCATTGTGGTTTTTGTGTTAAAAGGTTTTCATTTGTGGGTTCCAAATAACCAAAATTCTTTAAACGGGTGAACGTCATGAACCTGAACCCTACGTCCTGGATGGGTTACCTGTGATTTTGCTGATGTTAAGAGGTTAAGTGTTGAGACTAATGAGAAAAACTGTTAACTGATTATGAAGAGGGGAACTATCCATAAAGGCATTCTATAACAAGCCGTAAACATGCTCCTTAATTATTTTAAGTTAGACCCTGTAATATAGACGTCTATGGAGATTGACTCACTTTTAGAGGCGGCCTCAAGTGGCCACGAGAGGAACTGCAGTTTTTGGCATTTCACGATGTTGCTTCACCCAGATGGAATAGATGGAATTAAAACATGCTAAACAAAATGTTTAGGATACCTATAAAGCAGATAAGCTGTGGCAGCAGAAGCTGTGTCCTCTCGCTGTGATTGTGACCGAGCAAAGGAATGATAGACATGAGTCTCGGCCGGGATTCAGTGGATATCGTCCTCATAGAGTCTGCATGTTTAAAACTTGATGATAATAGATCTACTAGAGTGTTTTTATCCGAACAGTCTGAGAACTTTCTGATCTCATCATCTTTTTTTTTTTTTTTTATCATTTTAATGAATAGTTTGAAAGTTGTTCATCCACTCTCACAGAGTCACCCATTCAGGCGCTAGATGAATACCAGTGCATTACCATTTTAATAATAATAACTTAATTAACACATTCAGAACCTGACAGTGTTAACACATACCTGTATGTAAGTCTGGGAAAGCGAGCATGTGAGAGAAATTGCTCCCACCCCGCTTCAGCATGAACAGGAATAAAATCACAGCTTTTCCAGCCCAGCAGGCGTCTGAGGTTGGCCAAGTGCTGATTGCAGAGACAAAGCAAGTCAAACAGCCATCTGTTAGTTTGTTTCATGTACAACAGTGATAATAAGGCCCTCTGCATGTATTTAGACAAGGCAGTGGCTTTGATTGGCTGTTCTTATAAACAGGGCCTAGAAATAGCTGGCTGCCATATGCTTTAGCTGCTATCAGCATCACTTGCTGCAGTCAGCGAGGAGGAGAATCACAGAGGGTGAAAGAAGCTGTCAACAATCCTTCGTAAGGAAGACTCACGAGGACGAGCCATCGCAGTTAACAGCCAGCCATTTGCCAGGGGAGCAGTGTCAGCATCAAGCCCTTCAGCTGAGAGGCACGGCCGCGGTTGTTATCAAATGAAAGTGTGGAGTGAGACAAACAGGTGTCACAGTCACAGCCCACTAGGCTCCAAATGTCTGCAGATCCTCCTTGTTGATATGAAATATTGAGCCTTTGACCTCTGCTTGTTTTGGAAAACTCAGACTAACACTATTAAAGACACCACTGAGTTTTTCTGAGCCATCCAACGTTAAAGTAGGTGCCAGATCATGCAGGTATAATAATCAGTGGTATAATAGTTGCTGTGATTCAGCAATTATAATTATCATTTCCAGTTTAATCAGGTATAAAACGTGTCTTTCTCAGCAGCCCTTTTTCTTTTGCTGCACCCAAAAACCTGCTGAATTATTGTAGAAAGAACCCCTCCCACATAAAATATCGCAGTGGTGAAAATTTTACATTCTAAAGTTAAGTATTACATAGATCTACTCAGACAGTGGCAGACTCGCATCAAGCCCAAAAAGCAGCAGCTACATAATTATCATATAAATATGCTGAATCGCACGAGCGTAATTACAGTGCGGACTGTGGAGCTGGCTGCACAGCGCACACTGGTTCAGTGACCAGGCTGCTGCAGCGTGCAAAACAACCCACCACCAGCCCAGCCACTGTCCTCTTACAGTGCACTACTCTGCCAACAGTGTTACGATTTCAAATTCTGCAGTCGTAACGCAAAGGCGCGATGTTCCTGTGGCAAGTGGCTGACGAGGTTTTCGGTGGCTGATGCTGAAGACGAAGAACTGACAGGCAGAACGTGCGGCTGGCTGAAAATATCTCGAGCACAAAATAATGAAGTCAGAACATTGGAGATTAAGAGCAAGAACCTGAAAACTAGAGAACATGTTGACCACTAAAGTTGGCAAAGCTGATGAATGACCTGCCTGAGAAGAGCCAGGCTCCACAATGTCGCACATATCCATCGCATGAGTCACACTTCCTCTCTGCTGCTCTGGTTCATTTATCATCATTTCAGTCAGACAATTCCAGTTCTTCTCCTTTCATTTTTTTTTTTTTTTTATCATTGTTAAGACGTGGCCTTTGTAACTCCACACATACCACACAGTTTTAAATTACATGTTTCTCTCCTCAGCCTAGTAAATTTTTAATGGGAAGAGAAATAAGAAGAAAAATTGAGGAAAGCATCAATTCAATAAGCCTGGAAGTCTCTAACAATAACAGAGTATTCCGAATCACTTTGAATACATTGTCATTAACTTTCTCCACTCTTTTAAACACTTTTTTTTTTTTTTTTGGAGGGGGGTGTCTTTTTTCAGTAATGTTAGATCAATTCTGTTAGCCCTAAAAATAAAATTAAATATTGGAAACAAAAAGCAATAAATTGTATCTTTGAAATCTCTTTACTCTTGGATCTCCGATGATTTCTTTGCTCTGCTGATTGGAAATGATGCTTCTTTTGATTCAGTTTGTGCTGCTGGTGATACATTAACTTAATTTATTGTGCAACGTATCATATATATTCTTTGTACTGTATGTCAGAGTTTCTGGTATAAAATTTAATTGAATCAAGTCCTGCAGAGAGGAGCCCTCGCTATCTCCAAGGTCAGGGGCTGCATGCCTCCTGTGCAGCAGGTGAATTGTGGGAGAGTAAATGAGAGGCTCCTTCCTTTTTTCTTATCATCCTCTGTGAGCCCTGGAGTGCCACTGCTCACTGCCCAGTCATGCAGATCTATGGCTGCAGAGGACACACGCACACTCACAAACACACACGCCCACACATGGTGACAGGTGGTGGTCATTTATCAGGCAGACTATAATGAGAGCATTAATCCAAGCCACTGGAATGAGGTCAGAAATACCCTGAGTCACCGAACCTTCCCTGCGCTCAGCTCTGTGTCTGTGTATGTGTGTTTGCATGTGTAACCCTGAGCTGAATATACACAATGCTTGTTTACTGTCTCTGCAGGTAAAGCCCAGTGATGCAACACTGACTCAGCAGGTACCAGAGATCTTGTTTCCATGGCGCAGCGTGGTTGTCAGAGGCGATGGTACTCTGAGGCGGGTGAAGAGGGACTGGGTCATTCCGCCTATCAACGTCCCCGAGAACTCGCGAGGACAGTTCCCTGAGGACCTAGTCAGAGTAAGACACACACACACACACATATACACACACAGATACCCAAAAGAAGACCTGTCTTACTGTTGCTGTGAGGACTCTTCACTGAAGGATGAAAACAGGGGAAACAAAACAGGAAAATAATGCAAAGAGCATGTCACATAGCCTAAATAAGATAATCAAATGTGACTTAAATGGACAGCAAAAACAAAATAAAGCTCATCACACGCACACAAAACAAGAGGATCCTTGTTAGCCTTGTTAGCCTGAACTAATGCAGTCTGACAGAGTCCTGTAAAAGCAGCTGCACCAACCTTGCAACCACATACTGTTTCTAAGAGATGGATATAGTGATGTAGTTTGTGAAGTCCATAATTGATGATGATGATGACCATAATTTAGCATTACGGTTGTCATCAGCCAGAAGACATTTGGTGTATCGGCTGTCAGCCAATCTGAGCTGGCTTGGTTAACAAAGTGCATCCATAAACTGTATGGGTGCATCTCAAAGCAGTGTTTCTACTAGTAGTAATTATTTCGGGGACAAGGGAGGAGGGATACAGGCAGGCACATTATTATGTGCACTGAGCTTATATGTTTATCCTCTTCAAATGTTTTATTTTCCAAACACTTTGTGACACACTGCTGAACAATAAATCAGCTACCCCTCCAGTAAGTCTCGTATGCTGCGGTTGAACTTCAGTTCAACTCTCATGGGCTGCAGCAGCTCAGTGCAGTTCTTGTTTTGCTCTGCTTCCTTGGCAAGCTCGGCATAGGTGCACATGAACCAGCTCTCCACCTGCTGCAGGTTCTGATTAGAAGAGCCTAAAGCTCGCAGGAGCTCTCCAGAGCAGAACAAGGACAACCATCAGCAACTGTAGGCCAAAATGTTACAGTTCTACAATGTTCAACCGCAAGACGGAATCCTGTCCAACAAGCGGCTGATGGAGCGTCACCACAACAGCAATCAGACCAGTTAGCCAGTCGGACACATGAGACAGGAAGCACTGCAGCTGGCTGCTTATCAGCTACTCAACTTTCAGAATAAGAGCATGGATTGTTCACTATTAAATCCTAGTAAACTATCTACTTGTCAATTGATCACAGAGAAATCATTCTCACAGGGGGATAAAAAAAAACATTTAAAAAACAAATATGGATGAAACAAAGCACACAGATACCTCCTAATTATAGATACACAAAATGAGTGAGTTCAGACAAAAGGTGCTGTGTATCAGAGCCAGATGTACAGTAAATACCTGGAAATAAAAGCTGATCTTTTGTCTCATATTGAATTTTTAATGTCAGACCCAAATGTTTTCAGTCTACAGCAAAAACAAAGGGACTGGCCTCACTGTTCCAATACTTTTGGAGGGGACTGTAAGTGGGTTTATGTGTTTTAACATGCGAGTCTATGGGGAATGACTTCTGTCTGAGCCAGCCTCAGGAGGCCAAGAGACAAGAAACAGGTTTCATTTCTCAGCCCTGAAGGTTGAAGCTTGATTAGAAACTTGACATACTTAAAAGGGCCGTAGCCAGTGACCTTAGAGGTTTGACAAGACGATGCAGTATATTTTAGAACAGAATATGCATGTATGAATACAAAAAAATGGCTTGAGGCTGATGCAGACATCTAGGAGCAGTCCAAAAATTACTATAAAATAGTACCCTCATCCTGAGTTAGATAAGCAGTCAGGAAAGTAGATGGAAGTGTGGAGTTAAATGCAAACTGCGTAGTATCTGTGCTATAAAAAGCACACAATTAAACTGTAAACCTGCCCCACTAAAATAGAAATATAGTCTTTGTTGGTAGAAGCTAAGCAAAGCCTCTTCTTCAGAATTGGTTTCTGATTTTGATTAACAGAGTCGGGTTTTTAGGGGAACCTGAAGACAAAAGAGTGCGGTTCCTGTTGCAAAACATTCAGCTAAACTCTTCACGAATCACCGTTTTTTATCAAAAATAATAACTCCCAAAGCTGAGCAAGATAAACAGTATTCATCATCATACAGACCTACACCAATGGTTTTCTGTGGGCTGCGTTCTGTCTGCCATGAATCAGATGTAGCACTACTTTCTGTAACTTGATGACCTTTGAAAACCTTTTGCAACTTCTCTTTTCTTGCAGAGTTAATATAACAAAAAATACCATCAGAAAAACCAGTACACTCTGAAATATGAATTTCCCTTTGGTGTGTACACGTCCTCTACTTTTAATAAAGACATCAATGCAGCGCACACAACCTGCACACATAATAGAATGTAATATTTCTATTTTTATTATGAAACCAGCTATGCAGCCGTGATTGCTGTAATAGAGATGAAAAAACTATTTGAAAAACAACAAACAGAACTCCACTCTTGGCCTTGGTAAGAACTTCATCCAACAATGTAATCCAACTAAAAGTTTCACCAGCAATGAAACGATGAGATGCCGCACAAAATTATCGTGTTGAGGGATTTTAAACCCTTTATTGCGTAGAGCGGGGGTCTCAAACTCATGTGCAGCTATGCCGAGCTCTGTGGCATTTGACGCCAAACCGGGCGGAACAGTGCTGCAGCGGTTAGCACTGTGATCTCACAGCACAAAGGTTCTGGGTTCGAGGCTGCTTCAGTCAGCACGGGGTTTCCTCTGGCTGCTTCAGCTTCCTCCCACTGTCGAGGCATGATAGGTAGATTGGTGATTCTAAATTGGCTGTGGATGAAAGGGAAGTGATGTGCAGTTATATGATACTAGAAAAATATTATATAAATGCTAGTCCATTTTTAAATTTAGCTTTAGGAAAAAATAATATTGGTTGTTTCAGTCATAAGGTGGCAGGGCTTTTGAAAATGACAGCTAACAGTAGGTAAATATCTGTCCTCTTTAGTACACGATGAGCCGCATAAATGGAGGAAGAGGCAGCTTCCCTTTCAAACTGAATGTGATTTGTATGTGGATCATTTATCCTGCGCTTCTGTTTGAATGATTTTGATGAGTGCTTTCAAATGAATTTTTTGCCCACCGGCTCCAACTGAAATCTTAGCATTATGCTGTTTTCTCTTCAAAACATAATAATTCAGGAATATCTTCATCCTTTCTTGTAAACATGTCTGTGTGCGCGAGGATCGTGGCAGCACGCCCTCGCTCTTCTACGCCGTGGTGATATGGACAATGTGCAGGATATTAAAAAGTGCTCCAGACATCACAGTTTATTTTGACTTCAGCTCAAATCACATTTCCTCTACTCAGCTGCTTCAGGCTCCTGCTGCGTGTTGCCTGTGCAAGCCTAAAGTCATCCTGACACACAAGACACATCCAGGTCAAACTCACAAAGTTTAGCTCCACTTTTGGTTTTATTATATTCTTACCTTTAAAAAAAAAAGATGGCAGTCACGCTCACCAAGAAGAAGTAACTCCTAGAATACTCTGATGGCAGCAGATGCTTACAAAGAATGGAAAACCTGTTTTTTTAAATCCAGATATGCTATTATTTACCATTCACCACATTGTTTTTCCAGCTCTGCATTCATTACAGTAAATACTTCCCTGCTTTGCGTCCTCTTATTCCTCCCCTCTCTGTCGGTTCTGCAGATCCGCTCAGACCGGGATAAGAACCGAATGCTGCGCTACAGTGTGACGGGCCCCGGGGCTGACCAGCCTCCAACTGGAATCTTCATCATCAACCCGATCTCAGGCCAGCTGTCGGTCACCAAGCCTCTGGACAGAGAGCACATCTCCAATTTCCACGTAAGACTCTGGGCCTGACAGCTAAGGTCAAAAGCAGAGCAAACAGCAAATGCTTTAGTCAAAGCAGCTGATCGGAGTGTTAGCTCCTTCTGCATACACTGTTACCAAGGTCTCTGTGTAGGGACCCCTTATTTTAGTAGGGGGTCCTTAAACGGAGGCTGAATATGCGATACAAATGTCTGCAGCATTGGGCCTTGGTTCCCTCTCCCTTGTTGCAATCTGTTGCCACTTTGAGCTTTCATTACATTACTAATAGAGCCGGTGCGTGGTTGATATGTTAAAAGTGTACTTCCCCCTTCGTAGGGAACAACAGAATTTATATATTTTAGCTGATGCTGATCATTGTTTGGGATATGCACCATGCACCAAAATAAAACTTTACAGTATGTTCTCCGCAAAGTCTTTTCTGTAGTCAGCCAAAGGTCGCTGGTGAGTTTTTTTTTTTTATCAAAGTAATTTTAATTTTTTTCAAGTGCTAAATGTTGAACTTTAAGCTGGACCCAGATCACATAAAATGCAGTTTAACACTAACCCTAACACTTGAAGCACCTGCCTCTGGAGAGATGAGTCTGCTCTCAGTCTGCCTCAGCACACTGGTTGTGTGTCATCCCCTACGTTACATTATATCTTTGCTGTCACTCTCTCCTGGATTTATTCTCTCTCATGCAGAGAGATGAAGAAGAAATTCCTTTCAAAAAAAAAAGGCACTGGTGTTTGCTTACTATATCTACTACAGTCACAAGCACATCACAGTCTAACCTTTTGATCTGCAGGAATGCACACACAACTCACACGGGGGAGTGGAAATCTGGAGTCGCAGCAGGTTGATTTGCATTTAAGCCGTCTGATGAATATTCATGTGATTGGATGTAGTTGTCAGAACTAGGAGCTGGGATTGGCCTGCATGTTTATTCATGAGGGAGGCTTTGGCTCTTTGAGAGCCTCATGCAGATGCACTGTAAAGGAACGACTTATCAGGGCCAATCAATACCTATATTCAGCATCTTTGACCACATTATGCTGAATAAATATATCTCATATGTGCTTGATTTAACTGGGCCATCTAAGTTACAAAATAGATGTTTGGTTTTCAAAGTGGGAATGTGTTCCCTGAAATGAAGTTTTGCACATTCTCAATAGCTTTCATGATTTTGATCCTCAGTCTTTGAGCTGATTATGCAAAATAATTGCAAAACACTATTGTGTATCTTTTATTCTCAAACCTATACAGATACACTTGACTGCATAACAAATAGCAGGTAGTATGTGGTCTGTTTGCACTGAATAGTCGACCCATTTTCATCCCAGGTCATCTCCAAATTCGATTCCACCTTGGCCCGGGCCTCTCTGTGTGGCGTTTGCATGTTCTCCCCGTGTCTGCGTGGGTTCTCTCCGGGTACTCCGGTTTCCTCCCACAGTCCAAAGACATGCAGTTACTGCCCATAGGTGTGAATGTGAGTGTGTGGTTGTCTGTCTTTCTGTGTTGGCCCTGCGACAGGCTGGCGACCTGTACAGAGTGTACCCTGCCTCTCGCCCTATGGCAGCTGGGATAGGCTCCAGCCCCCCGTGACCCTAAACAAGATAAGCAGAAGAGATGGATGGATGTGTTCTTTGGCATATGTGTCTTAACACACCAGTAATATAATACACAGCAATTTAAGGGTCTTCTTTCAGTATGTACGCCCACTCGGTGATCCACAGCATGTCTGACCGTTAAAGTCCACTTCCACAGACTGTCTAAGGGCACAGTTAGGTGAACGTGCCCCGTGCCCCACGTGAAGAGACGGGCCAGGACATGGTTTAGTCGAACTCGGGCACAGTGCGCGTTAAAGTGAGATCACTAAGCGCACCAAAGCACAGAACTCCAACGCTTCCTCAATCGCAGCTGTCTCTGCTAAAAGGACCCTTAATTAATGAATGAATCTGTAAAGCATTTAAGAGGACAGCGTACACTGTCAATGTTTCAAAGATTACTGTGATTAAGCATCAAAATGCAATAAAGTTGTGAACCTCGTTGTGTTTTGACTTCTCGTGCACAGCCTGGGCTGAAGGCATAAGTGCATGTGGAGCCAAGTCAGAGGGCTGTCGGCCAGCACACCACGGGGAATCTACTTTGAGATGTTTGTGTTTTAGTTTTCACTTTTTACTTTCACTTTCTTTTGCTGGTTACTTTTAACCTGTTAGCTGGCTGCACCAAAACCACCAAAACCACCTGAAAAAGTATACCCAAATTAAATCAGCTGCTGTTCAACCCCAAGATGCCATATATCCACATGTCAGAAATTTTATTGGCTATACATCTGTGGTTTTAGATTTAGTGTCAGAGTTGACCGGTCAGAAAGATTGGAGAAAGATGGGGGCATGTAAAGAGAAGCTACCTGTCGCTTTCTGGTTATTATTGGTTCTAGAAAACCCATTTCTTAACACGATTGGGCGAATGAGATGTCAATCAAAATGGGGGGGTCTAGCCTGCCATATAAAACCACTGTAGCGTTAGTGTGACAGTATGAGGCTGCAAATTCGGAAGCACTACAAACATCCCGCGGACGGTACTGGCCAGTTAACAGGCTACAGTCTAGGCTTCGTGACCTCTGTTTAAAGAGCTGCTTCTCCCACACCGTTCTTTTAAGAGTGACCCTGAACACTAATATTCACTCTGTATTTTAGTACAAAATGTCATGGTAACAGGTTCATAGTGTGCCTGGAAACTTGTAAAGAATCCTATTTGTGCACAATGTTGTGAAGCGCTGGTTTGAATTCAAACCATTTTTTCCTTAGCTTAATAAAATGGTTCATGAAGTTGAACGGAATCATAATAATTAATATTTTATGTAAAATCTTTTGCTTGAAATCGTGGGCCCATAAAAAAAACAGACTTTGCATCTTTGCAGGTTTTCGCTGCAGACTCTTTGTGCTTTTGCTTTTTGTTGGACGTCTTTGCCTCAGTTTAAATCTTCAGCAGGTGGACTGCAGTTTAATCAGACTGAAATCAGGTGACGGACTCAGCCAAGTTATTCCACCTCTTCACCTTAAAGCTCTTTGGTTGATTTATCCATTTGTTTAGGATCATTGCCCAGCTGAACGATGAAATGTGGTCCAATAAGTTTTGATCCCTTTGGCTTAATGTGTGCAAACACAATGCTTCTGTATAATTCTGCATTCATTCTGCTGCTTGCTTTTGTCAACAGCGAAATCATCAATAAAGTGTGAGATTTCCACTGGCAGCCATACGTGCCCAAGCCAGAACGCAGCTTTAGTCTCTCTGTTTTTTCGTTTTACCGCGGGGTTTGTATCGTGTGCTGCATCCTCAAAGGTTCTCGCCCTGAAGTCTTCTCTTGATCTTTAACAAAGAAACATGTCTGTGTAAATCCTGCACAGCACTCTTGAATTACTGTGCAGCCATAAAAGGGTTTTTCTTCACCATGCAAAGGTTTTCCGCTCATCCATACACTTGTACTTCTTGGTTTCAATCTTATTGAACATGTTCTAGTTTCAGTGATCACCTGTTTTGTTAGATTGTTGCCAACTCACCCGCTTCTGACAATTGTGTGACATAAGTTTGCTTTTTGACCCCTTTTTAACTGCTGCAAGATAAACTAGCTAAAAGATTGCTTTGTTTGTTATATTGTCAGGTAACAGCATCAGATCTAT
The DNA here is from genome assembly GCA_034780415.1 of Cichlasoma orientale. Lineage (NCBI taxonomy): Eukaryota > Metazoa > Chordata > Actinopteri > Cichliformes > Cichlidae > Cichlasoma > Cichlasoma orientale. The sequence goes on from JAVDPK010002616.1 coordinate 381,199, forward strand.
GTGTGAGCTCTTTGTTCATGAACTAAAGTGACACACAGGTGGCCAAGATACATTTATTAGCCGAGTTACCTACATGCTAAATATGCACTTATGCTTCCTTTAACCTTGTAGGCTGTTTCGTTTTTCTCCTGAGGTCTCTCGGAGCACTAAACTCTTGTAATTGGTCTCAGTGGAAGGAAGCAGTTTATTACTGTTTTACCTGCCTCTTCACCTAATAATAGTATGTGTGTGTATTTTTGTGTGTCTGTGTACAGCTGCGAGCCCATGCAGTGGACCTGAATGGGAATCAGGTGGAGAACCCCATCGACATTGTGATTAATGTCATCGACCAGAATGACAACAGACCGGAGTTCACACACAGCATCTTTAATGGCTCTGTCCCCGAGGGATCCAAGCCTGGTACCAAAACACACACACACACACACACACACACACGCACACAGAGTAACTTTTGGATTACATCATTCCTTCACTGGCATATGTGTGTGCTGACTTGCTGTGTGCTTCCCTGCAGGATCTTTTGTAATGACGGTGACAGCAGTGGACAAGGATGATCCAAAAACTGCCAACGGGATGCTGAGATATAAAATCCTTTCCCAGAATCCCCAGAGCCCCTCCTCCAACATGTTTACCATTAACAACAAGACTGGTGACATCATCACTGTGGCAGCAGGCCTTGATCGGGAGGTGTGTGTTTGTATCTGTGTGTGTTTTAAGGTGGACATTTTGTAAGGCTCATATCTGAATCCCATATGGAGCAGCTGCTTCTCAGCCTGGGATTGTGTGTCCAGCCTGCAGTGTGTCCTGCAGCATAAAGACAGCTTTTTTAAAGTAATAGTCTTACGTCAGTAGATCCCACTGAATTCCATCTGTTCTGAGGCCATGCTATTTGCACGCCACCGCGAATAACATGGCCAGTAATGTGATTGATGATTTGAAGTCTCCCTTATACTGTTTTTAAAGGTGCCTGTTTGCACGATTCACAGTTCAGATTAACCCCGTTTACCTTATAGAAACAGAACAGGTGAGAGGAGCTTGAGTGTGGTTGAGATGGCTATATTTGGGATATCCGCTCTCAGTGACATCACTGATTAAGGATCTTTAATGAAATGAATGTTATATTCTTTACACACAATTGGAAATTTAAAAAAATGTGTTTATATTCATCAAACATGATACCAATTTCTGAAGAACAATTCCACAATTTAGGTCATTTTTGACTAAATATTTCTAGCTTATCGTCCACTCAGTAACATTTTATCAAGCAGATGGCTCTTATGCATTTACATGTCATGAAAATGGATCATTTGTGACTCAAGCAGCAAAAAGGTGGTTCTGCTGTTTATTTGTTGAACGCTAATCAAGCCCCACCAACCCCATTTTTAACCATTCAAGATGGCGGGAGACATTAGTAAAACTGTAAAACTTGTAATCTGTGTTATAACTGTTGTGTATTTGTGACTCATTTAAATAAGCCAGTAGAGCACTGATGTGGCTCTATAGATAGTAAATTGCAGTCTGGATGTGATGAAATCATGAATAACCCTCTCAGAGCCATTAAAAGAAAGAAATGGTTTCGTCTTAGCTAAAAGTCATAATTGAAAAAAAAAATATCTGAAAATAAGCAAAGATAATACAGATACTGGCACAGTAAGCATAATGTAGTTTGATGCAATTTTTATTGTAACAGTTTGGTAGCTAATTGGCAATTTTCTACTTACAAAAGTGATCTCTGGAATCTGCCAACAAGGCAGCATAATTGGAGCAAATTACACTGCGATGACAAACTTAAGCGCCAGAAAACCAGACAGTTTAACTGGAGGGCAACGTGAGCCTGGGCGCACTGGAAATGTTTTCATCAGTCACCAGTAAAGCTGCAGACTGCAGTGTTATTACAGTGTTATAAATAAGAAATAATTAACAAAGTCATCTGCAGTACTCGTTTGTTCACAGTGAATGAAACTTTATTTGTATGGCACCTGTCATGCAGGTTAGTGCTTCATAGGTGGCTGACAAGCTGATAATAAAAGAGAGCAAAACTGAATAAAAACAGCCTAAAATATATTGAAAAGAAAAAAATCAATAAACAAGAATTGACTTGAAATTTTAAAAAGCCCAAAAAAACCCAGAAAAATTCACCTTTACAATATAGAGAGGATAAAATAGGGCAATAAAAATGAAGTAAACAGAGTCTATAAGCCATACTTAATAAAAAGCCATGCTGAAGATTTTAAGTCTACATTTAAAGATTTCAGCTGCTTCTCAGGAGATCCTAAGAGTCTCCATCAGTTACTAAAGATTTCACACTTTCGTGGAAGCTGAGAGTTCATTCTTTTTAAATTACATTTTTTGTTATTATTTTTTTATTATTTTCAACGGCAGATCAGAGTCAATTAAGACTAGTCAGCATAAATGGATCTTAACATCAGTAGGATCTTCTTCCTCCTGTTCATCCAT
>JAVDPK010002616.1:383755-426243 GCA_034780415.1 Cichlasoma orientale
GGGGTTTTCTCAGTTTCACTAGCATGGCACAAGCTTTTGGTTTTTCTACAGAATCATGAAGCAGGCGTTTGTATTTCAGCAGGCTGGAAGGCCACGTCCCGAAACAAAGAGGGCCTGAGTTATGTATGTATGTATTTTTAGAGGAACAAAAGGTTGCCGCAATCCACAGTAACGAGAAAAAAAGAAAAAAAAAAAAAAAAGAAATTACATTTTTTGAAAAAATGATGCAAAAAGGACGAAGTCTTGAAGTCAAAAGTGCTCAAAAGTCTGAACATCATCCCGCTGTGAAGTCAAACTGCCTCGTAACTCATTTGTAGTATTATTTATAGTGCGGCGGATTCTGCTGCAGTTAAGGTCTGAAATTTATTAGCAATCAGTTTTAGAAACGGCTCAGCAGTAGAGTTACCCTAAAAATGATATTATTGTGCTCTAGAAAGCTGAAACGGTCTTACGTTAGTACAGGGAGTGAGTCTGAACCAATTTTGCCGTCATTACCTCGTCGAACATTATTTTTAAGTAGTGCTGACTGAATCGTCAGCTGTAATGGTGATCAGACAGAATGACAGTCCCCTTGTCATATGATGCACAGTGGGATGCTTTAGTCTGCAGAATAGGTGAGGTGAAGCAAAGATGGCTGATGCTTTCTATTCTCTGATTCCAGAAAGTCACCCAGTACACCCTGATCATCCAGGCTACAGATATGGAGGGGAATCCCACGTACGGCCTTTCCAACACTGCCACCACCATCATCAGGATCACTGATGTCAATGACAATCCTCCTGAATTCACCACAGAGACAGTAGGTCCACACACATACACACACACACACACACACACACACACACAAATTCAGGGCACTGGCTCTGAATCAGCAAGCAGGGGCGAGGCACCGTTCTTCTAAACGACACTAAAGCTCTCCGAGTTTTTATTGGCAGCAGGCAGATGGTGGAGGAGTGAAAAGCCAATGAAACATCCAATATGTTTATCCTCCTCAGTAAAGCTGAACAGGTTGGACAGGAAGGAGCAGTATTTGTGGGAGATGCGCTCTTTATTTTCAGAAACGCCAGCACTCGGCTCTGTGTGAGACAGAACTGTTTGCACTGCTTTGCAAAGCACTGTTTGTTCACAGTGATGTTTACCGAAGTATTAATGTATTGCTGTGTTTACAGCTGCAGAGTGTCACTGAGTGTCTGTTTTTTCAGTTCTTCGGGGAGGTTCACGAGAACAGGGTGAACGTGATTGTGGCTAACCTGACTGTGACAGACAAAGACCAGCCTCACACCCCGGCCTGGGGCACCGTGTACCGCATCATCGCCGGCGACCCCACAGCACGCTTCTCCATCCCGACTGACCCCACCACCAACGAGGGTCTGCTCACTGTGGTCAAGGTGCGGTTCTGGTGCACATGTGCACAATGCGCACAAATGCACAAGAATACAAATCAAATTCTCAAGATTTTAAGTGCCTGAAAAATTGTGTTTTTGTGGAGCGATCTAAAAATAGCAGCTGTGCTGGAGAGTTATCTTTTATGGTACAAATCTCATCCCGTCCTCCACTGTCCGTCCAGCCCGTAGATTATGAGAGCACCCGTTCCTTCATGCTGACTGTGGAGGCAGAGAACGAGGTCCCACTGGTCCGCGGCATCCACCTGCCTCGTCAGTCCACCGCAACCGTCTCCGTACGAATCCTGGACATCAATGAGAGTCCGGAGTTTCGCCCGAACCCGAAAGCCATCAGACTGGAGGAGGGCCTTTCCGCCGGGTCTCTGCTCACCACTTTCACCGCGCAGGATCCAGACCGCTTCATGAGGCAAACTGTCCGGTAAGAAACCCGCTGGAAGCTCTGCCTTTGTGGCAGGGAGGTAGTGAGTTCAAATTACATTAACTATAAAATGTCGATCAGGTTTATGTGGTGAAGTAAACGTATCTCTGAGTAGGATTCGTTAAGAACATCTGAATATTTGGTGCCGTTGCATCATTTAAATTAGTCTTGACTCTATTAGAATGAATTCTTATGTCAGTGACTGTCATTGAAAACTTGTTACTGAAAAGGAAATTAAAATATGAGTAGATTGTAATTCACCTGTGGACATTTATCTGTTTGTTTTTTATACATTTGTGCAGTGCACACCTGCATGTTGATGGCGCGCTGCGCTGAGATTAAAAGCAGGTCTTGATGTATTAAAGAACATTAGATGATATAAGCGTTCTTCACCTTGTTTTCGAGCAGCACTTTACAAAATATGGTTTGAAACTGAAGGATACTATACATATATATATATATATATAAATTTATGAACTTTATTAGGGCTGTAACCAAATATACAACTACTCAGATACTTTTTTGTTATGCAAGCATCTGTTTTCCTATGACCTCTCTCACTCTCACCGTCACTGCCAAATTAGACACGGTCGCATTTCTTAATAGTTTTTAGGTTTTTTTGATTTTTTTGGGTCGTTTTTGACAAAGAAAGGAACATTGTACGGTCAGCGCAGCTCTGCAAACAGAGCTCCTGCTTCCTTTGCTCTCCTGCTGCTCGCATTGTCAGCGCTGCTCCCACATGAAGGCCGTGCACAGTGTGAGAGAACAAAGTAAGAGTCTTTCTTTCTCAGCAATCATATTACTTGTAAATATAGACAAAGCCACAGCACAGCCATTATCTTTAACATCGTGTGTGTGTGTGTGTGTGTGTGTGTGTGTGTGTGTGTGTGTGTGTGTGTGTGTGTGTGTGTGTGTGTGTGTGTTCTTTGTTCAAGGTATTTAATTATAGGTTGCACTTTTTTTTTTAATTTATTTATTTCTTAGTGAAAATATTGTCAGAATTGTCACATTGTTGCCCCTCTCACAGCTCACTGTTTCAATCTCAGTGCTGTTGCAATATTTACCAACTTTTAATAAACATTTAGTGACTTTTATCAAATAAGCACCAAGTAAAAAAACGTTTATGGGCGCTCAGAGTGAGGTACAGCAGCTCAGAGTTTTCCAGCGAGTGAGAGACATTATGTTGCTCCTCGCTTCCTCTCTGAGTGATCGTAGCAGAGCCGTTATGTTTAACTTATGTGTGTGTGATTTTTATGAGGCGTTATAAAATTGTGTAGAGAGTGTGTAGCAAGACCTCCTCTGTCACCGAGTCATCGTTTTAATTCTCTTCTCTCCGTTTCATTTTAAACGCATCAGCACAATTACATCTCCCCTCTCACGCATCTTTTATAAAAGCTGGATTTGTTGTTGTTGTTGTTGTTGCTACAAACATCGTGTGTGGAGGTGAATGTACGTTTTCAGATCCTGCAGCACTGATCCGATAGCTGAGCACAAGCACAGCAGAGCGCGGAGAGCCTGCAGGACTGTTGCTTTTTGTCCCGATCCTTCTTTCTTTTACATCCCACTATTTGTTTCTAAATGTAGTGCTCAAGTCTTTGTAGCCTAGCAACAGCCAATAGTGGACGCACACTGTGCTCACAAAAACATGCGAGCGCGCACGCACACACGCTCACACACATAAAGTGAGTGCATTGTGCGCTGTATAGAGTGGGCCAGCAGAACATTTTGTTTTTTTTTATTTGCCTTTTTGTTGCTTTCTGTTCCGTGCGTGCTCCTCGATTAGTCATCTGTGCTATTCTCTGTTTTATCTCACCAATTACGAACAGACAAAATGGATAATGTCCCTTTTATGCACGGTTCATGGCAACTTTTTGGCTGACCTGCTTTCATTTGTTAAAGCTGTGCTGTTTGATCCATGCGTGCTGTTTGAAAGATGACTGTTTATGCTAACAGCAATGCAGATGTATGCCTGAGTCTGTTAGATGAATTCATTTCAGCAACAAGCTTTTTTTTTCTGCTTTATTGGTTGTTTCCAATTCCAGGCACTATAACATCCTTTCACTAACAATCTTTCTGGTATCATTTTTAAGTCAGTTAAACTTTGAATTAATTCCTGAGAGAATAAATGAATGAGTTGTGGCTGCCTTGAGAGAGTGTGCCGCAGTCTCCATACATCAGCTCCCAGTGGCTGCTCGGCGTGCAGCCAGGGAAGCAGATAAAGAGGCCTCTCTGTGGTGGCTTCTCATGCTGGCTCTCTCTCACTGAACCCAGGTACTCCAAGATGTACGACCCTGCCAACTGGCTGGAGATTGACCCGCTTAACGGACAGATTTCTACCATCGCCATTCTCGACCGAGAGTCTCCATATATCAAGAACAACTACTACAACGTTACCTTCATGGCATCTGATAACGGTGAGACATGCAGGCTGTGTCGCTGTCCGGCAGTAACCCCATCCCCCCACATACAGAGGTGGATTGTGTTCACTATGCCTCAGTGCTCTTTCATTAACTGCACTAGTGCTGCCTTCGCTGTGGAGTCGGTGTCATAGTGCAGCTCCTGCATGGTGTCTGTGGTGCAGCAAAAACTACGTGGAAACAGCAGCTAGTGACATAATTTAGTAATTAAATAACAAAACTAATGCAACACACTGCAGTGAGTTTATTTGGCATCAATATAACTGGTAATTTAATATACCATCATGTTTTTAAATAAATGTTTAACTATTTTGTTGAATTGCACTTCATGCTAAAATAAAAATAAATAAAAGTCCTAGAAAAATTGCATTTCAAAACATTACGGTAGTTAAATCAGTAATGTACTCCAAAGATTGCCTGTAGTTTGCATGGAAGATGCCCACTTGTCTGCACTCACTAGCTGCTAGCCAGCCGGTAGTAAAACTCGGTAAAAGTGTGATGCAAACAGAAAACAGGGAATGTTCACATCAAAGTAAAAGTTGTGCTAACGTGTTTCAAAAGGGGGCAGCTTTTATTTTGAAGGCAAACAGTCTTTGTTCACAGTTTCACTACCCCTCAGAATAGTTGGCGAGTGTTTGTAGACAAGTCAGCGTGTTCCATGCAAACAACAGGCAACCACGGCAATCTGCCAGCAACCGAAGCAGTCAGAAGGAGGTCAGGGCACACACATTTCTCCTTCTCCACCAGTGGTTGCCAGATGGTTGCAGACTAGTCTCTAGCCCTGTGTGACTGGGGCTTTATTCACATTGGCCCCATGACCTGACGTCCAAAATGGCAGACGAATTAATGTCGCGTGGTTAGTGGTCATGTGTCTGCTAAATCTCTATAGACACACAGGCAGGGAGACCTGCTAATTAGTAGTATGTAGCTAAAGCTGTTTCTACACATAACCTCTGAAAACGCCAGAATATTGTCTAAAGTTGTCCTCTCTCTCATGCACACAGCAGATTTTTTTTCCATTCGTATGCTGTGAATTCATTGGACTGCTACCAACTACAACCACATAAGCATAAATAGCTACAACTGGGCACCAGCAGACTTATCTAGGCAGCTGGCAGGTTCAAGAGCATTTAATACACCACAAACAGTCAAGAGGGCCAGTTCAATGACTCCAGTTAGTAGCGGTGACATCGAGCAGGGTGATCCTGCCTCAGCTAACAGCAGCCATTTGTCTCTCAAAGTGTGCATGAACCCAATAATGAATCATTTTAAGCTTTAACACAGTCAGGTGCATTATTTAAAAGAAGGCCACAAACAGTTTTTATGGAGGAAATTAACCATGGAATTCAAAACTGTTTTTGGAAACAGGCTATAAACGAGTTTATTTCTGCTGTAAAGTTTTAACATTTTAACACGGGAGTCTTTGGGGACTGAGCCACTTTTAAAGCTACTCGAGGAACAGAGGATTCTTTAATTTTTTTTAACAACAAGTAATATTACATTTGACTCATCATCACAGTTATTACTAATGGTTTTAAAACATTAGGTCAGCGGGATGCCAGATCAGATTAGAAGTGTATATGTAAAGCTGTTTCAGCATGCTGCCAGGGCCTCACAAAGCCCTTCTGATGAAACGAATAAGTTTGGCCTTGTTCTGCTGTGGTGGAGTAGACATATCTCCCCCTGTGAATAACAGATTGTTCCATCCTTATTTAATTATGCTTCACCTCTTGTAGGACTTTTGGACACAGTATTCTCATTGATTACTAATGGAGATGTTTTCCTGCCTATTTAGCACAAAATTTCCAAAGTCTCCCTTTTGTTTCTGATCACAATTGTTCTTTATAGCCACAGAAAAGAGGATTCTGTGTTCAAAGTGGAAAATTGTTGAAGGGGAATGTCATTCAGCAGCAGCAGCTCAATCCATGCACTCCACCATGCACCCTTCCACACAGAGAACCCGCTGTGCTTTGAGCTTCCTGCTAACTGACTGTCTTAGCATTTTCTTTGCCCTTGCCTCACACACAGCTCAGACAGGGGCAAAAACGCACACGCTTGTGCAAGAGATTACATGTCTGCAGTTTTTCAGTGGTCACCATACAGGCTCAGCTATTATTGAACATACTGTAGCTTCTGCTGTGTCCATGAAGAATACACTTTAATTAGCCAGAGGACATGGATTAATTTAAGAGTCATTATCTCTCTTAGTTATACCTGTCGCAGCTTCTGATAGTTGTTCTGGCATGAAGCCAAGGCTTCTATATTTTTGTTCTATTTATTCTCATGTTTGTTTGTCAATACTCTGACTTCCCAGCTCATAAATATATTTTTTATTTTATTTAAGACAAAATGAGAAAAAAAAACTATTTGTTTTAATACACGCTCGGGCTGCACGCTCTACCACAGTCCTCCAGAAAGATAATATGTCTGATTTATTACAGGAAACATAATTAGAATTATTATGTGATTACTAACTCTTACTTGGGTTTTATTTCTAGTCTTGCTTTTTTATTGAGGAAGCAGTTTCCACCATGTTTTTTGCTTCATGTGGGAGAGGGAAATGAAAAAGGCAGCTTTCATATTGATGAGGAAACCTAGCACTAGAGACGCTTTAATAATTTTGTTTTTATTTTATAATATATATAGTATATATATTTATAATATATATAGTTCTGTTGTGTTGGCATTTTTTGTGTTTTATGTTAAAAAAAAGAAGAAGAAAAGTTTTAGTTTTAATTTGTCTCAGTTTGCTTCATCTCCTTTGGCATCTGGTGCAGTAAATGTGCCATGTCCTATCTAAAATGAAATATTGAACATTCATGTTCATTGCTTGTATGCAGGTATCCCCCCTGCCAGCGGGACAGGCACTCTTCAGATTTACCTTCTAGATATAAATGACAATGCACCCCACGTGTTCCCCCCTGAGGTGGAAATGTGTGAGAAGCCGGACCCCAACGCTATTAACCTCACAGCCAGTGACCCTGACCTGACTCCTAACGCCGGACCCTTTGCCTTCGAGCTGGCTAATCGTCCCTCGGACGTACGCCGCAACTGGACTCTCCATCGCGTAAATGGTCAGTATTGGATAATGTTTCAGTTTGCATTACACCTTTATTCAGTTAATAATTGCCTGTGCTAAAGGGAAGAATTAAAAACCATGGAAACTGCTCAATGTCAGTCACAGATTATGAGATTATGATAATATCAGCTTCCCAACAAGCCAGAGAAATGGATTTGCTCTTTCAGTCCAACGGTCCAATTGCCTCTTTACGTATGATAACCAGGTCCAGTAAAGGTCCGCTAAATCACTTTAAACAGAGTGGCACTGGAACAAATCAGACTAAAGTCACTGAGATGTCAGTGCTGGCGCCTTGTGGCTTCAAGACTGTCATTAGATGATGTAACACCGAATGCAAATCTCATTATTATCCAGCCAGGTCTTCGGTCAGGCCGAGTTTCTTATCTTCCAATGTTTGATTTCCTGAATTACTGCACCTCGTTTTTGCCCTCTTCTTGACTCTGTTATTATTAAGCTGTATGACAACATCTGTAAAGGTTCCTTTTACCGAGGAAGACTTTGATATGTGGTCCTGAGCTCTGGAAAAAGCCACCAAGGTAACCTTACATGTAGAGTAATTACCAAGATAATGCAGTCTTCAGATTGTATTTGTCGTGGGGGCAGAAGTGTGTACATGTGCCAACCCTTTCTAAAGAAGGTGCACTAATTTATTTATTGTTTTAGTTCATGAATTTATCATTTTTCAGAGAAAAAAATAACAGAGCAATCTCTCCAGAGTTCCTCATCTTCATGTCCTGTGGACAGACTCCAGCTCCACCGTCTTGAAGTGCAGTTTGCGACTATGGTCCTCGTTTTGTTCGGCAGGTTTGGTGTAGCAAAACAAACCAGCTTTCTATCTGCTACGGTCTGTTAGAGTAGCCACATCTTCACAGCAGAACTGTTTCTGAACACCAGCAGCAGTACATGACTGTGGCGCTGGAGTCCGTCCAGCAGCTGGACAGGAGACTCTCTGGAGATCACCACAACAATGACCTGGCCAGCCTAACGGTACAAAGATACAAAACAGGAAGGGCTGGGCTAGCTGTTAGCTGTAACTGAACTTTCAAAACATCTGAGGCAAAACATTAAAAACTGCTAAATAATATTTGAGCTCTAGACCCAAGTAGGCGTCTGTGTGGCATATTGTGTTTATTTAGAAGGGAGGACAGTTATGAACCTTGAATTTTAACCTGAAAAAAGACCTAAAAAGCAGGTCTGCAATTGTTTTTGTTTTGTTTGTTTTATTTCAACTCAAAGATTATCTTGCTTTGCAGTAGAAGAAGTTGGTGGCAATAGAATGAAAGCAAAGCCTGGCAAATTCAAACATCTGTTGGAAAGCTGAATATGACGCTGTGTGTGTCTGAAGTTTGACACTCAGACTAGTATATAACTAATGTGCTAAAAGCCTCAGTCTCTGGACCAGTGAACCTAACTCAAATAAGTACCTACAGGATATGCAGTGTTTAGAACTCATGTGACACATTTTAATTCCTCATAGTTACGGTAGAATGAGGTCTTATCTTAAAGACCTCATTCTACCGTATCACCCCAACAGAGCACTTCACTCTCAGACTGCTGGCTTACTTGTGGTTCCTAGGATACATATAGGTATACCATCCCTTATTTATACTGAAATGGGTCTAGACTGCTGGGGGGTTCCCATGATGCACCTCTTCTTACTCTGTTTATACCCCATTCTGCATTTAATCATTAGTTATTATTAATCTCTGACTCTCTTCCACAGTGTGTCTTTTGTCCTGTCTCTCTCCCCTCAGCCCCAACCGGTCACAGCAGATGACTGCCCCTCCCTGAGCCTGCTTTTGCTGGAGTTTCTTCCTGTTAAAAGGGAGTTTTTCCTTCCCACTGTCGCCAAGTGCTTGCTCATAGGGGGGTCGTCTGATTGTTGGGTTTTCGCCGTAATTATTGTCGGGTCTTTACCAAGTTTCTAGAATTTCTAGAATACGTCTGATTTGCACAGCCCATTTTTCTGTCTCTGTTAAGAAACACTATCTAAACAAGAAAAATCTTTCTCAGCTTAGAGCTACATATCGCAGTAAATCCCTGCTTGTTGGTTTCTAAATCAGTTGTCGGGGGCACACTCACACTTTGTGGCAGGAGCTACTTAGTAATAAACATTTTATTTTCATTTTGACTTAAGTAGTTCAGCAACACTGCAATAAATGAGTTCAAGCTTGGTTTAAGCCTTGGGTAAAATTTTCTGTTTGGATGTCACTTTCTGTTTCAAATGGTATTCTCGGTATTTTTTGGAAAAGGAAAGAAGCAAAAAGATTTCCACAACTGGAACAATTTTTCTTATTTTCCACCAATCTTGTTTGGCATTCATCAGGACACTTTTTAATCACGTAGACACAAAACCACCAGGATCTGCATTAGTCTCTGTAACCACACACTATATACTGAGTCTTTCAGTGTCTCATCTATTTATCCTTCCATCCTCATCTCAAACTCCAGGTGAGTATGCCCAGCTTCGACTGCGGATCGGCTCACTGGCCAGTGGGCTCTATGAGATTCCCATTACAATAACAGACTCTGGAAACTTGCCCATGTCCAACACGTCCTACCTGAGGGTCAAGGTCTGCCAGTGCGATCACCATGGAGACTGCGTGGACATGGAGCGAATCATCGCAGCTGGTCTGGGCACCGGAGCAATCATCGCCATCCTCATCTGCATCATCATACTATTAGGTGAGCCGCTAAAACCCAACACACACATACGCACAGTGATGTTTTAATTCCTTGGAAATGTACCGAGTTCCTGACAGTAACTCCCACTTGCCCAATGTGGAAACCTGCCTGCTTTTACTAACATGTGATGATGTACAAATGCAGAAACGTGTGTTTTCATCCTAGAAGGGCGTGCACGCACTCTGTGCTAGAGCTTAATTGAACAAAACCAGAGAGAAGCCTGAATACTGAAATGGGCCAAACAGCAGAAACTGATGGCTAATGGCTCAGCTAATACTCTTCTACCCATCCAGTTCTCAAATCTCATAGCAGGTGCTGTATGTGACTTAATAAATGTCACATCTGTTGTCAGTGATGTCTCTGTTCTGTGCTGGGGTCTTGCTGCTGCCCAAAGCCGTACTGCTACATATAAATTACTGCAGATGGGAATAATCTTATTTCCTGAATGAACTAAAAATTGCTGCAGACATATTGGATTACTCGGGTATTAACTTATGATAATGTTGTATTCGCAAAAATATTATATTTTAGAAAGCAGCTAGAACAGGTCAAACAAGGCAAAATATACCCAAGCAGTCAGACTGGATTTTTGGAAATAAAGTATTATCCAAATTACCCATTGGAAACATCCATCACTGTTTAAGATGCTCCTGCTTCAGCTGTTTCACTTACTTCAGTTGTGCTTGCACAGTTTTATCCTTCCTGGCAGCACTGCTCTAAGTCTGACCACGAGAGCGTCACTTTGGTCCAAAATTAAATATCGGATGGACTGCAGTGAAATGTTCTACAGACATTTATGTTCCCCTGAAGGTGAATTATAATCACCTCATCAGGTCAAAATTTTAATCTATCGAGTGCTTTGGCTTGTGACTAAATACCTGCAAAATTAATGACTTTCCCATCATTCTCAGTTGTACTGGTGTTTGCGTATTGTGCTCACAGGGTGCTTATTTCTAAGGATAGTTGTGTCCAATCAGATTACCAGAAATCAGTTACTACGCATGTAAAGTATTTGTAGTCGAATCATTGTTGATGATCCTTGTTGTGAATCCCGGCCCAATCATTTGTTTTTAAGTTTCTGTTCAACACACACCAGCTATTAGACGTACCTTCCCTTTTGCATTTATAACTGTGTTAACAGAGCCCACTACTGCAAAGGTAAAGAATTAACTGCTTCTGCTCAGTTTGTAGCTGCAGCCCTCAGCTAGTATCAGCTCCTGTGAGCCAAGCTTGTTCGGAACAGCAAGATATCTCAGACCCTAATCCCAAGTGTTTGTGTCAAATGTCTTACAGTTTTTCTTGCATTACGTGCTCGTTAACAAGTAGCACTTGATGTGCTTGGACACGCTGAGTGGCCCTTTTGAGCTGCTTCCTCAACATAACGCTGCAGGTGACAGGAGAGCACGAAAGCAAACAAAGTCAGCCCTTACTGAGAGCTCAGCTGAGGCAGTGAAGAATATTTTCCTTAGCAAAGGATGAGTGTTCTCATACAAAAAAAAAGAGAGCCGAAGCCCTGTCACTGCGTGTAATCACTGAATCCCGTTTTTAAAACGTGGGAGAGCAATAAAAACTGGGCTCTGACTCGGGTTTCACATGATGGGTGTGTTTTTAGATCAAATCAAACTGTTTGATTAGCCAGTTAGAAGAAAAGCACTTTGGCCAACTATGATACTTTAAAATAGAGCCATTGCCAGAGCTCTGCAGGCTGCAGTGAGCTGTGGCAGAAAAAAATTATTAGTGCAGCAGGCGACATTTGGGGCCAGAGAAGCTTTAATGAAATCTGCTGTACTATATTTTAATAACTGCAATCTTATTGGGAATTGTAATGGCACCTCAAGTTACACAAGGCATGTACAAAGCATTCAAATTATTATGATGGCCATTTTTGTGCACAAAAACGCCACCGATAAAGTCCAGCTGTGCCTCGAGGAGGTCAAATGGAGTCAGAAGAAACGGCCGCAAGCAGGAGAGCAGCACAATAATATATCTTTCATGGACCTCATTCAGTAGCTAAGGGATGTGAGTCTTTAGAAAAACGAAAGCAGCCAATGCTAGAAGGTCTAAAGAGGAAACACTGTATTGAGGTGGGAGCACTGACATACATCAAAGGGAAATGTGAGTAAAAGATTTAGAGATAAGTGGAGTCAGATCAGTTGAAATGAAAGTTCTTGATATGGGGAAGATTCATGTGTCTGCCACTAAAACACCTTCATTTCAATCACTGACAGAAGATGAAGTGAAGCTTTGCAGGTGTGTAGCAGTAAAGTTATTAGGGCTACCACTTTATGATCATCTTTTGACCATAGACTATCAGGCTGTCCTAAAAGCTCCCTGAAAAGCCTTCAGCTGATCCAAAATGCTGCAGCTAGAGTACTGAAAGACTAGAAAGAGAGAGCAGATTCCTCCCAAATTTCTTCTCTTCATTGGCTTCCTGTTAGTTAATAGGCCTAGGCTGCTGGGGTTTCCCATGATGCACTGAGCATTTCTTCTTCACTCTCCTCTTTGTGTTTATACCCCACTCTTCCTTTAATCATTAGTGGTTATTAATCTCGGGCTCTCTTTCACAGTGTGTCTTTTACCCTCACCCTCAACCGGTCACGGCAGATGGCTGCCCCTCCCTGGGGCTGCTTCTGCCGGAGGTTTCTTCCTGTTAAAAGGGAGTTTTTCCTTCCCACTGTCACCAAGTGTTTGCTCATAGGGGGCCGTCTGACTGTTTGTTTGGGTTTTCTCTGTATTATTGTAGGATCTTTACCCTACAATATAAACACTTTGAGGTGGCTGTTTTGATTTTGTGCTATATAAATAAAATGTAATTAAATTGAATTGTTGCTATAGCGATGATATTGTGAGGTGACATTTTAATATCATGTAGACATTTATACCAATATTATTACAGACTGTATGATTGACACAGCCATATTGTTTACCTTTCAGAGAAACTTGTATCTCTATCAAAAGAGACTTCGGTGACTTGGGCCTAGACACCTAAAGATGGGAAATTTAGTGCTCAGAATGTGGTGCATTTCCCACATTATAGAATGATGTAAATTGTGGAGTAGCTGTGATTTGCATTCTAAATAGACTAAATGTGTTGTCTGCTATCCTGTTGAAAAGCTGTTAGGCGGCTAGCAGCCAGCTTTCACTGATGGTTATACTGAGAAATGTTACTAATGGTGACATTATCGCCTCTCTAGGGTTTCAATTGTCATTTGGAATTTCTCTCAGCATCCTAATGTATTTTGGCCTTTGCAGGTACATTCATGCAGGTTCATGAATGCACGCACACCCTGAGCTCCTCTGTCTCATAAATCCCTCCAGATTAATGTGATCAGTAAGACAGAGAGATTCACATTGACTTTTAAAACCCACCAGCTGTCTCAAAATAAGACCTGAAATCCCAGCATACGGGAGTAAGCATTTTACAGAATAGAATGAAACATGCAGCTATTTTGTATTGAACTGTGACTGTGTACAAGGTACTTGAGGAGATAACAGGGGCTTTGCAGATGTGATTCAAATCTTGCATCAGAGATGATGAAGTCAATCTCCTGGAGAACTGCCTCGTGGTTGACAGTGTTTAAAATAGAGAATGTCTAGTAAGATAGATGTGGAACTATAAATCAGAAGTGCTACATTTTGATATGATGGTGTGTGTGTGTGTGTGTGTGTTTGTGTGGGTGGGTGGGTAAGCTCAATTTAAAATCACACCTAAGCCCCAGGTGCTTTATGAACTGTGTGCTCATCTCCAGTTTGAAGGGAACTGAAAGTGAAAGACATAAACGAAAGAATACAATAAGCAAGGACTATGATCAAATTATATAATCCCAACTCAGTCTGTGATACAATGTTTCCAGTGAAAGGAATAGCTGCTACTACATTGATAGAGTATAGAAAAGTGGGGCTAATCCTCGTTGTTGTCTCTGTGGGCGTAGCATGTGGTTATATTAACTTACTAACATGCAAAAATAAACTTCTCAAAAATAATATCCAGGCATTACTCTGTGATCTGCACTTAACACATGCTTTCAGAGGAAGAAGGAAAATGGAGGATTGCTGCAGACCTCCCAGCAAACATGTAGCTACCAACTAAAACTAAAATGACTTACTCACTGTCTGTTGTAGGTCAAAGAGCGTGTTTCCATTACATTTTGTGTACCACTTGCAGTCACCATGTTTCACAGTTCATTGAGCTCAGCAGGTTCCACTGGGAGAGACAGTTTTTAAAGTATCGGGCCCTGGTTTAACGCAATACAAGCTTAGATGTTTTGTTCTGTTAGTGTCTCACCTTTTATGTTTGTTATAGTGGAATGGCTCAGCATGTCAATAGATAGGTCGCTTTTTTGTTTGTTGTTGTTTTCAGTTATTTCCTCCTCTGAGCTGCTATAAGGTTTCTGGTGGAGCTTCTGACTGCTAGATTTGTTCTTTCACAGTCCACCCCGGGTGTCATTCATGAAACAGCGGGTGGTCCCTGAAGTGCTGTATGGAAACTCGCTGGTGTTCAGTGAGGATTTAATTTGTCCCCTGTATTAGCAAGTGTCCTTATCTGCTTGTGTCACACTTGGGTTGCAGTGCTGGTGCTGCTGTTTGTGATGTGGATGAAGAGGAGAGATAAGGAGCGTCAGGCCAAGCAGCTTCTCATCGACCCGGAGGATGACGTCCGAGACAACATCCTCAAATATGATGAGGAGGGAGGCGGAGAGGAGGACCAGGTATACATATAAAAACACACATTGAAAAAGGTATCGAAATGCAGCACTCAGTTTTTTCTTTTTTTGACAATTTATATTAGCTCTCTTCCTTCTCTCGCTGCCACACAGTGGCAAAACACACACATCCTCAGATAGAAGGCATAAAACACACATACTGTTTCCACATACACACTGCTCCTCTGCAGTTTTCAATCATCTGTCCTTCAGCTAAGATTAAGTGTACTACAAAAGAGGACCTCGAAACAGGATTAATTGCTTTCTGTTGGAGAACAATTTCCTGTGTCTCTCCACACAACTTTTCTGCTGGTGCCAAACACATAAGCTGCTCCGCACTTCTGCTGCGGAAATCTTTAACCCTTGCTTATCCAGCCAACTACACTAAGGGCATGTTTCACTTTTTATGAAGCGGCTACAACTGTTAAACTGTGCATGATGTAGAAAATGTGTTAAAAAAAAAAAACATGAAACTTTCAGAAGTACACACGTTGTGGTTTATAGGCTACTCTATTTTCTCATTTGCTTTCCAGCTTTAGCGAGACATTTGGGGGGGGGGGCACCTGTGGGAACCATCTAGTATTAATAAAAGAGTAATAACAGTTTTTTTTCATCATAAATACTTCTGTAATTATAAATTTACAATTTGGATTAAAAAATATATATTACAGCAGTATAATCAGCACAGTCACATAAAGTAAGCTGGCAATGAGACTGCTTCTGTCACTGTCTTTATAATCTGAGATCTTCAGAATTTGATTTGAATTTACTGGAAGAATAGACTTATGAAAAGAAGCATGTAATTTTTGAAGGCATCCTAAAGACACAAATACTAAATATGTGTCAAGGAACAGCTGTGTGGCCGACAGGAGAGGACCCCAATGCAGGACTCAGGAGACAGGACTTAAACTCAAAAATGCTGCTTTAATGCTGAAGTCTCTTACAAAAATACAAAACAAGGCTGGACTGGAGCAAGACAGAGAGAGCACAAAAGTCCAAAAACAAAACAGTTCAGGGACCAGGGAACCCAGGCTCTGGGACAGCTCTAGCTCAGGCACAGGATACTCGGAATGCACATGTTCCTCAGGTTGCACAGGTTGCACAGACTAGGGGTTGAGCAGGTCTCACACCTGATTCCTGTGAAGACTGGGGCAGATGCTGCAGCTTTGCTACCTTCACCCTCAGAACTGGGACAGGTTCAATTCAATTCAACTTTATTTGTATAGCGCCAATTGACAACAAAAAGTCACCTCAAGGCGCTTTGTATTGTAAGGTAACGACCCTACAATACTGCAGAGAAGTAGGGACAGGCTGGGCACTGGTCACCCCCACCCTGGGAACAGGAATGGATGCAGGGTGCAGTCTCCGGAGAGGCCCTGGGTGGAGCAAGAGTGTCTGGGGAGGTCAGCTCAGGTTCAGTCTTTGGCTGGGGCTTGGCAACAGCAGAAGCGAGCAGGTAGTGTGACGAGGCCTGTGTGTGGAGTTGTTGCTGCTGCGACTAGCCTTGTGTAGGGAGCATGAGGGGAGGATGCGACACACAAGGTAATTAGGGAGAGTGGAGACAGCTGGGGAGAACAGGTGAACTGAATCTAACGAGACAAGGGAAACAAAACTCAACGCAACACACACGAGATAAGGGACTAGCAAAAAAAAAAAACAGCAAGTAACTAAATAAAGGAGCATCTAACAGAAACGCAGACGCAGGAAAAAAAACCCTCAGGGAATTAACTATGAATGATAACAATAATTACAAATAAAGAAAACATAACCTGAGAATAATATAATGGAAAACAAAACAGGAACTAAGGCTAGAATATGAAAATCTAAAATCTTAGAATAAGGAACAAACTAAGCAGAAAATATAATAATAAACAAAACTAAAATGTTAAACTCAAAGTGCATCACGACATCATTATGACCGCCTGTAAAAGAAAACACGACTCATCAGACCATCGGACCAGGCCACCTTCATTGCTCCATGGTCTGGTGATCACATGCCCATTGTTGGCCCTTTCAGCCTTGGACAGGAGTGAGCAGAATATTCTTAAATTACAATTAGTGACTGCTACCCATGACACTGAGCCTGGACACCACCGCACCAGATCAAATTATGCTACGTTCACACCATACAGTCCAACGGTGCAAAATGCCGAGCTTCATTCCCTGCATTTGTCTTTTTCTCATTTTATTTTTCAAAGGTACTTTAGAGCATTAAAGAATGTTCAACAATTAAACTGATTGAAAATAATTATGAAGTCATTAATAGCATTTTTGCAAGCTTTAACTTTGTTTTTAATCTATTAGCATCCACCAGGTCACCAGCAACCACTCGGGGGTTAGGACCGGAATGCATGCTGTCATAAATATGACACAGTGTGTAAAAACATTTCTATGTTTTCTAAAGCCTCAAAACCTCTAGAATAACATGCAAAAAAAAATGTTTATTTTCTATGAATTTTTAACTTAAAGATGTCAAACTGTGTCTTTTGCGTTGCTAAAAGGGCCAAAATTACGCTGACCGACCGACGGTCATGTCGCTGTGATGAGTGGAGCTTTTCCCCTCACAGCCGAGCAGTTTGCTGAATGAGGATCTGGGGCAAAATAGCTTATGCATCGGAAATTGTACAATAAATAATTTTTTTTGATATATTTTTGGGAGTCATTTGCAGACAGGGAAGATAAACGTATTGGAACGTTCTGTTACTCTTGATTGCCTCATTGCCTGCATGTTTTTTCCAGTTTGAATTCTGTGTTTGTTTCTTTTTGGATTAGTTTGTTTTCTTGAGTTTATTTTAGTTTAGTTCTTCCTTACTGGATCACTGGATTCTCTTGCTGGCTTTTTGTTTCAATGACAGTGGCTCTTAAATTAGTCTTTAGGCTCCCGCATTTGGATCCTTTCTCCTGCATCACATATGACAGCATCACCAGTGACCTGGTAGACATTAAGAGGTTAATGCAGGATCAAGTACTGCATTCAGTTGTACCCCTCTTGTGTTTAGAAATTTTGACGCTTATTATTAAACCTCTAAACAGGCCCAAAGCGCCACTTCACTAATACGTAAATAATTGATGGTGTTTTAGAAAGATTTTTAAGTATTTTCATTGATGGGCTCAAACATCCCAATGTACTGGCATCGTTGTGAAAATAGAGTCCTCAAATAAATGAAAATGTATTTCTGAGAGGCCATCATTCAGTTAGGTCACGGTAAGTGTCGGAATAAAAGAGGCAAAAATAATTTCCTTCCTGGCTGACAGGTTAACGCTGCGCTCTCGGCCATTCTTCCCTGAAGAGTATTCTTTTGATCGGTCCTTACTGTGAATAAAGCCCAAGGTCAGGCACAGCTTGCCGTTACTGTCCTGAAAAGCTCCTTTAGTCGATTTTCCCTGGAAACTCAAAGGCATGAATGGTTTTCCGGAAGGTTGCTGCAGTGACTCAAACGACCATTCACCATGAGCAGATCAGAGGTCGCGACACAGGCGTCCCTTCTTCCGTGATTGTACCCATGCTGTGCGAGAGAGGTGAAAGACTGGCTGTGATTTTTTTACAAGTGGATGCTAATTAGTCTGCATCAGGCTCGTTCTCGCTTTTCCCTGAGGATGATGATGTGGGAGAAATGGTAGACATTGCGTTGCAAGAGCTGAGTGTGCTCATTTGACTCACTGAAATTCACAACTGTTAAATACAGCTGAAACAGAAAGGTGATAAGTCCATTAACTGAACGTGAGACTGCTGCTTTCATGAATCTGTCAAGTTCGTTATGAGTTTTAGAATTCTTTTGGTATTTCTACTGCCACAGGCTTTCAGAGTACCTGGTATTAGGGTACGATTAGTGAGAATATATTATTATTCAATGATGGGAAGGATTGTTGGCCAGGAACTAATTTTTCTCTTTTAGCTTGAAGTGTGAATTTACAGCAGCTCAAATATTCTGCCAAGGATGGATAATGTGTCTTTTTAAGTGGAAGTGTTTGAAGTTGAATTCATGTTTCAGGACACTCCGGAGGTCGCCACGTCTGCATGCATAATAATGAGAAATCTTAAGTCCTACGTTAAATACATTATGTGTGAGTCTTGACTGCATCCAGGTATATTTTTCTGCATACAGCAACTAAATCTGTCCTGTCAATCAGCGGCTTAGTCGGCTACAGCCTTTACAACATTTTACAGATCAAATCATGATAGAGAACATAAAAAGAGTATGTAAAACATCGTCAGCTCGCACCCACATAAAATCATACCCTGAAATGACAAAACAGCTCTGTAATATCATTACTTGAGGCAGACATGAGTAATATAACTATATCGTCTCACAAAAATACAATCATTTATAGTTAATTGTGGTCATTATTCATTTGCAAAAAAAGAAGTGAGTTTTCTGCAATTACCCACTCCTGATAAGCATCAGCAAGGTAGATTGAAATTCAGAGATTTTTCTTTTTTTCACACCAGACAAGACAATCACTCTGCACAGTGCTGTCTGTGCTACCACAGAGCAAATCAATAATCTAGCAACCCACTTCACTCATGGTGTTGCAGCTTTGCTGTTTTAACAGGAAAGTAAATAAAACGCAACCTGAGCAACTGAACTGTTACAACAACTTTGTATGATAGAGCATGGATAAGATTTTTAAAGATGTGCATAATTTGCTACTGTTAACCCATACAGTAGTTTTCCCAACATGCCCACTCTGGACAGTATTAATGGATAAATGGAGAATATAGTAGATGGACACAATAGAAAATATAGCCACAAGCAGCGATAATAGGCCCTCGCCGGCCGCTGCCCCGGTGCTGGTGCCAGACCTTGCTGCCCAAATTTTCCAGTTGGTGGCCTTTTACATTCTTGCCAAAAAAAAATGCTGCAGTTCCTCTATTTCTTGCATTTTGCAGAATACCCACAGGAATAAAATGGTGCATTTAGGGCATCACCATGGCAACATTGGAAATAATTCAATGTGGGTGTCATTGGCTTTTTTGATCAGGATGCTGTTAAGAAAGTTTTTTCCAAATTTAATGCATTTCTGAGAAACTAATTTTTTTTCTCACCATATAAATTTTGTTTGCATCTGTAGGGGGCACTATTGCATCGATTGCCATGTATCCTTAAATTCAGGCTGGTTCAGTACATAAGTGAGTGAAATTTCAGGCAAATCGCACAAAGATTGCGTGAACGATTGCACAATATTTTTTGACAATTGTGTGGTTTCTCCATAGGGACATAATGCGGAATTTGGGGTGTGGCCATGGCAGCAACATGCAAAATGGGGTCAAAATTTCTAGGTGGCACCATTGGAACCATTTTTGCGTAATTGGTAATCACAGCATTTAAATCTGAAAGCTTACATGCTGACAGAGTACTGTGCCTAATTTCACGAGTTTTTGAACTTTCCAAGACCCTCTTCAAGGACTGCTTTTTTTATGATGAATCAGTTTGCCACCAGGTTGCGCCGTTAAAGTAAAACTCATAATTTTCGCACTGAATCATTACCAATGTCTGATGTTTATTCAGACAACTTTTGAGGTGGATTGAGTAAAACTGGTAGAAGTAGTACATCCCTCCATGACACATGGTATTTCATGATATTTCCTGGTCCCACTAGGTGGCACTCTAATGTTTAGAAACTTTATGCATATCAATGTGTTCAGGACAGGAGGCTTATCAACGCACTGTAGTTTGGTGAAGATTGGGCAATGTGGCTTTGAGTTACTGCCATTTTTGTAGTCGTGGTGAAACATCAAAATTCACCATCCCACCAGGGTCACGCCCTTTGGCGAAAACTTACAGTTTTGAAAACAATGTAAGACAAACTCCTTAAGGCTTTCCAGGTAAATTTTAGATGGTTCTGCTCAACCACCTTGGAGCTGTACCTCAAAGTGTAAAATATGACATTTCCTGTTCCCACTGGGTGGCACTGTGACTTTCATTAAATATTGTCATATGTATGTGTTCAGGGCTGGACTCTCATCCTACTGAAGATGTTTGGTCAAGATTGGATTATGTAGTTATGAATGAGAGCCAATTAAAAATTCCTGGCGAATGATTGAAATTCCGTGTGGCATCACGGCCACGCCCCCGGCAAAAACTGACCAGTTTTTAAATTTACATCCCCCGATGTGTAAATTACACCGATCAAATATGAAGTTGATCTCATCCAAATCCTAGGAATAGTTAGACAAAGTATAAGGGCAGGACATCGCTAAAATCGCCCATTTAATTCAAAATGGCGGACTTCCTGTTGGGTTTAGGGCATTGCTCCAAAAGGTCTTTTTTGTTCGTCTGGACATGTTACACATGTGTACCAAATTTCATACATGTAAATGAAGCACAGCAGTGGGAATTGGTGGCGCTGTAGAGCCATTTTGAAAGGGCCATGTCTGCAACCATTAAAATATGTAAATTTTCACCAGACCTGACATCTGTGCAAAATTTCATGAGTTTTTGAGCATGTGTAGGTCCTCAAAAAAGCAGTTCATTTCCTGAATAATCAAAAGCAGATACAATAGGGCCTTCACACAGGTTGTGCTCGGGCCCTAATAATAATAATGAAGAACTCTAACGGATTCAGTTAGGCTCTTTTCCAGTCACCCTGAACCTTACATTTTTGGAAACCATACGGCCTGGCCCACATTCCTACGGGGTCCATTGTCAATTCTGACCGTGTCCAGCACAACATTGACTTTTTTTTTTTTGTGCATTTTTGAGCAATAGGCTCCGGTAGGCTCTGGCCTAATAAGTAGTCTGAAATAATACTTAAAATTTTGGTCTATTTCATCAGAAAAATTTAATTGATGATGCAATGTTTCATTAACTAAAAGAAAACAGAAAATGTCTTCTGCATGTCATATTTTTAAGTTTAAAGTTTTGGTCTATTTAATTATTTTGAACAACTCGTGTTTTACAGCTTTGCGATTGATGCAACTCTGTTGGTCAGTCAGTTCACCACCTGGGGCTAGAATTAGCTCACGATTGCATAGTTGTGTTACAGCCTTCAAAATCATCTATCAGTACCATACATGCAATATCATACCTTTGGGTTTTCTAAAATTGTGGTTTAGAGTTTAAAATCTTCCGAAATGAACTGAAACAGAATGAACAGAATGTGGAAAAAAACACTTGTTTGACTTAATGTCTGAAAAATCTGTGTTGTTTGAGGAGACTGAAGTTGAAATAGGGCTGTGCTGTACTTTACTGCAATGCCACTTTGTACCTCCAGATGGTATATAATTTTTATTACTACTACTTTAATGTCAGCAATGGCGCAATGGTGAAAGTTTTAGTTATGTGGGTGTAGGCTTGATCTTTTGGACTCGAGAGCTTTTTTGGTGACAGAAGAAATGGAGGAACAAGAACAGGGCAGTAAATATCTGCCTGTCTCTGCCTCTGTACCCATGTGGTATCTAGTTGTCCGACGCTTTTCTTGTTAGCATGCTTCGCCTAAAAGTGCTAAGCATGTATTTTAGCAAAATCATGATTACTTGAGCATAGCTTTAGTTAAGGCAGGCCACAAAGTCTAGTTCAGCTGGCTAATCTCAGTACCAGCCAGCATCAGCTTATAACCTGCTCAAGCAAATTTCACCATTTAAGCTGCTTTAACTTGCTGACGGCTGCTGTGCATCTGCAAGCTGCCTTACAACGTGTACGATGGAGGTGACGCTTTTCATCTCACCTGCACTGGGAACCTGACTTACTTACAACACCAAAAGGAAAAGAACGGCAGTGCTCTTGACTATTTGTCCTTATTAAGTAATGGAATGGTGGTGGATTTGTCATCAATTGAATTTCCTAAGAACTCTCTCTTTAGGGACCGACAGTATGCTGTACAGGTTGTAAAGCTCTTTGAGGCAGAATAGTGATTTGTGATGCAGGGCTCTGGAAATGCAAAGGCTTTGACTCGCTGTAATGCCAACATGTGAATGTCTGTATTTGTGTGGGTGTTTAGGACTACGACCTGAGCCAGCTGCAGCAGCCTGACGCCCTGGAGCCAGAGTGTGTCAAAGTGGGGATCAGACGTCTGGATGAGAGGCCCCTCCATCATGACCACCAATACCCCCTCCGCTCTGCAGCCCCCCACCCAGGAGACATAGGCGACTTCATCCATGAGGTACAGCAATAAGCAGTATGGGATGATACATCAATGACCCACAGACCTTTATGACAACGTCTTTGTGTAGAATGTCCGTTAAACCCTGAGAGTTCAGCAGCGTCTCAGCCTCGCAACTGAGATTCAATCTGTTTGCCCAGATTAAATTCCAGTGTTGTACACATGCACTTCTAAGCACACAGGAAGTGATGAATCACAGCTTCAGTGAAATTCAAACTGTCTGTCTGACAGCGCTAAGTGAACACTGTGTCCATAAAAAGCTGGATTTGACAACATTAGTAACTTTTGCTTCACTCATCTTTTTTTCCTCCTTTGGTGTCGAGCATCAAAGACTGGCCAGGATGTGTGCAGTTTACCTCATCACCTTGAAGGATTTGAAATATTCAAGTTCAAACAGTTTTTTTCAAAGCTCTGTGTAGGTATTCTGAGCTGCCAGTATGAGAACAGGCCCATTGTAGCAGTCAGTCTTTGGCTGTGGCTATTTAAAACTGAAAGCTGTGCATATTTAAACAGGGAAGCACACGTTAACCATCACAAAAAAATAAAAATATGATGCAGATTTAGATTGTATTTCATTTTAGGATCCGGTGTTCACAGCAGTTCTCTAAAATAAATGCCAAATTCACACTTTAAATATCTTTGATCAGACAGTTAGAAATGATAATTGTGGGTGGCTGGTTTATTTAAGGCACAAAGAGAAAGAAGGGGGCACTATAGCAGGAGTGAGTGACATTTAGAAAAACACAGAGAAAATAATGTGTAATTCTCAATTAGCTCTGCTGATGGTCATGATTTGGCTGCCTGACATTTGGTCACAGCCCAGGTACCTAACTGGAGGTAAATCCACGACTTAGCTGGCATCCGAGAGCCAGAGCTTCTTGGAATAGTTCTCCAGGCTTCCTGAAGGACTTTCACAGTGTTTCTTTGGACATTTTCACTCATTTTTGGTGCAGTCCTGCCTATTTTCAGAGGAATGTTTTTCTTTTTGTCGTTTTGTTTTTTGCTTAAGACACTTAATACTGACCTATGAACCATTCAAGCATAAAAAAGGTGCCTAACTCAAGAGATAAACAAGTGTTGTGTTTACATATAACAGACAACTTAGCAAGAAAAGAATCGATTCATTAGACACTTTGTTACTAGCAGCTTGTTGCAGAAAAAATTTGTTCCCATTTCTTTGGTTGAATCTATGAAAAATATCAAAGATAACAGTTTGACAGACATAAAATAGTGTTTTTGAACCAACAAGGTGATTCCCAAAGAGCTATTAACCAAAAGTGCGGCATATCTTGGCATGCTGTGCAGTGTGTCAATAAAAAAACAAAATCTCAGGAAACTGAACGAGTGGAGGACAAAAGAAGTGATAGGCCACAGAAAAAAAATACACCAAAGACACGTGGCCTGAGAGATGCATCTGGCCCTTGAGTTGATCCATTCACCGTGTGCCAAAGCCTCATCAGAAATGGTCTCAGTGGAGGAGTGGCTGTCCAGAAAACATTCTTAAGAAAGGGAAATGGGGAGAAAAGGCTGATGTATGTCAAATTAAACAAGAACTGGGCTGAAAATCCGTGGCAACAAGTCTTATGGAGGGATGAATCAAAATTTGAAATTTTTGGTTCAAATTGTCAACAATATCCATGCAGGAGGTCGGAAGAGGTACAGCAGCGGGTTTGGTGCTGCATTTTAGCCAGTGGTGTTAGGGATCTTGTCAAAATTGATGGAATTATGAAAGCAGAAAAGTACACTCAGATTTTGATGCACCATGTAATACCATCTTGAAAGCGTGGGATCATCTTGACAGACAGCGGAACAAAAGGCAGCCAACATTCAAAGAAGAGCTTGGAATGTCCTTCAGAAAGCCTGCAGAACCCCACTGCTTAATGAAATTACAAGAAAGCTTACCTTGAGAGTTCAGGCTATATTGAAGAATAAAAGTGGTCATACCAAATATTGACTTTCAAGCTTGTTATATTCTACAGAATCTCTTTTTGCCTTAAATACTGGATTTTCATGTATGTTTGCAAATTTTTCAATAAATCACTGCACATATTTTCCATTTTTCTAGCAAAATGTAAAGAAAGTAGGTGGCTCAAGACTTTTGCACAGTATTGTACAAGAACTCTGTATCTTATTTGTATCAGTGCACATAGTGTAGCTTATGGAGTGGTTTTTTGTACCAAAATAAATCTCTCATTTTCACCACATTCATATTTGATCCGTTTAAAGAGGGCGTCCCTATTTTGGGTTGTGATCCTCCAGAGTTATGAGTACCCAAAATCTAATATTTGCAAGAAGAGATTTAAACAATTAATAGCAAACAGGATCTAGTGCAGGGTCAGTTTGTTTCAGATAAACTATTTTGAAAAAGATGTTGTGAGACCACACCTGAAAGAGTCATTAGGTGACCTGAAAATCCTGCCATCATAGCCTCTACCACCTTTGTCAGCACATTCGTTTGCGTCTCTCCTCTTTACTTACATATACTAATGCATAAATACAGGCCACTAAACCCAAGACATCACATATAAACACACCTGAGGTGGCGCACAGTTTTACTGTATCCATCCATCCACTACCAAAGCTTGTGACCACAGGTGAGGGTAGGGATGTAGATCAACTGGTAAATCAACTGCTTTGCTTTTACGCTCAGCTTTCTCTTCACCACAATGAAACGGTACAGCATCCGCATCACTGCAACAGTGGCCTCAATCCATCGGTCAATCTTCGGTCAATCATGAACAAGAAGTTACTTAAACTCCTCCACTTGGAGCAGAAACTCTTCCTTGACAGGATAAAGAGCGTGTCCAGTGTTCTGTGACCAGGACGAAAACCGCATTGTTCCTCCTGAATCTGAGGTTCGTCTAATGGCGAGGCTCCCAGGGAGGCTGAATGTAATCCTTCTATAGTTGGAGCATAACGTTCCAGTCCCTTCCATCCTTCTTGAAGATGGTAACCACCACCCATGCAACGTTGACGAAGCATGTCAACCAAGACAGGAGGTCCTCGAAGTACTCTTTCCACCCCCCGACTATATCCTTAGTTGAAGTCACCAGCGCCCCACCTGCCATATACACGATGCGAGTAGAGCATTGCTTTCCCCTCGTCAGTCGCCTGATGGTTTGCCAGAATCACTTCAAGGCATTCCAAAAGCTTTTTTCCATGGCTTCACTGAACTCCTCCCACACCCAAATTTTTACTTCAGCCACTGCCCAAACTGCATTCCGCTGGGCCTTCCAGTACCCATCAGCTGTCTCCGGACTCCCACAGGCTACCCAAGCCTGATAGGACTCCTTCTTCAGTTTGATGGCTCCTTTCACCTCTAGTGACCACCATAGGGGGATTACCACCATGACAGGCACCAACTACCCCTGCTGCTTTAGCTCCGTGTGGCAGCCTCAAAAATGGAGGTGCAGAACATGGTCCATTTGGCCTCAGTGTCCTCAGCCTCCATCAGAATGCTGTCAAAGTTCTGCCAGAGGTGGGAGTTGAAGATCTCAAGAAGACTGGGGTCTGTCAGAGGCCCCAGCACACCCTCACAATATGTTTAGTGCCACCAGGTCTTTCCAGCATCCTTCCCGCCAGCTAATCCAACTCACCACCAGGTGGTGATCAGTTGTCAGCTCAGCTCCTCTCTTCACCCGAGTGTCCAGAACATTCGGCCAAAGATCTGATCATACGATTACAAAATTGATCATCAACAAATGACCAAGGGTGTCCTGCTGCCACGTGCACTTATGGACATCCTTATGTTTGAACATGGGGTTCGTTATGGACAAACCGTGGCTTGCACAGAAGTCCAATAACAAAACACCATTCAGGTTCAGATCAGGTAGGCCGTTCCTCCCAGTCGTGCCCCTCCAGGTCTCACTGTCATTGCCCACGTGAGTGTTGAAATCTCCCAGTAGGACAACTGAGTCACTGTTTGGAGCCAGGGATCGGTCCACCAGGGCTGCCGCCCAACACACCCTGCACCCGACCGCTACAGCACCTCCTACAGGAGTGTGCGCCCATGTGTTCTCTTCAGGCTGTGACCAGCTGGGCCCCACAGGTTAAGACCCAGCCACCAGGTGCTCTACCTCAAGCACCCTCCCCAGGCCGGGCTCCAGGGTGGTGCCCCAATGAAATTATTTTTTCCTTTCATCAGTGGTGTCGCTGTCTGTCTTCACCACATGTAATTCTTTCTAAAAGCAGTACACTCTCTTAGATGGATTAAGATGACTCTCCGAATTATTCATATAAGCATCTTGGAGAGACTGAACTCTTCTTTTAACAGGGCTGACATCATCTCAGGCATAAAAAGTTATTGCTGTCGATGCAGCTGATGCATGTTGCTGTCTATGCACTAGTTGCATCCGTATTGTTAGCGTGTGTGTGTATGTATGTGTGTGTGTGTCCCTTTGGTTGGGCTGCATAAAGACATCTGCCAAGCACAGCTATGAATAATGATCAGGAGCTGTCAGACATGGCAAGCTGATCTAGACAGCTTAATCCTGCAGACATGACAAGCCGATGCAAGCCGATCCCGCCTCTCCCTCTCAGCGTTAATTCTCTCTTTCCATTGAGTTCCAGAGTGACAGGAGTGTCTTCAGTCAGACGGCAGGCGGGGCCCACAAAAAATTTTCACAGCTTATCAGATTTGCTTCTTTCAATTCAGCCACTGAGTGACAGCGAAAAGCAAAGCAAACAAAAAAAAAAAACATTTTCTGGGCTCGTACTTGAGTAAATTTGTTTAGCCATTTTTGGTTCATAAAAATTGTGTATATTTGTAAAATGCATATGTTTACTCTATGTAGGAGGGGTTTGGTGGCTTTAACTTCAGGCCACACTGGGTAATCTGCTGAATCTCCTCGTAGAGATAGAGGCAGCATCTGTCCAGCATGACCTAAATCCTCCTCTCTCTTACACTCCTCCATAATCCCTCCTTCGTCCCTACTGTCCATCTCAACCCCTTCACACACACACACACACACATAACTGTAACCCTAACTATAAGCAGTACTTGCCTAGCCATGACTTGGTTTCCGACCCCAAAAGGTATGAGCTCCCCACAATGTGATTGTGAAAATAAGCACGCATCATGAAGAATACAAGGACACAATTTTTCTGTCTAACACTGTTCCTTTATCTTACTCTGATCCGTCCCATGTCCCACCCTTGTTCCTGTTCTCCTGGGACTGACGTAAAAGTGGGACTGATGCTGTTTTGGGAAAGTGAGCTTTGCTCTCTTCAGGTGGTCTCAGTGGATCCACAAAGACCATCAGTTGGTTTTTAGTGATTTTATTTTGGTTTTATATTTTTGAGCATTCCTGTTAAAGCATGAACATAGGTTTCTATAATACCCTCATGCTTACTGTACAGTTACTATAGAAATGTAGGATTACTATAATCCTATACTTAATACCGTCAGACAGCTCGCTCTACTGTAAATTGTGCTTTTCTCCATCACAGAGATTCTCTGTGTTTGAGTTATTGCAGGTGGAAAATCTCGGGTACAAACACAGAAGTATCTTTCCATAATCAGTTTTCCTTAGCAGAGATTTTCACACAATCTTTACTGATGTACGAGTGACGAGTATGGAACCTCCGAGATTATTCTCTGCCATGAGTCTAGTGTGAATGTTCCCAACCCCACATCAAGCACAGTGTGTGCGTGTGAAAGGTTAACCTGCCACAGCAACCACTGATAAAGTGCCACTGAAGCTGACCCACCCAGTGTGTATTTACCAACAGTAACTCATAGTAGACTCAGTACTAGAATCCACTAATGTGCTTCAGGTTCTTGTCTACAGCGTTAATGAAAGACCAACAGTTCTTGGTCAAATTTGGGGGTTTTGGCAGTCTATAGCTGTGGTTTCCAAAAGGTCTGATGGGGCCAATGATCTTCACTTAGACCACAAATATCAGCAGCCTTCAACCTATGTTTATATTAACACAGGTTCAGGATGTGTATGAATACAGGTGTGCCTTGAAATTTTGGTTTGCACCTCAGCCTGCTCCACAAAAAAATTGAGAATGACTTGGTCTAAAGCAGTTTACACACATGAAAACCAGACAGTGTCAGTGGAATCAGCTCAGGACCTTGTCCAAAATTTCCTTTTCTCACATGTTGCATGTTCATGCTGGAAATACTCTAGACCAAGGTGTTGTCAGGGAGGAACATGCAGGAGGCATAAAAACATGATGAGCACTGTGAATTAAATGGACAATTAGGTCTACCTTTGTACCAGGGAGCTGGCAGGTTTAATGTTTGATCATTGATGTTTGCACCTTCAGCAGGTAATCACTGCAAAAGTTCAGTGTGAAAACAACTTGGAAAAAAAAGCTGTTTTTACATATCACTTTTATTTGCAGTATTGTTCCCTCACCTTCTTTCCTCCTCTTCTTCCTCTTCCAGGGCCTGAAGGCAGCAGACAATGACCCCACCGCTCCCCCCTATGATTCCCTGTTGGTGTTTGACTACGAAGGCAGTGGCTCCACCGCCGGCTCCCTCAGCTCCCTGCACTCCTCCTCGAGCTGCGGAGACCAGGATTACGACTACTTGGGCGACTGGGGGCCACGCTTCCGCAAGCTGGCTGACCTGTACGGCGGAGGGGATGATTAGCACGCCCAGCTCCCCATTAACAACGGCCGCTCTCCCCCCACCCTTGCTCATGAGCTCAGGTGGCGGGCGGGGCAAAGAAAGATGATATGGGGTAAACACGGGGTTTGGATCTGCACTTCTGTATTTCTGCGAGACAGCTTGTAAAGAGACTTGCTGCCTCTTAAGGACAGTTTGATGGCACTAGGGGCCATGCTGACTCCTGGCCTAGCAAGGCCTGGCACTGGCTAGCATTCAGGCTAATTGACATGATCTGAGCATTAGCCTCCGTGCTTACAAATGCGAGCAGCCAGAACAATGCTCTCAGCGAGGATGTTGTCTTTGTGATGGTTGAGAGCTTCGACAGCCATGCTACAGACGTTCATTTACACTTGAATCTTACAGTACAGCAGCACTGGGGTCAAATGTGCCTTTTGTACATTCTTTTGATTGTGTTCAGTCTTGATTCTGTATGTTGCTTTAAATCTCCCGGTGTTTTGCAGCAGCAACTGCGCCATGTTAATGAGAGCATGTGTGTATGTTTGGGTTCCACCTCATAACTTGTATGTATGTGTGAGCAAGTGTAAATCATTTTCATAGAGACACACTGGATGGATACTCTAAAGGGCAAAGCCTACTATGAGATGCCTTGGATGATCCTACCAGCAAAAAAGATGGCTTTAGTGTGCAGCTCTGGGTTTAATAAGACCCACAGAATCATAAATCTAAACTTGGATTTGATGTGACATTTTGTCTTGTACAATATTGCTACTTAAAATTGCAGCTGTGGTCATACCGCACGTGTACTGTATGCGTTGTGTGGTGGCTATGATTTTTTTTTTGAAGCACATCCTTTCACTACAGTGCTCGGGTATTAATGTGACCGTCTGCGTCAACAAAGCTGAGCGAACTCAGAAGTTTTCATTTCCTCAATGCTCTGCCACACTGATTTCCCCCCCGCAAACTCAGATCATTCAATATCAGTCCCGCTTAAAGCTTCGAGTAAATAGCTACAGAGAACAGCTGCCTCCTCCGGCTTTCAACACTCGTAGATGGTCGAGAACATTTAGTGCTCCAAAATGAATTTAAACAAGTGTTTGGGAATCTGTGAGGTTTGTGCAAACACAAAATGTTATTTGTGGTGCAGTTAAACTGTTGTGGTTATGTCCTTGCTGTGCTTTCACAAAAGGGAATTTCAAATGGGATGCAGTTTAGCTTGTTTGCAAGATGACAAAACACTGAAGCAAAGCAGTGAAAAACAAGTAGATAAAATATAATTTCCATTTGAGTGTTTGTGCAGATGAGGAAAAAAACACAGCAACAAAGCATCAAGGCCACAAACAAAAGAGCCTGAATCTAAAAACATTTCTGCTTTTTCTTTTTTTGTTTGTTTGCAGAGCCGCAGTTTAGAGGAAGCGACAGATAAAATTAAAATTCCCATCATAAAAGAAATGGATCGGGTAATGAAATATTTAATGAATATGACAGAGATGGCAGCAGTGGGTTTGTGTCTGGTCTAGGTTGAGCAGACATGCTCTGGATGGAGCTTTTATTTACAGGTGAAAAATTATATTTGATGAACAGGTTGTGAACAGAATACAAAGAGACTGCTGACTAATATTCAGGCCTTTCCTTGTTGCTCATTTTCTCTATAAAGTCTAACCTACAGTGGAAGAGCAGGAAAGATGGTGATTAAAGTGTTGTATTTTTGAAATATTTCTTATAGTGGTAGAACAGATGGATATGCATGGTCCACTTGTACAAAAAGAAATGTTAAGGAACAGGAACCCTCATGATAATGACATGCATGTGGACAAAAATGTCTTTTTTTTAACCATCTAGATTGTTTATTCCCGCAGAGGCTGCAAAAGTAAAGTGTGTTTCACCTCGCACAGTTTTTCAAAAGCCAAAAATATTTTTCCATAACAACCCACAGAAGAAAGAGGAGGACAGCATCATGTTTTCAAAGCTCAATTGGAGGTCCTGTGATTTCACCTCTCTGAGCTGAATCATACAGCTGCAACTGCCCACAAATGGCCACTATAAGCTTGTCTCCCTCTATGAGAGAATTTCAGCTGGTTTATATTTTTTCCAAATGTTCAAATATTTTCAGACATGTTTTAGTCTCTTTTCACGCTGTGTGGTCGCGTTACAGGCAGATCAGCTGATAGCTCAGCTGATGTATGAGTGTCATGTCTGTTGTTTTTGACGCCTGGTTTCCCTGTTAGTGAAGAACCAAAGGAGTCCAAGAATAAATCCAAAACAAAAATTAGTGCAGATGGAAATAATCATCTTTTGACTTTAATGGATCTAACTGAACTCCATTCATCCATCAGTTTTCTTAACCACTTGGGGTCGCAGGGGAGGCTCCCTATCCTAGCTGTCACAGGGAGAGATATCCCCCGGACATGTCGCCAGCCTCACTCACTCTCATATCCACGTATTGCGTATTTAGAATCACCAAATAAGCTAACGTGCATATCTCTGGGCTGTGAGAGGAAACTGGAGAACCCAGAGGAAACCCACACAGGCACAGGAAGAGCCTGTGTGCTGGATAAAGAAGAGCCTCAGCCCCCGTTAACTCCATTAATAGAAAACCCTTGTGCATAATTTGTCTACATATGTGCATTTCAGTCCACAGTCTGTTACTCACACACTTTGCTTTCAGGCTTTTCCGATGATCAAAATGATTTTCTGTGACACAGCAGTCTCTTTTAGCATCCATTCCATGACGTTGGTCATTCTTGGCTGATTGATGATTGATGTCCCTGGGACCCTTTTTTGATTTCACTCATCAGGACTTTTTTTTTTTTTTTTGCCTCAGTGGCTGAACCATTATAAATGACTCCAGGGATTCCCAAACAGTTAACTAAACCTTTTTATAGGGCTTGAGTGAAGTTGCCTGTTTGCAATGTGAAGGCTACAAACAACCAATAATGCAATAGTTTTCTCACGCAGTCTCCCTCTGTGAGAGCTGAAGCTTTCTCCATTCAGTGACATCATGCGTAGCTGCGGACGTCAGTGTCTTCTTAACTTTAATGAAAGGTTTCATTTTAAACCTAATTTCCAGATGAAGTATTATCACGTATTTTCATGAATCTGTTTGATGATTTAGAGTTTCCTGCGCCTGTAAAATTGAGTTCACCGAAGCACCGTGCTCAGGACCAGTTTTCCATGTTGGTGACGCTGTATGAGTAACATTTTCCTTTGATAGTGTTGTTGTGTAGAACAATAGCTGGTCAGACCCAGAGCTGCACAAAAGAGCTGCATATTTTTTTGCCTGTCTGGTTTTCCAAAGCTGGTGAGAAGACATGTACAGTAATGTTAGACTTTAGATAGATACCTTCTGTTGTTTTTTGTTTTGCTTTTATCACAATATAATGTATGCAGCTGATTGCTAATAAAGGGAGTCATCAGTCCTTGTTTTGTAGCAAAGATACTTCTTGATACTCTGCTGTGGTGGATTAAATACAAAAAGGCAATGTTTCTTCTGTCTGCTGATGATTTGCCTTAGTGTTCTCTGGTACTCTTCAACTGGCTACTCACTGTAAACTGAAATATGTACAGATTGTATTTTTTCTCTTGTTGTTCTTTTGGCTGTGGTCTCTGAAAATGACATGCTAATATCTTGAATCCTTGTATATGTGTAATTTGGATTACAAATTAAAACGTTTTTGCATGTTTTTATCTTTTTATTATGGGAAAACAATATTTCTTGCATGTTTTTTCAAATGAGTTAAACACCAAACCCGCAGATACCGGTGCACAGTCTCTCAGAAGGCTGGAGTCAGCCTTTGAAGTGGTTAAGCCCAGAGAGGCGGCTCATCCAAACCTTAAAGGTCAAAGAGATCAATTAAATTTTAATTAATTGTTTTGTCACTTGTGTGAATAAGCCAACTGTTGCATATTTCCACATCCAGTAAACACAAAGCAGCGTCATTATTCATTTGGAGCGGTGTTTTTATCCACCTGGTGTGATTTTCCTTCATTCTAATATATATATATATTTCTTTTAGCAGCTAAAAGCTCCACAGTGTTCATTAGCTAGATAGAGGGTTTATCAGAGATTACCTGCTGTGGCCAAAAGGACACTATTACCTGTTTGTTTGTTTTTTTACCAGCAACTGGGAACAGATGCTGATGCGGATGGCAAAAAGCTGGCGTTACAAAATTTCTGGGTCACAAAGTTGGATCCACCGATGTTAGTGTTCACGAAGGGGCTGCAAGAACTTCACTAATGAATGGCAGATGCAGCACAAACATACAGAAACTACTGTAACTTCTGCCAGCAATGCTGCACAATAAATGGTTCTCAAATGTCCACATGTGGGCCAGCTGTCAGAAGGAACCACGGCAGAACCATCACCGGCATTCACACAGCAAAGCACCAGGCGACAGCTAGGTCTCCTGTAGAAACTGTCCTCTATTAAAATGAAAAAGTAATTCAAGTAATATGTCATAAAAAAGAGTAAACTGGAAATGGTAGCAGAAGTACTTTCACAATGTAAAACACGCCTTGGCAAAAATTTCCCATACACTTTTTTAAAATTAGGGAATTTTCCAGAAGACTAATTAAAAACACAGATATGCTAATTAAATCAGCAGAGAGCATTATATGCTAACTTTTAATCCCATTTGTGGCTTCAACTCTAAAAATTGGCACTCAAAACACGTTTAGTCTCCAAGCACAGCTAAAACTGATTCTTGTCGACAAAGTTTGCCAAGAAGCACGAGAGACGATGCAGCTGTTTTCACCAACACTAACCCCATCACACATGGGCGAGGGAGTGATCTGAAAGTAAGAAGAGCACCGGAGCGATGCAGAGGTGCACAAGAAGTTGGCCTTGAAGGAGAAACTTGCAAAACTTAATTATCACAAGTGTTGTGGTTATTTTTTCAGTTAAAAAGTGCAGCATTGCATTTTAAAAGATGGAGGGTTTTGAAATGTTGCATTGACTTCCATCCAAATTTCAATTAAAAAGTGCAGAGACAGAATATTTGATATCTGGTATCTTCTGATGTCTTTATATGTTCTGAGAATCCTCAACCAATAGCTGAATATTCTCATTTCACCTCAGGGTGAAGTTTGCAGTGGGTGGATTACACCACAAGAAAATCTCTTAAACTTGCCTCCAATGTCTTTTTTTTTTTTTTTTTTTGAAATGGGGGGGGGGGGGTTAAGAAAACCAAGCCATTAAAAAAAAACAAATTTTATTTTTAATATATTTAATCAGAGTTTGTTTTTATTTTTAATTGTATATTTTTACATTTTTGAAATAATAGATTCTTCCGGTGTCTGTGAGGCTAGACTCATCCTACTTTCATTTAAGTCCTTTGTGTCCCACATTCCCTGAGTCCTAAGCCTCTGAATTTGGAAACAGTTTGCGCTACCAGTAGATTTAACTCTGTTTGTTACCATTGTAATAAACCTGTAGGGTTTAGCCTGTCTCAGTGCATGCTGCACAGCCAGCACTTCACCTAAACAGGATAAGCAGGTTTGGAAAATGCATCTAACTACAAAAGCAATGTTATTTCTATAGATTCACTGCAGATTGAATAAACGGCTGAACACCAGGTCATGTGATAAACACTGGAACAGAGTGGCATGTATCCCTGCATTGGCATTCAGCATGTTTGTCACACTCTAGTCCTCAGCAGCTTCTCTGTGACAGCTTTAAATCCTCTTCTTCCTCCTTTGGCCTTTTATCTTCAATTCGACACGACACACACAGAGTGTCTTTGGTAACCAGGCCCAAGGGCACATCAGCAGTATCTTTCCCCAGCAGCCAGCCACAAGCTCACAAGCACAAGAGCAGAAATGAAGGCAGAGAAAATAGGAAAGGCTCAGTCCATCTCCTGAGATCTCACACAATTAGGCAAACACATTTGGCCTGCTGCAGTACCCTGTGTGTATGTGTTCAATCATGAGGGCTCGGTGTGTGTTTGCAGCTTTTTCAGATGCATCAAAAAACTATGAGGTCCAGAGCCATGCAAGTGACTGAAATAGTCAATGTGTCAATTATATGGGAACTTAACCAATTATAAGGAAGAGCAAATGGTGTAATCACAAAGAATTATTTCCAAATTTAGGTCAGTGGTACAGATTTATTCCCCAGTTTTCTGCCATGGAAACAAATCTTTATTTCATATACATAATTGTTTTAGTCTTTCATCTCATCACCCATCACATCATTGGCCATGTCACTGGAACATGTAATCATATTTGCCACTAGGCCTTGTTTCTATCAGTCAACAAGAAATATATCAGCCAAAACCAAGTTCAGCCTATATGCTGTTTTTCTTTTTCTTTTGATTTTTTCTTCTTTTTTTTTTTTCTTTTTTTTTTTTGTTTGTTTTGTTTTTTGTTTTGTTTTTTGTGGCGGGGCTTGGTTTTTTTGGAAGGTTGCTGGTTCAATTCCAGCTCAGGACACAAATCCTCTTTGGTGTTGCGTCAGGAAGGGCATCAGCCATAAAACTCTGGCAAATCAAGCATGTGGAGCTACCCACTGTGGTGACCCCTTGTGACAAGGGAGCAGCTGAAAGTTGCTTTTACATAAATATTCAGTTGCCTGTCAGTAATTTCATGAGATGCTCAATGGATACTATTCTATTACTCTACTGAAATCTAGTTTTCATGCTTTTGGAGAGAGCAGCAAAAATACATATGTATATACACAGTACCAGTCAAAAAAAAAACAACTTTGACTGGTACACACACTGCTCAAAAAAATTAAAGGAACACTTTGAAAACATCAGATATCAATGGGGGAAATATCATGCTGGATATCTATACTGATATGGACTGGGAAATGTGTTAGGAACCAAAAAATACCACATCAGTTAATGGAAATGAAAATGATCAACCTACAGCGGGCTGAATTCAAAGATACCCCGAAAATAGTGAAATTGAAAAAAGTGAAAATATTATGCAGCAGGCTAGTCCATTTTGACCAAATTTCATTACAACTCCTCCCAGAGATCCCCCATCAC
The DNA here is from genome assembly GCA_034780415.1 of Cichlasoma orientale. Taxonomy (NCBI): domain Eukaryota; kingdom Metazoa; phylum Chordata; class Actinopteri; order Cichliformes; family Cichlidae; genus Cichlasoma; species Cichlasoma orientale. The sequence continues at coordinate 420,131 of JAVDPK010002616.1, forward strand.
TGAGCTCCTGGTGGCATCAAATGGAGGGAAACATAATGTCCCAGAGTGTTCTATTGGATTTCAGTCAGGTCAGCGTTGGGCCAGTCAGTGTTATCAATTCATTCCCCCTCCAGGAACTTCTCTCGCCATATGAGGCCGGGAATTCTGCACCAGGAAGAACCCAGGATCCACTGCACAAATGTAGGGACTGACAATGGGTCCAAGGATTTCATCCTGATACCTAATGGCAGTCACGGTGCTGTTGCTTAGGTCTTTGCGTCCCTCCATGGAGGGACGCTGGGGGCGTGCCATCCTCCCAGCCCCTCCCAGAAGGCCTGCCCCTGGCCCGGGCCTAGAGGAGGCCCGGATGGGAGAGTGGATAAGATTTCAGGTAGCCAGGCCTCTATCACGTCCGAGGAGAGCTGGAGAAGGCGGGCCCTCTCCTGATTGTATCCAGATGAGCACGGTGTATGGCCAAAGCCGCTGTGCCAGTTTTACCAAACTTAAAAGCTACTGATACAGGCTCTGAGTTGAAATAGATAACGTGAGTGTCAAAATGATCTGATCGCTATCCGTGGTGCTGAACTGCTTTGAATTTGTGTTGTTTTATCATTAGTTACCATGTAGCCTAATGTTTTTGTTGTTCTCTTGGTGTGTTATATTTCATTTCCATTTGATGGACTTCAAAATGACATAGTTGTTTTCCATAATGCCTAAGCTTGTAAGCCCCACTGTTGCGGGCATGTGTATGTTGTAAAATGATGTTATGATGAGCTTTATTATTTGGGTATAAAGGGCTAGCTCATTTGCCCCGCCCCCCATTTGTTTGATTTGTTCCGCTAGTGAACCACAGGGTGCCAGTGGTGGACCCACCAATTCTGGTATTGGATGGCAAATGCCAATCGGGCTCCCTGGTGCCAGATAGTGAGCAAACGGCCCACTAGAGGACGTCGGGCCCTCAGACCACCCTCATGAAGTCAATTTCTGATTGTTTGCTCAGTGACATTCACACCAGTGGCTGCTGGAGGTCATTTTGTAGCTCTAGCAGGGCTCATCCTGCTCCTCCTTGCACAAAGTAGCAGATATCAGTCCTGCTGATGAGGCCTATCAGATCTCTTAGAGTAACTGCCTGTCTCCTGGAATTTCCTGCATGCTCTTGAAACTGTGCTGGGAGACACAGCAAACCTGGCAATGGCACGTACCATCCTGCCAACCTGGAGGAGCTGGACTACCTGTAGCGTCATGCTACCAGTAGTGACACTGATCCTAGCCAAATGCAACACTAGTGTAACATCGATCAGAAAAGATGCTACTGCTACTTAACTAACCAGATCTATATCCCAGAAATTTAACTGAGTTGATGCTATACTCACACACAGACACAGGTGAACACAGAAGCTGTGCGTTTCTCAGGCTTGCTTTAAAAAAGAACACTAAAGGATTACAGAGAATTTATTCAACTTGTGATCAGGACAAAAATAATCGTTGCATTTAAAAGACATTTCAAAAGAGATTTCTACTGTGTAATTAGAATTAAAAGAAAGATACAGCAGTTCAAAGGGAATAAATCAGACAAAGAAAAATGACTGGATATATATAAAATAACAATAAAGATAAAAAAAAAGACAATTTAGTGTTTTATGGTATTAAAACAAATCTGTGCGATAATCATGAAAAGCAAAAAAAAAAAAAAAAAAAATTATCTCCAAACACAGTTTGCAAGTAGTCACGGCAAGCAATTTTAACATTTAATCAACCACTCTCATATCTGTAATCTAATTGGAGATCTTCATAATAGCAATTCTGGTCAAAATAATAATTAAAGCCAAGTCACGTTGTTACTACTTTAAACTGCAGAACTGTAAAAAAGCACAAGTGGCTGTTTTAACATTTAATAACCAGAGTGAATAATATTGTAGAACTCAGCCGCTCCTTTATTTCTAGTCAAAATTAGCCTCTTGGATCCACAGTACTCTTTTCCTATCCACCACTGTCATTTCAGATTTCCTCATTCGTGATTTTTCAATTTCAGACAAGCACAATTTCGTTGTTCTATTGGGAAATTTTTATTTCAGAGATCGGTATTGTAAGTTTGATTAAAACCATGACACATAAAAAAAAATCATTCAGGTATAAAGAAGTGGGTACTTAACAGATATAATGACACTGTAATTACGGATTTCCACAGATGCAATGTGAATATTTGCATAAATATAGTTATATAGGACAGGAAACCACATGAATTTTGCCTAACATGATCAAAGTTGTAGACCTCTTGAAATATTGTCTCTATCTATAGCTTCAGTTTTGACCATTAAAGATACAAATCTGACAAAGAGAAATTTTACTATGGACTTCGAGGAGCTATGTTTTCGGGGGGCTTTACCCACTCATAGGGTCTCCCATGGCAAATTGTTCCTGGATGAAGGGCAAGACAAAGATTCCAATGACCCCTTACCCTGGGCCGGAATAGGGTTACTGGAGCCAGGCCTGAGGAGGAAGCTTGAGGGAGAGCGTCTGGTCAGCCCGTTGTGCCCGGCCAGGAGCAACCTGAAGAGGAGACATGGGCTCCCCCTCCTGTAGGCCCACCACCCACAAGAGGCGTTGCAGGGGTCAGGTGCAATGCATGTTGGGCGGCGCCCAAGGGCGGAGGCCCCGGTGGACCAATCCCCTGGGAGATCGAGACATGGAATGTCACCTCTCTGGTGGGGAAGCAGCCTGAGCTAGTGCGTGAGGTTGAGAGATACCGGCTAGATATAGTTGGGCTCACCTCAACGCATGGCCTGGGCTCTGGAACCAGTCCCCCGGAGAGGGGCTGGACTGTGTTCCAGTCTGGAGTTACCCTCGGTGAGAGGCGGCGAGCTGGGGTGGGTATTCTTGTATCCCCTCGGCTTGCTGCCTGTTCCTTGGAGTTTTCACTGGTGGATGAGAGCCTCGCTTCCCTGTGCCTTCAGGCCGGGGAACAGGCCTAGATTGTTGTTTGCGCTTATGCGCCAAATGACAGTTCAGAGTACCCACCCTTCTTGGAGTTGCTGGGTGCTTCATCTGATGACTCCATCCTACTGAGAGACTTCAGTGCTCATGTGGGCAATGACAGTGAGACCTGGAGGGGCGTGATTGGGAGGAACGTCCTGCCTGTCCTGAACCTGAATGGTGTTCTGTTATTGGACTTCTGTGTAAACCAAAGTTTGTCTGGCCGAATGTTCTGGACACTCGGGTGAAGAGAGGAGCTGAGCTGTCAACTGATCACCACCTAGTGGTGAGTTGGATCAGATGGTGGGGGAGGATGCTGGACAGACCCGCTGCACCTAAACGTATAGTGAGGGTGCGCTGGGAAAGCCTGGCAGAGGCCCCAGTCCATGAGATCTTCAACTCCCACCTCCATCTTAACTTTGACCACAAACTGAGGGAGGCTGAGGACACTGATTCCAAATGGACCATGTTCCACACCTCTATTGTTGAGGCTGCTGCTCAGAGCTGTGGCTGCAAGGTGGTTGATGACTGTTGTGGTGGGAATCCCCAAACCAGATAGTGGTCATGGAAAAAGACTTTTGGATGGCCTCAAAGTGATTCTGGCAAACCATCAGGCGACTCAGCAGAGGAAAGAGGTGCTCTACTCACACGGTCTATAGTGCGGGTGGGGCACTGCTGACTTCAACTGAGGCTATAGTCAGGCGGTGGAAGGAATACTTCGAGGACCTCCTTAATCCCACTGCCACGCCTTCTGTAGTGGAAGCAGAGTCTGGGGACGAGGGGGATGACTCTCCCATCACTGGGGGTGAGCTGTTATTATTTTGCTTTTTGCCAATACTGGTAGACTGTTCGTGCTGTATTGATCTCTTTCCAGAGGTTTACTCTCTTTCAATAAATCACAGAAAATCTGTTTGTTCTGGTGCTCAGTTTATTTTTTGCACCACAGTGACCGGCATGAGGAGGAGGTGTCAGGCTGTTTTGACCATGTTTCTTCTACACGCTACTGATGCCCCTGTTTGTTTTGCCAGTGTCTTGATTCTTCGGACTTCAGTCATCAAATCCAATAAACAACCCCAAAGACGAGTCAATAGCAGAATAAGCTGTTCGGCATTACCAGAGAAGATTTGGTAAGTTTTTCTTGGGCGCCACCCACACACTCAACTCTGCTGCTCAACCCACAAATGCATTTTCCTTACAAATGTGGCTCCATTTAAGGAGAGTGGCTCCAGCAGATTCCAGGAATGACACATAAGATCTCTGTCCAGAAGAGCACAGTCCTAGGAACAGCTAAGATACTGTGCAGAACCCTCAAGCACACAATTCACTTTCTAGAGCCAAAACTGCATTTGAGGATATTGAAAGCTAACAGAACAGCAAAAGCGATGGCCTTTGATGACGTGAGTATCTGAAACGGCAGCTGAAGATAGGAAGAATATCATTACTGGATAAGTGAGATGTTCATTCAGAAAAGATAGAATTTAATCTCTGTGATACACACCCACTCACATGGCTACATTAACAGCTTTCCACAGGTACTACATAAAAGCAGATGTGTATTTCAGTACGTGAAAATAATAATCATAATAACACAAAAGAACAATGGTGTGTGGAAATCAGCACTGCAGGGATATTTTGCCACACAGGAGAAGGTGATGTAGGACGATGTCACCTTTCTGAAGAGACAACAGGTGTAGTAGGGAGTGAAAAATGATACACATCTAAGTAGCACACAACTGTGTAAATCTCTGATCTCTGAGGATTCATGAATTGTTTTTGTTTGGCGCATTCAATTTTGCACACCAATTTTCAGATGTAGACTGCCGATACTGAAACGAGTAGATTTTAGACATGAAGTCTTCTGTCAGTTTTCATATATGTGCGTGCGTGCATGTGCGCGTGTGTGTGTGTTTTAATCACATTAAATAGCTGTAAAGTACAGTTATGTTGGCACTTTTCATTGAGTATGTGTTCTCTACTAAAATATGATCATTTGATTCTTTGAACATCAAATCTACAAAATACATATAGTTTAATTTTTTTTTGCCTTTGAAGCTCATCTGTAATGTTATCAGAATTACCACATCCGTCAGTCCCAGTCTTGATGTCCTTTAATGAACAAAGATCATCACATGTATTAAACGTATAATCAAACAACTGTAGCCCCTTTGAAAATAGCTTTAGTTAGTTTATTTAAATTCACATAAACGAAAGGCACACAGCCACATTAATATCATTCTGAATGTTTCGCTTATCAGTAGATATCAGTGACTTTCATCCAGCCTTTCATATGACTCACAGCGGTCAGAGTGACGCCGTCTGCAGTCAGGAATCAGATGGCACTGTGGTAGCTAGTGGTTTAAAAGGCAGCAGCAGGAGCAAACAGAACATCGCTATCATCCAGCGATTCCTGCGGGTTGTATAAGAATTTTATCCTGTTTTACAAAGAGAAACAAGTTTAGTTTCAGTGGAAGAACGTAATATGAATTCTATTCTATGTTTTGAAGATAAGATGTCTAACATTAATTTTATATAGCATTACCAACTACTTCTAGCACCTGTCCACACATAGATCCAATGCATTCTCATCCCAGGGCACTGAATACAGCTATTTTGCAGTGATTCACACAACATGTGTTTGGCGTTGGTGCAATGATGCTATGCCTACTTTGTTACATTTTGTTTTTCCTTGTGGATTCATTTTTGTTATGATCCCAGGGTGCTGTTTTTTTAATTTCTGAGTTTGGTTTCTGTCTAGATTTCATTTTATTTCGGTGTTTGAAGTCTTAAATACTTGGTTTTCTCTTTGGTTTCATATTGAATTCTTGATTGTTTTTTGCATGAGGTTTTGATTTTTTTTATTTTTTTTTTTCGTGTTCAACCAGGATTCTGAGCCTTCTTTTGAGTTCTTGTTCCAGTTTTTACTTTCATTAGTCCCCTCAGGGTTTCCCTGCAGCAGGGGTGTCAAACTCAATCACAGAACGGTCCAAAATTGAAAACAGTCTAAGTCGTGGGCCAAACAGGATGAACCTTTATTGAACAGTCTAAAACTGAAAATATTTTAATCAGCAGCTTTTCCTCAACACATTAACTCTCAGGAGTCCCTGGACGCGCCGGTGCGTCCTGGGGACTTCCCGATTTGAGATGACGTAGCATCGTGACGC